>CATIWC010001271.1:0-344560 GCA_948472305.1 Vicia faba
ACATATTTCGAATACATTGTTAATAATAAAAATTATATAAGGAGGATCAATAGTATATTTATTCACCCATATTCACTTTGTATTATGGTATAATAGATGTTTACAATTTCAATGTTTTTCTTTTCTCCATCACAGAATTTTAGGTTACTTCATCCCCAAGAAACTAAATTAAAATACTATTAATTAATGTCACGTATTTTATATACATTGGTAACATTAAAATTATATAACGACTTTCGAATGTAAAATTATTCACCATATTTATATTGTATTATTGTATAATAGATGTAAACAATTTCAATATTTTTATTCTTCTCCATAACGAAATTTAAGGTTACTTCATCACTAAGAAACTAAGTTAAAAGACTATTAATTAATGATACATATTTCATATACACTGGTAACAATTAAAATTATATAACGACTCTCGATAGTATATTTATTCACCATATTCACATCATATTATGGTAGAATAGATGTAAACAATTTCAATATTTTCTTCTTCACCATCACCAAATTTAGGTTACTACATAAACTAGGAAACTAAGTTAAAAGACTGTTAATTAATGAAACATATTTCATATACATTGGTAATAATTAAATTATATAACGATGCTCGATAGTATACTTATTCACCATATTCACATTGTATTATGGTATAATAGATGTAAACAATTGTCAATATTTTTCTTCTTCTCCATCACCATATTTTAGGTTACTTCTCATTAAGAAAACTAAATTAAAAAGACTATTAATTAATGACAAATATTTCATATACATTTGTAATAATTAAAATTATATAAGGAGGATCGATATTATATTTATTCACCATATTCACTTTGTATTATGGTGTAATAGATGTAAACAATTTCAATATTTTTCTTCTTCTCCATCACAGAATTTTAGGTTACTTCATCCCCAAGAAACTAAATTAAAATACTATTAATTAATGACAAGTATTTTATATACATTGGTAACAATAAAATTATATAACGACTGTCGAATGTATAATTATTCACCATATTCATATTGTATTATTGTATAATAGATGTAAACAATTTCAATATTTTTATTCTTCTCCATAACGAAATTTTAGGTTACTTCATCACTAAGAAACTAAGTTAAAAGACTATTAATTAATGATACATATTTCATATACACTGGTAACAATTAAAATTATATAACGACTCTCGATAGTATATTTATTCACCATATTCACATCATATTATGGTAGAATAGATGTAAACAATTTCAATATTTTTCTTCTTCTCCATCACCAAATTTTAGGTTACTACATCACTAGGAAACTAAGTTAAAAGACTGTTAATTAATGAAACATATTTCATATACATTGGCAATAATTAAAATTATATAACGATGCTTGATAATATATTTATTCACCATATTCACATTGTATTATGGTATAATATATGTAAACAACTTCAATATTTTTCTTCTTCTCCATCACCAAATTTTAGGTTACTTCATCATTAAGAAACTAAATTAAAAGACTATTAATTAATGACACATATTTCACATACATTGGTAATAATTAAAATTATATAAGGAGGCTCCATAGTATATTTATTCACCATATTCACTTTGTATTATGGTATAATAGATGTAAACAATTTCAATATTTTTCTTTTTCTCCATCACAGAATTTTAGGTTACTTCATCCCCAAAAAACTAAGTTAAAAGACTATTAATTAATGACACATATTTCATATACATTGGTAACAATTAAAATTAAATAACCACTCTCGATAGTATATTTATTCACCATATTCACATTGTATTATGGTATAATAGATGTAACCAATTTCAATAGTTTTATTCTTCTCCATCACCAAATTTTAGGTAACTACATCACTAAGAAACTAAGTTAAATGATTATTAATTAATGACACATATTTCATATACATTGGTAATAATTAAAATTAAATAATGATGCTGGATATTATATTTATTCACCATATTCACATTGTATTATGGTATATAAGATGTAAACAATTTCAATATTTTTCTTCTTTTCCATCACCAAATTTTAGGTTACTTCATCATTATGAAACTAAATTAAAAGACTATTGATTAATGACACATATTTCGAATACATTGTTAATAATAAAAATTATATAAGGAGGCTCAATAGTATATTTATTCACCATATTCACTTTGTATTATGGTATAATAGATGTTTACAATTTCAATGTTTTCTTTTTCTCCATCACAGAATTTTAGGTTACTTCATCCCCAAGAAACTAAATTAAAATACTATTAATTAATGTCACGTATTTTATATACATTGGTAACAATAAAATTATATAACGACTTTCGAATGTAAAATTATTCACCATATTTATATTGTATTATTGTATAATAGATGTAAACAATTTCAATATTTTTATTCTTCTCCATAACGAAATTTAAGGTTACTTCATCACTAAGAAACTAAGTTAAAAGACTATTAATTAATGATACATATTTCATATACACTGGTAACAATTAAAATTATATAACGACTCTCGATAGTATATTTATTCACCATATTCACATCATATTATGGTAGAATAGATGTAAACAATTTCAATATTTTCTTCTTCACCATCACCAAATTTTAGGTTACTACATCACTAGGAAACTAAGTTAAAAGACTGTTAATTAATGAAACATATTTCATATACATTGGTAATAATTAAAATTATATAACGATGCTTGATAGTATATTTATTCACCATATTCACATTTTATTATGGTATAATAGATGTAAACAATTTCAATATTTTTCTTCTTCTCCATCACCATATTTTAGGTTACTTCCTCATTAAGAAACTAAATTAAAAGACTATTAATTAATGACAAATATTTCATATACATTTGTAATAATTAAAATTATATAAGGAGGATCGATATTATATTTATTCACCATATTCACTTTGTATTATGGTGTAATAGATGTAAACAATTTCAATATTTTTCTTCTTCTCCATCACAGAATTTTAGGTTACTTCATCCCAAGAAACTAAATTAAAATACTATTAATTAATGACAAGTATTTTATATACATTGGTAACAATAAAATTATATAACGACTGTCGAATGTATAATTATTCACCATATTCATATTGTATTATTGTATAATAGATGTAAACAATTTCAATATTTTTATTCTTCTCCATAACGAAATTTTAGGTTACTTCATCACTAAGAAACTAAGTTAAAAGACTATTAATTAATGATACATATTTCATATACACTGGTAACAATTAAAATTATATAACGACTCTCGATAGTATATTTATTCACCATATTCACATCATATTATGGTAGAATAGATGTAAACAATTTCAATATTTTTCTTCTTCTCCATCACCAAATTTTAGGTTACTACATCACTAGGAAACTAAGTTAAAAGACTGTTAATTAATGAAACATATTTCATATACATTGGCAATAATTAAAATTATATAACGATGCTTGATAATATATTTATTCACCATATTCACATTGTATTATGGTATAATATATGTAAACAACTTCAATATTTTTCTTCTTCTCCATCACCAAATTTTAGGTTACTTCATCATTAAGAAACTAAATTAAAAGACTATTAATTAATGACACATATTTCATATACATTGGTAATAATTAAAATTATATAAGGAGGATCCATAGTATATTTATTCACCATATTCACTTTGTATTATGGTATAATAGATGTAAACAATTTCAATATTTTTCTTTTTCTCCATCACAGAATTTTAGGTTACTTCATCCCCAAAAAACTAAGTTAAAAGACTATTAATTAATGACACATATTTCATATACATTGGTAACAATTAAAATTAAATAACCACTCTCGATAGTATATTTATTCACCATATTCACATTGTATTATGGTATAATAGATGTAACCAATTTCAATAGTTTTATTCTTCTCCATCACCAAATTTTAGGTAACTACATCACTAAGAAACTAAGTTAAATGATTATTAATTAATGACACATATTTCATATACATTGGTAATAATTAAAATTAAATAATGATGCTGGATATTATATTTATTCACCATATTCACATTGTATTATGGTATATAAGATGTAAACAATTTCAATATTTTTCTTCTTTTCCATCACCAAATTTTAGGTTACTTCATCATTATGAAACTAAATTAAAAGACTATTGATTAATGACACATATTTCGAATACATTGTTAATAATAAAAATTATATAAGGAGGCTCAATAGTATATTTATTCACCATATTCACTTTGTATTATGGTATAATAGATGTTTACAATTTCAATATTTTTCTTTTTCTCCATCACAGAATTTTAGGTTACTTCATCCCCAAGAAACTAAATTAAAATACTATTAATTAATGTCACGTATTTTATATACATTGGTAACAATAAAATTATATAACGACTTTCGAATGTAAAATTATTCACCATATTTATATTGTATTATTGTATAATAGATGTAAACAATTTCAATATTTTTATTCTTCTCCATAACGAAATTTAAGGTTACCTCATCACTAAGAAACTAAGTTAAAAGACTATTAATTAATGATACATATTTCATATACACTGGTAACAATTAAAATTATATAACGACTCTCGATAGTATATTTATTCAACATATTCACATCATATTATGGTAGAATAGATGTAAACAATTTCAATATTTGCTTCTTCACCATCACCAAATTTTAGGTTACTACATCACTAGGAAACTAAGTTAAAAGACTGTTAATTAATGAAACATATTTCATATACATTGGTAATAATTAAAATTATATAACGATGCTTGATAGTATATTTATTCACCATATTCACATTGTATTATGGTGTAATAGATGTAAACAATTTCAATATTTTTCTTCTTCTCCATCACCATATTTTAGGTTACTTCCTCATTAAGAAACTAAATTAAAAGACTATTAATTAATGACAAATATTTCATATACATTTGTAATAATTAAAATTATATAAGGAGGATCGATATTATATTTATTCACCATATTCACTTTGTATTATGGTGTAATAGATGTAAACAATTTCAATATTTTTCTTCTTCTCCATCACAGAATTTTAGGTTACTTCATCCCCAAGAAACTAAATTAAAATACTATTAATTAATGACAAGTATTTTATATACATTGGTAACAATAAAATTATATAACGACTGTCGAATGTATAATTATTCACCATATTCATATTGTATTATTGTATAATAGATGTAAACAATTTCAATATTTTTATTCTTCTCCATAACGAAATTTTAGGTTACTTCATCACTAAGAAACTAAGTTAAAAGACTATTAATTAATGATACATATTTCATATACACTGGTAACAATTAAAATTATATAACGACTCTCGATAGTATATTTATTCACCATATTCACATCATATTATGGTAGAATAGATGTAAACAATTTCAATATTTTTCTTCTTCTCCATCACCAAATTTTAGGTTACTACATCACTAGGAAACTAAGTTAAAAGACTGTTAATTAATGAAACATATTTCATATACATTGGCAATAATTAAAATTATATAACGATGCTTGATAATATATTTATTCACCATATTCACATTGTATTATGGTATAATATATGTAAACAACTTCAATATTTTTCTTCTTCTCCATCACCAAATTTTAGGTTACTTCATCATTAAGAAACTAAATTAAAAGACTATTAATTAATGACACATATTTCATATACATTGGTAATAATTAAAATTATATAAGGAGGCTCCATAGTATATTTATTCACCATATTCACTTTGTATTATGGTATAATAGATGTAAACAATTTCAATATTTTTCTTTTTCTCCATCACAGAATTTTAGGTTACTTCATCCCCAAAAAACTAAGTTAAAAGACTATTAATTAATGACACATATTTCATATACATTGGTAACAATTAAAATTAAATAACCACTCTCGATAGTATATTTATTCACCATATTCACATTGTATTATGGTATAATAGATGTAACCAATTTCAATAGTTTTATTCTTCTCCATCACCAAATTTTAGGTAACTACATCCCTAAGAAACTAAGTTAAATGATTATTAATTAATGACACATATTTCATATACATTGGTAATAATTAAAATTAAATAATGATGCTGGATATTATATTTATTCACCATATTCACATTGTATTATGGTATATAATATGTAAACAATTTCAATATTTTTCTTCTTTTCCATCACCAAATTTTAGGTTACTTTATCATTATGAAACTAAATTAAAAGACTATTGATTAATGACACATATTTCGAATACATTGTTAATAATAAAAATTATATAAGGAGGCTCAATAGTATATTTATTCACCATATTCACTTTGTATTATGGTATAATAGATGTTTACAATTTCAATATTTTTCTTTTTCTCCATCACAGAATTTTAGGTTACTTCATCCCCAAGAAACTAAATTAAAATACTATTAATTAATGTCACGTATTTTATATACATTGGTAACAATAAAATTATATAACGACTTTCGAATGTAAAATTATTCACCATATTTATATTGTATTATTGTATAATAGATGTAAACAATTTCAATATTTTTATTCTTCTCCATAACGAAATTTAAGGTTACCTCATCACTAAGAAACTAAGTTAAAAGACTATTAATTAATGATACATATTTCAAATATACACTGGTAACAATTAAAATTATATAACGACTCTCGATAGTATATTTATTCAACATATTCACATCATATTATAGTAGAATAGATGTAAACAATTTCAATATTTGCTTCTTCACCATCACCAAATTTTAGGTTACTACATCACTAGGAAACTAAGTTAAAAGACTGTTAATTAATGAAACATATTTCATATATATTGGTAATAATTAAAATTATATAACGATGCTTGATAGTATATTTATTCACCATATTCACATTGTATTATGGTGTAATAGATGTAAACAATTTCAATATTTTTCTTCTTTTCTCCATCACCATATTTTAGGTTACTTCCTCATTAAGAAACTAAATTAAAAGACTATTAATTAATGACAAATATTTCATATACATTTGTAATAATTAAAATTATATAAGGAGGATCGATATTATATTTATTCACCATATTCACTTTGTATTATGGTGTAATAGATGTAAACAATTTCAATATTTTTCTTCTTCTCCATCACAGAATTTTAGGTTACTTTATCCCCAAGAAACTAAATTAAAATACTATTAATTAATGACAAGTATTTTATATACATTGGTAACAATAAAATTATATAACGACTGTCGAATGTATAATTATTCACCATATTCATATTGTATTATTGTATAATAGATGTAAACAATTTCAATATTTTTATTCTTCTCCATAACGAAATTTTAGGTTACTTCATCACTAAGAAACTAAGTTAAAAGACTATTAATTAATGATACATATTTCATATACACTGGTAACAATTAAAATTATATAACGACTCTCGATAGTATATTTATTCACCATATTCACATCATATTATGGTAGAATAGATGTAAACAATTTCAATATTTTTCTTCTTCTCCATCACCAAATTTTAGGTTACTACATCACTAGGAAACTAAGTTAAAAGACTGTTAATTAATGAAACATATTTCATATACATTGGCAATAATTAAAATTATATAACGATGCTTGATAATATATTTATTCACCATATTCACATTGTATTATGGTATAATATATGTAAACAACTTCAATATTTTTCTTCTTCTCCTTCACCAAATTTTAGGTTACTTCATCATTAAGAAACTAAATTAAAAGACTATTAATTAATGACACATATTTCATATACATTGGTAATAATTAAAATTATATAAGGAGGCTCCATAGTATATTTATTCACCATATTCACTTTGTATTATGGTATAATAGATGTAAACAATTTCAATATTTTTCTTTTTCTCCATCACAGAATTTTAGGTTACTTCATCCCCAAAAAACTAAGTTAAAAGACTATTAATTAATGACACATATTTCATATACATTGGTAACAATTAAAATTAAATAACCACTCTCGATAGTATATTTATTCACCATATTCACATTGTATTATGGTATAATAGATGTAACCAATTTCAATAGTTTTATTCTTCTCCATCACCAAATTTTAGGTAACTACATCCCTAAGAAACTAAGTTAAATGATTATTAATTAATGACACATATTTCATATACATTGGTAATAATTAAAATTAAATAATGATGCTGGATATTATATTTATTCACCATATTCACATTGTATTATGGTATATAAGATGTAAACAATTTCAATATTTTTCTTCTTTTCCATCACCAAATTTTAGGTTACTTCATCATTATGAAACTAAATTAAAAGACTATTGATTAATGACACATATTTCGAATACATTGTTAATAATAAAAATTATATAAGGAGGCTCAATAGTATATTTATTCACCATATTCACTTTGTATTATGGTATAATAGATGTTTACAATTTCAATATTTTTCTTTTTCTCCATCACAGAATTTTAGGTTACTTCATCCCCAAGAAACTAAATTAAAATACTATTAATTAATGTCACGTATTTTATATACATTGGTAACAATAAAATTATATAACGACTTTCGAATGTAAAATTATTCACCATATTTATATTGTATTATTGTATAATAGATGTAAACAATTTCAATATTTTTATTCTTCTCCATAACGAAATTTAAGGTTACCTCATCACTAAGAAACTAAGTTAAAAGACTATTAATTAATGATACATATTTCATATACACTGGTAACAATTAAAATTATATAACGACTCTCGATAGTATATTTATTCACCATATTCACATCATATTATGGTAGAATAGATGTAAACAATTTCAATATTTGCTTCTTCACCATCACCAAATTTTAGGTTACTACATCACTAGGAAACTAAGTTAAAAGACTGTTAATTAATGAAACATATTTCATATACATTGGTAATAATTAAAATTATATAACGATGCTTGATAGTATATTTATTCACCATATTCACATTGTATTATGGTGTAATAGATGTAAACAATTTAAATATTTTTCTTCTTCTCCATCACCATATTTTAGGTTACTTCCTCATTAAGAAACTAAATTAAAAGACTATTAATTAATGACAAATATTTCATATACATTTGTAATAATTAAAATTATATAAGGAGGATCGATATTATATTTATTCACCATATTCACTTTGTATTATGGTGTAATAGATGTAAACAATTTCAATATTTTTCTTCTTCTCCATCACAGAATTTTAGGTTACTTCATCCCCAAGAAACTAAATTAAAATACTATTAATTAATGACAAGTATTTTATATACATTGGTAACAATAAAATTATATAACGACTGTCGAATGTATAATTATTCACCATATTCATATTGTATTATTGTATAATAGATGTAAACAATTTCAATATTTTGATTCGTCTCCATAACGAAATTTTAGGTTACTTCATCACTAAGAAACTAAGTTAAAAGACTATTAATTAATGATACATATTTCATATACACTGGTAACAATTAAAATTATATAACGACTCTCGATAGTATATTTATTCACCATATTCACATCATATTATGGTAGAATAGATGTAAACAATTTCAATATTTTTCTTCTTCTCCATCACCAAATTTTAGGTTACTACATCACTAGGAAACTAAGTTAAAAGACTGTTAATTAATGAAACATATTTCATATACATTGGTAATAATTAAAATTATATAACGATGCTTGATAATATATTTATTCACCATATTCACATTGTATTATGGTATAATATATGTAAACAACTTCAATATTTTTCTTCTTCTCCATCACCAAATTTTAGGTTACTTCATCATTAAGAAACTAAATTAAAAGACTATTAATTAATGACACATATTTCATATACATTGGTAATAATTAAAATTATATAAGGAGGCTCCATAGTATATTTATTCACCATATTCACTTTGTATTATGGTATAATAGATGTAAACAATTTCAATATTTTTCTTTTTCTCCATCACAGAATTTTAGGTTACTTCATCCCCAAAAAACTAAGTTAAAAGACTATTAATTAATGACACATATTTCATATACATTGGTAACAATTAAAATTAAATAACCACTCTCGATAGTATATTTATTCACCATATTCACATTGTATTATGGTATAATAGATGTAACCAATTTCAATAGTTTTATTCTTCTCCATCACCAAATTTTAGGTAACTACATCACTAAGAAACTAAGTTAAATGATTATTAATTAATGACACATATTTCATATACATTGGTAATAATTAAAATTAAATAATGATGCTAGATATTATATTTATACACCATATTCACATTGTATTATGGTATATAAGATGTAAACAATTTCAATATTTTTCTTCTTTTCCATCACCAAATTTTAGGTTACTTCATCATTATGAAACTAAATTAAAAGACTATTGATTAATGACACATATTTCGAATACATTGTTAATAATAAAAATTATATAAGGAGGCTCAATAGTATATTTATTCACCATATTCACTTTGTATTATGGTATAATAGATGTTTACAATTTCAATATTTTTCTTTTTCTCCATCACAGAATTTTAGGTTACTTCATCCCCAAGAAACTAAATTAAAATACTATTAATTAATGTCACGTATTTTATATACATTGGTAACAATAAAATTATATAACGACTTTCGAATGTAAAATTATTCACCATATTTATATTGTATTATTGTATAATAGATGTAAACAATTTCAATATTTTTATTCTTCTCCATAACGAAATTTAAGGTTACTTCATCACTAAGAAACTAAGTTAAAAGACTATTAATTAATGATACATATTACATATACACTGGTAACAATTAAAATTATATAACGACTCTCGATAGTATATTTATTCACCATATTCACATCATATCATGGTAGAATAGATGTAAACAATTTCAATATTTTCTTCTTCACCATCACCAAATTTTAGGTTACTACATCACTAGGAAACTAAGTTAAAAGACTGTTAATTAATGAAACATATTTCATATACATTGGTAATAATTAAAATTATATAACGATGCTTGATAGTATATTTATTCACCATATTCACATTGTATTATGGTATAATAGATGTAAACAATTTCAATATTTTTCTTCTTCTCCATCACCATATTTTAGGTTACTTCCTCATTAAGAAACTAAATTAAAAGACTATTAATTAATGACAAATATTTCATATACATTCGTAATAATTAAAATTATATAAGTTGGATCGATATTATATTTATTCACCATATTCACTTTGTATTATGGTGTAATAGATGTAAACAATTTCAATATTTTTCTTCTTCTCCATCACAGAATTTTAGGTTACTTCATCCCCAAGAAACTAAATTAAAATACTATTAATTAATGACAAGTATTTTATATACATTGGTAACTATAAAATTATATAACGACTGTCGAATGTATAATTATTCACCATATTCATATTGTATTATTGTATAATAGATGTAAACAATTTCAATATTTTTATTCTTCTCCATAAGGAAATTTTAGGTTACTTCATCACTAAGAAACTAAGTTAAAAGACTATTAATTAATGATACACATTTCATATACACTGGTAACAATTAAAATTATATAACGACTCTCGATAGTATATTTATTCACCATATTCACATCATATTATGGTAGAATAGATGTAAACAATTTCAATATTTTTCTTCTTCTCCATCACCAAATTTTAGGTTACTACATCACTAGGAAACTAAGTTAAAAGACTGTTAATTAATGAAACATATTTCATATACATTGGTAATAATTAAAATTATATAACGATGCTTGATAATATATTTATTCACCATATTCACATTGTATTATGGTATAATATATGTAAACAACTTCAATATTTTTCTTCTTCTCCATCACCAAATTTTAGGTTACTTCATCATTAAGAAACTAAATTAAAAGACTATTAATTAATGACACATATTTCATATACATTGGTAATAATTAAAATTATATAAGGAGGCTCCATAGTATATTTATTCACCATATTCACTTTGTATTATGGTATAATAGATGTAAACAATTTCAATATTTTTCTTTTTCTCCATCACAGAATTTTAGGTTACTTCATCCCCAAAAAACTAAGTTAAAAGACTATTAATTAATGACACATATTTCATATACATTGGTAACAATTAAAATTAAATAACCACTCTCGATAGTATATTTATTCACCATATTCACATTGTATTATGGTATAATAGATGTAACCAATTTCAATAGTTTTATTCTTCTCCATCACCAAATTTTAGGTAATTACATCACTAAGAAACTAAGTTAAATGATTATTAATTAATGACACATATTTCATATACATTGGTAATAATTAAAATTAAATAATGATGCTGGATATTATATTTATTCACCATATTCACATTGTATTATGGTATATAAGATGTAAACAATTTCAATATTTTTCTTCTTTTCCATCACCAAATTTTAGGTTACTTCATCATTATGAAACTAAATTAAAAGACTATTGATTAATGACACATATTTCGAATACATTGTTAATAATAAAAATTGTATAAGGAGGCTCAATAGTATATTTATTCACCATATTCACTTTGTATTATGGTATAATAGATGTTTACAATTTCAATATTTTTCTTTTTCTCCATCACAGAATTTTAGGTTACTTCATCCCCAAGAAACTAAATAAAAATACTATTAATTAATGTCACGTATTTTATATACATTGGTAACAATAAAATTATATAACGACTTTCGAATGTAAAATTATTCACCATATTTATATTGTATTATTGTATAATAGATGTAAACAATTTCAATATTTTTATTCTTCTCCATAACGAAATTTAAGGTTACTTCATCACTAAGAAACTAAGTTAAAAGACTATTAATTAATGATACATATTTCATATACACTGGTAACAATTAAAATTATATAACGACTCTCGATAGTATATTTATTCACCATATTCACATCATATTATGGTAGAATAGATGTAAACAATTTCAATATTTTCTTCTTCACCATCACCAAATTTTAGGTTACTACATCACTAGGAAACTAAGTTAAAAGACTGTTAATTAATGAAACATATTTCATATACATTGGTAATAACTAAAATTATATAACGATGCTTGATAGTATATTTATTCACCATATTCACATTGTATTATGGTATAATAGATGTAAACAATTTCAATATTTTGCTTCTTCTCCATCACCAAATTTTAGGTTACTTCCTCATTAAGAAACTAAATTAAAAGACTATTAATTAATGACACATATTTCATATATATCGGTAATAATTAAAATTATATAAGGAGGCTCGATTTTATATTTATTCACCATATTCACTTTGTATTATGGTGTAATAGATGTAAACAATTTCAATATTTTTCTTCTTCTCCATCACAGAATTTTAGGTTACTTCATCCCCAAGAAACTAAATTAAAATACTATTATTTAATGACACGTATTTTATATACATTGGTAACAATAAAATTATATAACGACAGTCGAATGTATAATTATTCACCATATTCATATTGTATTATTGTATAATAAATGTAAACAATTTCAATATTTTTATTCTTCTCCATAACGAAATTTTAGGTTACTTCATCACTAAGAAACAAAGTTAAAAGACTATTAATTAATGATACATATTTCATATACACTGGTAACAATTAAAATTATATAACGACTCTCGATATTATATTTATTCACCATATTCACATCATATTATGGTAGAATAGATGTAAACAATTTCAATATTTTTCTTCTTCTCCATCACCAAATTTTAGGTTACTACATCAATAGGAAACTAAGTTAAAAGACTGTTAATTAATGAAACATATTTCATATACATTGGTAATAATTAAAATTATATAACGATGCTTGATAATATATTTATTCACCATATTCACATTGTATTATTGTATAATATATGTAAACAACTTCAATATTTTTCTTCTTCTCCATCACCAAATTTTAGGTTACTTCATCATTAAGAAACTAAATTAAAAGACTATTAATTAATGACACATATTTCATATACATTGGTAATAATTAAAATTATATAAGGAGGCTCCATAGTATATTTATTCACCATATTCACTTTGTATTATGGTATAATAGATGTAAACACTTTCAATATTTTTCTTTTTCTCCCTCACAGAATTTTAGGTTACTTCATCCCCAAAAAACTAAGTTAAAAGACTATTAATTAATGACACATATTTCATATACATTGGTAACAATTAAAATTAAATAACCACTCTCGATAGTATATTTATTCACCATATTCACATTGTATTATGGTATAATAGATGTAACCAATTTCAATAGTTTTATTCTTCTCCATCACCAAATTTTAGGTAACTACATCACTAAGAAACTAAGTTAAATGATTATTAATTAATGACACATATTTCATTTACATTGGTAATAATTAAAATTAAATAATGATGCTGGATATTATATTTATTCACCATATTCACATTGTCTTATGGTATATAAGATGTAAACAATTTCAATATTTTTCTTCTTTTCCATCACCAAATTTTAGGTTACTTCATCATTATGAAACTAAATTAAAAGACTATTGATTAATGACACATATTTCGAATACATTGTTAATAATAAAAATTATATAAGGAGGCTCAATAGTATATTTATTCACCATATTCACTTTGTATTATGGTATAATAGATGTTTACAATTTCAATATTTTTCTTTTTCTCCATCACAGAATTTTAGGTTACTTCATCCCCAAGAAACTAAATTAAAATACTATTAATTAATGACACGTATTTTATATACATTGGTAACAATAAAATTATATAACGACTTTCGAATGTAAAATTATTCACCATATTTATATTGTATTATTGTATAATAGATGTAAACAATTTCAATATTTTTATTCTTCTCCATAACAAAATTTAAGGTTACTTCATCACTAAGAAACTAAGTTAAAAGACTATTAATTAATGATACATATTTCATATACACTGGTAACAATTAAAATTATATAACGACTCTCGATAGTATATTTATTCACCATATTCACATCATATTATGGTAGAATAGATGTAAACAATTTCAATATTTTCTTCTTCAACATCACCAAATTTTAGGTTACTACATCACTAGGAAACTAAGTTAAAAGACTATTAATTAATGAAACATATTTCATATACATTGGTAATAATTAAAATTATATAACGATGCTTGATAGTATATTTATTCACCATATTCACATTGTATTATGGTATAATAGATGTAAACAATTTCAATATTTTTCTTCTTCTCCATCACCATATTTTAGGTTACTTCCTCATTAAGAAACTAAATTAAAAGACTATTAATTAATGACAAATATTTCATATACATTTGTAATAATTAAAATTATATAAGGAGGATCGATAGTATATTTATTCACCATATTCACTTTGTATTATGGTGTAATAGATGTAAACAATTTAAATATTTTTCTTCTTCTCCATCACAGAATTTTAGGTTACTTCATCACCAAGAAACTAAATTAAAATACTATTAATTAATGACACGTATTTTATATACATTGGTAACAATAAAATTATATAACGACTGTCGAATGTATAATTATTCACCATATTCATATTGTATTATTGTATAATAGATGTAAACAATTTCAATATTTTTATTCTTCTCCATAACGAAATTTTAGGTTACTTCATCACTAAGAAACTAAGTTAAAAGACTATTAATTAATGATACATATTTCATATACACTGGTAACAATTAAAATTATATAACGACTCTCGATAGTATATTTATTCACCATATTCACATCATATTATGGTAGAATAGATGTAAACAATTTCAATATTTTTCTTCTTCTCCATCACCAAATTTTAGGTTACTACATCACTAGGAAACTAAGTTAAAAGACTGTTAATTAATGAAACATATTTCATATACATTGGTAATAATTAAAATTATATAACGATGCTTGATAATATATTTATTCACCATATTCACATTGTATTATGGTATAATATATGTAAACAACTTCAATATTTTTCTTCTTCTCCATCACCAAATTTTAGGTTACTTCATCATTAAGAAACTAAATTAAAAGACTATTAATTAATGACACATATTTCATATACATTGGTAATAATTAAAATTATATAAGGAGGCTCCATAGTATATTTATTCACCATATTCACTTTGTATTATGGTATAATAGATGTAAACAATTTCAATATTTTTCTTTTTCTCCATCACAGAATTTTAGGTTACTTCATCCCCAAAAAACTAAGTTAAAAGACTATTAATTAATGACACATATTTCATATACATTGGTAACAATTAAAATTAAATAACCACTCTCGATAGTATATTTATTCACCATATTCACATTGTATTATGGTATAATAGATGTAACCAATTTCAATAGTTTTATTCTTCTCCATCACCAAATTTTAGGTAACTACATCACTAAGAAACTAAGTTAAATGATTATTAATTAATGACACATATTTCATATACATTGGTAATAATTAAAATTAAATAATGATGTTGGATATTATATTTATTCACCATATTCACATTGTATTATGGTATATAAGATGTAAACAATTTCAATATTTTTCTTCTTTTCCATCACCAAATTTTAGGTTACTTCATCATTATGAAACTAAATTAAAAGACTATTGATTAATGACACGTATTTCGAATACATTGTCAATAATAAAAATTATATAAGGAGGCTCAATAGTATATTTATTCACCATATTCACTTTGTATTATGGTATAATAGATGTTTACAATTTCAATATTTTTCTTTTTCTCCATCACAGAATTTTAGGTTACTTCATCCCCAAGAAACTAAATTAAAATACTATTAATTAATGACACGTATTTATATACATTGGTAACAATAAAATTATATAACGACTGTCGAATGTATAATTATTCACCATATTCATATTGTATTATTGTATAATAGATGTAAACAATTTCAATATTTTTATTCTTCTCCATAACGAAATTTTAGGTTACTTCATCACTAAGAAACTAAGTTAAAAGACTATTAATTAATGATACATATTTCATATACACTGGTAACAATTAAAATTATATAACGACTCTCGATAGTATATTTATTCACCATATTCACATCATATTATGGTAGAATAGATGTAAACAATTTCAATATTTTCGTCTTCACCATCACCAAATTTTAGGTTACTACATCACCAGGAAACTAAGTTAAAAGACTGTTAATTAATGAAACATATTTCATATACATTGGTAATAATTAAAATTATATAACGATGCTTGATAATATATTTATTCACCATATTCACATTGTATTATGGTATAATAGATGTAAACAACTTCAATATTTTTCTTCTTCTCCATCACCAAATTTTAGGTTACTTCATCATTAAGAAACTAAATTAAAAGACTATTAATTAATGACACATATTTCATATACATTGGTAATAATTAAAATTATTTAACGATGCTTGATAGTATATTTATTCACCATATTCACATTGTATTATGGTATAATATATGTAAACAACTTCAATATTTTTCTTCTTCTACATCACCAAATTTTAGGTTACTTCATCTTTAAGAAACTAAATTAAAAGACTATTAATTAATGACACATATTTCATATACATTTGTAATAATTAAAATTATATAAGGAGGATCGATAGTATATTTATTCACCATATTCACTTTGTATTATGGTGTAATAGATGTAAACAATTTCAATATTTTTCTTCTTCTCCATCATAGAATTTTAGGTTACTTCATCCCCAAGAAACTAAATTAAAATACTATTAATTAATGACACGTATTTGATATACATTGGTAACAATAAAATTATATAACGACTGTCGAATGTATAATTATTCACCATATTCATATTGTATTATTGTATAATAGATGTAAACAATTTCAATATTTTTATTCTTCTCCATAACGAAATTTTAGGTTACTTCATCACTAAGAAACTAAGTTAAAAGACTATTAATTAATGATACATATTTCATATACACTGGTAACAATTAAAATTATATAACCACTCTCGATAGTATATTTATTCACCATATTCACATCATATTATGGTAGAATAGATGTAAACAATTTCAATATTTTTCTTCTTCTCCATCACCAAATTTTAGGTTACTACATCACTAGGAAACTAAGTTAAAAGACTGTTAATTAATGAAACATATTTCATATACATTGGTAATAATTAAAATTATATAACGATGCTTGATAATAGATTTATTCACCATATTCACATTGTATTATGGTATAATAGATGTAAACAACTTCAATATTTTTCTTCTTCTCCATCACCAAATTTTAGGTTACTTCATCATTAAGAAACTAAATTAAAAGACTATTAATTAATGACACATATTTCATATACATTGGTAATAATTAAAATTATATAATGAGGCTCGATAGTATATTTATTCACCATATTCACTTTGTATTATGGTATAATAGATGTAAACAATTTCAATATTTTTCTTTTTCTCCATCACAAAATTTTAGGTTACTTCATCCCCAGAAAACTAAGTTAAAATACTATTAATTAATGACACATATTTCATATACATTGTTAACAATTAAAATTAAATAACCACTCTCGATAGTATATTTATTCACCATATTCACATTGTATTATGGTATAATAGATGTAACCAATTTCAATAGTTTTATTCTTCTCCATCACCAAATTTTAGGTAACTACATCACTAAGAAACTAAGTTAAATGATTATTAATTAATGACACATATTTCATATACATTGGTAATAATTAAAATTATATAATGATGTTGGATATTATATTTATTCACCATATTCACATTGTATTATGGTATATAAGATGTAAACAATTTCAATATTTTTCTTCTTTTCCATCACCAAATTTTAGGTTACTTCATCATTATGAAACTAAATTAAAAGACTATTGATTAATGACACATATTTCGTATACATTGTTAATAATAAAAATTATATAAGGAGGCTCAATAGTATATTTATTCACCATATTCACTTTGTATTATGGTCTAATAGATGTTTACAATTTCAATATTTTTCTTTTTCTCCATCACAGAATTTTAGGTTACTTCATCCCCAAGAAACTAAATTAAAATACTATTAATTAATGACACGTATTTTATATACATTGGTAACAATAAAATTATATAACGACTTTCGAATGTAAAATTATTCACCATATTCATATTGTATTATTGTATAATAGATGTAAACAATTTCAATATTTTTATTCTTCTCCATAACGAAATTTAAGGTTACTTCATCACTAAGAAACTAAGTTAAAAGACTATTAATTAATGATACATATTTCATATACACTGGTAACAATTAAAATTATATAACGACTCTCGATAGTATATTTATTCACCATATTCACATCATATTATGGTAGAATAGATGTAAACAATTTCAATATTTTCTTCTTCACCATCACCAAATTTTAGGTTACTACATCACCAGGAAACTAAGTTAAAAGACTGTTAATTAATGAAACATATTTCATATACATTGGTAATAATTAAAATTATTTAACGATGCTTGATAGTATATTTATTCACCATATTCACATTGTATTATGGTATAATAGATGTAAACAATTTCAATATTTTTCTTCTTCTACATCACCAAATTTTAGGTTACTTCATCATTAAGAAACTAAATTAAAAGACTATTAATTAATGACACATATTTCATATACATTTGTAATAATTAAAATTATATAAGGAGGATCGATAGTATATTTATTCACCATATTCACTTTGTATTATGGTGTAATAGATGTAAACAATTTCAATATTTTTCTTCTTCTCCATCATAGAATTTTAGGTTACTTCATCCCCAAGAAACTAAATTAAAATACTATTAATTATTGACACGTATTTGATATACATTGGTAACAATAAAATTATATAACGACTGTCGAATGTATAATTATTCACCATATTCATATTGTATTATTGTATAATAGATGTAAACAATTTCAATATTTTTATTCTTCTCCATAACGAAATTTTAGGTTACTTCATCACTAAGAAACTAAGTTAAAAGACTATTAATTAATGATACATATTTCATATACACTGGTAACAATTAAAATTATATAACGACTCTCGATAGTATATTTATTCACCATATTCACATCATATTATGGTAGAATAGATGTAAACAATTTCAATATTTTTCTTCTTCTCCATCACCAAATTTTAGGTTACTACATCACTAAGAAACTAAGTTAAAAGACTGTTAATTAATGAAACATATTTCATATACATTGGTAATAATTAAAATTATATAACAATGCTTGATAATATATTTATTCACCATATTCACATTGTATTATGGTATAATAGATGTAAACAACTTCAATATTTTTCTTCTTCTCCATCACCAAATTTTAGGTTACTTCATCATTAAGAAACTAAATTAAAAGACTATTAATTAATGACACATATTTCATATACATTGGTAATAATTAAAATTATATAAGGAGGCTCGATAGTATATTTATTCACCATATTCACTTTGTATTATGGTATAATAGATGTAAACAATTTCAATATTTTTCTTTTTCTCCATCACAAAATTTTAGGTTACTTCATCCCCAAAAAACTAAGTTAAAATACTATTAATTAATGACACATATTTCATATACATTGTTAACAATTAAAATTAAATAACCACTCTCGATAGTATATTTATTCACCATATTCACATTGTATTATGGTATAATAGATGTAACCAATTTCAATAGTTTTATTCTTCTCCATCACCAAAATTTAGGTAACTACATCACTAAGAAACTAAGTTAAATGGTTATTAATTAATGACACATATTTCATATACATTGGTAATAAATAAAATTATATAACGATGCTGGATATTATATTTATTCACCATATTCACATTGTATTATGGTATATAAGATGTAAACAATTTCAATATTTTTCTTCTTTTCCATCACCAAATTTTAGGTTACTTCATCATTATGAAACTAAATTAAAAGACTATTGATTAATGACACATATTTCGTATACATTGTTAATAATAAAAATTATATAAGGAGGCTCAATAGTATATTTATTCACCATATTCAATTTGTATTATGGTATAATAGATGTTTACAATTTCAATATTTTTCTTTTTCTCCATCACAAAATTTTAGGTTACTTCATCATTAAGAAACTAAATTAAAAGACTATTAATTAATGACACATATTTCATATACATTGGTAATAATTAAAATTATATAAGGATGCTCGATAGTATATTTATTCACCATATTCACTTTGTATTATGGTATAATAGATGTAAACAATTTCAATATTTTTCTTCTTCTCCATCACAGAATTTTAGGTTACTTCATCCCCAAGAAACTAAGTTAAAAGACTATTAATTAATGACACATATTTCGTATACATTTGTAATAATAAAAATTATATCACGACGCACGATAGTGTATTGATTCACCTTATTCACATTGTTTTATTGTATAATAGATGTAAACACTTTCAACATTTTTTCTTCTTCTCCATCACAGAATGTTAGGTTACTTAATCACTAAGAAACTAAGTTAAAATACTATTAATTGATGACACGTATTTTATATACATTGGAAACAATAATGTTATATAACGAATCTCAATAGTATATTTTTCACCATATTCATATTGTATTATTGTATAATAGATGTAAACAATTTCAATATTTTTATTCTTCTCCATCACGAAATTTTAAATTACTTCATCACTAAGAAACTAAGTTAAAAGACTATTAATTAATGATACATATTTCATATACACTGGTAACAATTAAAATTATTTAACGATTGTCGATAGTATATTTATTCACCATATTCACATCATATTATGGTAGAATAGATGTAAATTTTTTTAATATTTTTCTTCTTCTCCATCACCAAATTTTAGGTTACTACATCACTAGGAAACTAAGTTAAAAGACTGTTAATTAATGAAACATATTTCATATACATTGGTAATAATTGAAATTATATATTGATGCTTGATAGTATATTTATTCACCATATTCACATTGTATTATGGTAGAATAGATGTAAACAATTTAAATATTTTTCTTCTTCTCCATCACCAAATTTTAGGTTACTTCATCATTAAGAAACTAAATTAAAAGACTATTAATTAATGACACATATTTCATATACATTGGTAATAATTAAAATTATATAAGGAGGCTCGATTGTATATTTATTCACCATATTCACTTTGTATTATGGTAAAATAGATGTAAACAATTTCAATATTTTTCTTCTTCTCCATCACAGAATTTTAGGTTACTTCATCCCCAAGAAACTAAGTTAAAAGACTATTAATTAATGACACATATTTCGTATACATTTTAATAATAAAAATTATCTCACGACGCACGATAGTGTATTGATTCACCATATTCACATTGTTTTATTGTATAATAGATGTAAACACTTTCAACATTTTTTCTTCTTCTCCATCACAGAATGTTAGGTTACTTAATCACTAAGAAACTAAGTTAAAATACTATTAATTGATGACACGTATTTTATATACATTGGAAACAATAATATTATATGACGACTCTCGACAGTATATTTTTCACCATATTCATATTGTATTATTTTATTATAGATGTAAACAATTTCAATATTTTTATTCTTCTCCATCATGAAATTTTAAGTTACTTCATCACTAAGAAACTAAGTTAAAAGACTATTAATTAATGATACATATTTCATATACACTGGTAACAATTAAAATTTTTAACGATTGTTGATAGTATATTTATTCACCATATTCACATCATATTATGGTAGAATAGATGTAAAAAATTTCAATATTTTTCTTCTTCTCCATCACCAAATTTTAGGTTACTACATCACTAGGAAACTAAGTTAAAAGACTGTTAATTAATGAAACATATTTCATATACATTGGTAATAATCAAAATTATATAACAATGCTTGATAATATATTTATTCACCATATTCACATTGTATTATGGTATAATAGATGTAAACAACTTCAATATTTTTCTTCTTCTCCATCACCAAATTTTAGGTTACTTCATCATTAAGAAACTAAATTAAAAGACTATTAATTAATGACACATATTTCATATACATTGGTAATAATTAAAATTATATAAGGAGGCTCGATAGTATATTTATTCACCATATTCACTTTGTATTATGGTATAATAGATGTAAACAATTTCAATATTTTTCTTTTTCTCCATCACAAAATTTTAAGTTACTTCATCCCCAAAAAACTAAGTTAAAATACTATTAATTAATGACACATATTTCATATACATTGTTAACAATTAAAATTAAATAACCACTCTCGATAGTATATTTATTCACCATATTCACATTGTATTATGGTATAATAGATGTAACCAATTTCAATAGTTTTATTCTTCTCCATCACCAAATTTTAGGTAACTACATCACTAAGAAACTAAGTTAAATGATTATTAATTAATGACACATATTTCATATACATTGGTAATAATTAAAATTATATAACGATGTTGGATATTATATTTATTCACCATATTCACATTGTATTATGGTATATAAGATGTAAACAATTTCAATATTTTTCTTCTTTTCCATCACCAAATTTTAGGTTACTTCATCATTATGAAACTAAATTAAAAGACTATTGATTAATGACACATATTTCGTATACATTGTTAATAATAAAAATTATATAAGGAGGCTCAATAGTATATTTATTCACCATATTCACTTTGTATTATGGTATAATAGATGTTTACAATTTCAATATTTTTCTTTTTCTCCATCACAGAATTTTAGGTTACTTCATCATTAAGAAACTAAATTAAAAGACTATTAATTAATGACACATATTTCATATACATTGGTAATAATTAAAATTATATAAGGATGCTCGATAGTATATTTATTCACCATATTCACTTTGTATTATGGTATAATAGATGTAAACAATTTCAATATTTTTCTTCTTCTCCATCACAGTATTTTAGGTTACTTCATCCCCAAGAAACTAAGTTAAAAGACTATTAATTAATGACACATATTTCGTATACATTTGTAATAATAAAAATTATATCACGACGCACGATAGTGTATTGATTCACCTTATTCACATTGTTTTATTGTATAATAGATGTAAACACTTTCAACATTTTTTCTTCTTCTCCATCACAGAATGTTAGGTTACTTAATCACTAAGAAACCAAGTTAAAATACTATTAATAGATGACACGTATTTTATATACATTGGAAACAATAATGTTATATAACGAATCTCAATAGTATATTTTTCACCATATTCATATTGTATTATTGTATAATAGATGTAAACAATTTCAATATTTTTATTCTTCTCCATCACGAAATTTTAAATTACTTCATCACTAAGAAACTAAGTTAAAAGACTATTAATTAATGATACATATTTCATATACACTGGTAACAATTAAAATTATTTAACGACTGTTGATAGTATATTTATTCACCATATTCACATCATATTATGGTAGAATAGATGTAAAAAATTTCAATATTTTTCTTCTTCTCCATCACCAAATTTTAGGTTACTACATCACTAGGAAACTAAGTTAAAAGACTGTTAATTAATGAAACATATTTCATATACATTGGTAATAATTGAAATTATATATTGATGCTTGATAGTATATTTATTCACCATATTCACATTGTATTATGGTAGAATAGATGTAAACAATTTAAATATTTTTCTTCTTCTCCATCACCAAATTTTAGGTTACTTCATCATTAAGAAACTAAATTAAAAGACTATTAATTAATGACACATATTTCATATACATGGTAATAATTAAAATTATATAAGGAGGCTCGATAGTATATTTATTCACCATATTCACTTTGTATTATGGTAAAATAGATGTAAACAATTTCAATATTTTTCTTCTTCTCCATCACAGAATTTTAGGTTACTTCATCCCCAAGAAACTAAGTTAAAAGACTATTAATTAATGACACATATTTCGTATACATTTTAATAATAAAAATTATCTCACGACGCACGATAGTGTATTGATTCACCATATTCACATTGTTTTATTGTATAATAGATGTAAACACTTTCAACATTTTTTCTTCTTCTCCATCACAGAATGTTAGGTTACTTAATCACTAAGAAACTAAGTTAAAATACTATTAATTGATGACACGTATTTTATATACATTGGAAACAATAATATTATATAACGACTCTCGACAGTATATTTTTCACCATATTCATATTGTATTATTTTATTATAGATGTAAACAATTTCAATATTTTTATTCTTCTCCATCATGAAATTTTAAGTTACTTCATCACTAAGAAACTAAGTTAAAAGACTATTAATTAATGATACATATTTCATATACACTGGTAACAATTAAAATTATTTAACGATTGTTGATAGTATATTTATTCACCATATTCACATCATATTATGGTAGAATAGATGTAAAAAATATCAATATTTTTCTTCTTCTCCATCACCAAATTTTAGGTTACTACATCACTAGGAAACTAAGTTAAAAGACTGTTAATTAATGAAACATATTTCATATACATTGGTAATAATTAAAATTATATAACAATGCTTGATAATATATTTATTCACCATATTCACATTGTATTATGGTATAATAGATGTAAACAACTTCAATATTTTTCTTCTTCTCCATCACCAAATTTTAGGTTACTTCATCATTAAGAAACTAAATTAAAAGACTATTAATTAATGACACATATTTCATATACATTGGTAATAATTAAAATTATATAAGGAGGCTCGATAGTATATTTATTCACCATATTCACTTTGTATTATGGTATAATAGATGTAAACAATTTCAATATTTTTCTTTTTCTCCATCACAAAATTTTAAGTTACTTCATCCCCAGAAAACTAAGTTAAAATACTATTAATTAATGACACATATTTCATATACATTGTTAACAATTAAAATTAAATAACCACTCTCGATAGTATATTTATTCACGATATTCACATTGTATTATGGTATAATAGATGTAACCAATTTCAATAGTTTTATTCTTCTCCATCACCAAATTTTAGGTAACTACATCACTAAGAAACTAAGTTGAATGATTATTAATTAATGACACATATTTCATATACATTGGTAATAATTAAAATTATATAACGATGTTGGATATTATATTTATTCACCATATTCACATTGTATTATGGTATATAAGATGTAAACAATTTCAATATTTTTCTTCTTTTCCATCACCAAATTTTAGGTTACTTCATCATTATGAAACTAAATTAAAAGACTATTGATTAATGACACATATTTCGTATACATTGTTAATAATAAAAATTATATAAGGAGGCTCAATAGTATATTTATTCACCATATTCACTTTGTATTATGGTATAATAGATGTTTACAATTTCAATATTTTTCTTTTTCTCCATCACAGAATTTTAGGTTACTTCATCATTAAGAAACTAAATTAAAAGACTATTAATTAATGACACATATTTCATATACATTGGTAATAATTAAAATTATATAAGGATGCTCGATAGTATATTTATTCACCATATTCACTTTGTATTATGGTATAATAGATGTAAACAATTTCAATATTTTTCTTCTTCTCCATCACAGTATTTTAAGTTACTTCATCCCCAAGAAACTAAGTTAAAAGACTATTAATTAATGACACATATTTCGTATACATTTGTAATAATAAAAATTATATCACGACGCACGATAGTGTATTGATTCACCTTATTCACATTGTTTTATTGTATAATAGATGTAAACACTTTCAACATTTTTTCTTCTTCTCCATCACAGAATGTTAGGTTACTTAATCACTAAGAAACTAAGTTAAAATACTATTAATTGATGACACGTATTTTATATACATTGGAAACAATAATGTTATATAACGAATCTCAATAGTATATTTTTCACCATATTCATATTGTATTATTGTATAATAGATGTAAACAATTTCAATATTTTTATTCTTCTCCATCACGAAATTTTAAATTACTTCATCACTAAGAAACTAAGTTAAAAGACTATTAATTAATGATACATATTTCATATACACTGGTAACAATTAAAATTATTTAACGATTGTCGATAGTATATTTATTCACCATATTCACATCATATTATGGTAGAATAGATGTAAATTTTTTTAATATTTTTCTTCTTCTCCATCACCAAATTTTAGGTTACTACATCACTAGGAAACTAAGTTAAAAGACTGTTAATTAATGAAACATATTTCATATACATTGGTAATAATTGAAATTATATATTGATGCTTGATAGTATATTTATTCACCATATTCACATTGTATTATGGTAGAATAGATGTAAACAATTTAAATATTTTTCTTCTTCTCCATCACCAAATTTTAGGTTACTTCATCATCAAGAAACTAAATTAAAAGACTATTAATTAATGACACATATTTCATATACATTGGTAATAATTAAAATTATATAAGGAGGCTCGATAGTATATTTATTCACCATATTCACTTTGTATTATGGTAAAATAGATGTAAACAATTTCAATATTTTTCTTCTTCTACATCACAGAATTTTAGGTTACTCCATCCCCAAGAAACTAAGTTAAAAGACTATTAATTAATGACACATATTTCGTATACATTTGTAATAATAAAAATTATATCACGACGCACGATAGTGTATTGATTCACCATATTCACATTGTTTTATTGTATAATAGATGTAAACACTTTCAACATTTTTTCTTCTTCTCCATCACAGAATGTTAGGTTACTTAATCACTAAGAAACTAAGTTAAAATACTATTAATTGATGACACGTATTTTATATACATTGGAAACAATAATATTATATAACGACTCTCGATAGTATATTTTTCACCATATTCATATTGTATTATTTTATAATAGATGTAAACAATTTCAATATTTTTATTCTTCTCCATCATGAAATTTTAAGTTACTTCATCACTAAGAAACTAAGTTAAAAGACTATTAATTAATGATACATATTTCATATACACTGGTAACAATTAAAATTATTTAACGACTGTTGATAGTATATTTATTCACCATATTCACATCATATTATGGTAGAATAGATGTAAATTTTTTTAATATTTTTCTTCTTCTCCATCACCAAATTTTAGGTTACTACATCACTAGGAAACTAAGTTAAAAGACTGTTAATTAATGAAACATATTTCATATACATTGGTAATAATTGAAATTATATATTGATGCTTGATAGTATATTTATTCACCATATTCACATTGTATTATGGTAGAATAGATGTAAACAATTTAAATATTTTTCATCTTCTCCATCACCAAATTTTAGGTTACTTCATCATCAAGAAACTAAATTAAAAGACTATTAATTAATGACACATATTTCATATACATTGGTAATAATTAAAATTATATAAGGAGGCTCGATAGTATATTTATTCACCATATTCACTTTGTATTATGGTAAAATAGATGTAAACAATTTCAATATTTTTCTTCTTCTCCATCACAGAATTTTAGGTTACTTCATCCCCAAGAAACTAAGTTAAAAGACTATTAATTAATGACACATATTTCGTATACATTTGTAATAATAAAAATTATATCACGACGCACGATAGTGTATTGATTCACCATATTCACATTGTTTTATTGTATAATAGATGTAAACACTTTCAACATTTTTTCTTCTTCTCCATCACAGAATGTTAGGTTACTTAATCACTAAGAAACTAAGTTAAAATACTATTAATTGATGACACGTATTTTATATACATTGGAAACAATAATATTATATAACGACTCTCGATAGTATATTTTTCACCATATTCATATTGTATTATTTTATAATAGATGTAAACAATTTCAATATTTTTATTCTTCTCCATCATGAAATTTTAAGTTACTTCATCACTAAGAAACTAAGTTAAAAGACTATTAATTAATGATACATATTTCATATACACTGGTAACAATTAAAATTATTTAACGACTGTTGATAGTATATTTATTCACCATATTCACATCATATTATGGTAGAATAGATGTAAAAAATTTCAATATTATTCTTCTTCTCCATCACCAAATTTTAGGTTACTACATCACTAGGAAACTAAGTTAAAAGACTGTTAATTAATGAAACATATTTCATATACATTGGTAATAATTGAATTTATATATTGATGCTTGATAGTATATTTATTCACCATATTCACATTGTATTATGGTATAATAGATGTAAACAATTTAAATATTTTTCTTCTTCTCCATCACCAAATTTTAGGTTACTTCATCATCAAGAAACTAAATTAAAAGACTATTAATTAATGACACATATTTCATATACATTGGTAATAATTAAAATTATATAAGGAGGCTCGATAGTATATTTATTCACCATATTCACTTTGTATTATGGTAAAATAGATGTAAACAATTTCAATATTTTTCTTCTTCTCCATCACAGAATTTTAGGTTACTTCATCCCCAAGAAACTAAGTTAAAAGACTATTAATTAATGACACATATTTCGTATACATTTGTAATAATAAAAATTATATCACGACGCACGATAGTGTATTGATTCACCATATTCACATTGTTTTATTGTATAATAGATGTAAACACTTTCAACATTTTTTCTTCTTCTCCATCACAGAATGTTAGGTTACTTAATCACTAAGAAACTAAGTTAAAATACTATTAATTGATGACACGTATTTTATATACATTGGAAACAATAATATTATATAACGACTCTCGATAGTATATTTTTCACCATATTCATATTGTATTATTTTATAATAGATGTAAACAATTTCAATATTTTTATTCTTCTCCATCATGAAATTTTAAGTTACTTCATCACTAAGAAACTAAGTTAAAAGACTATTAATTAATGATACATATTTCATATACACTGGTAACAATTAAAATTATTTAACGACTGTGGATAGTATATTTATTCACCATATTCACATCATATTATGGTATAATAGATGTAAAAAAATTTCAATATTTTTCTTCTTCTCCATTACCAAATTTTAGGTTACTACATCACTAGGAAACTAAGTTAAAAGACTGTTAATTAATGAAACATATTTCATATACATTGGTAATAATTGAATTTATATATTGATGCTTGATAGTATATTTATTCACCATATTCACATTGTATTATGGTATAATAGATATAATCAATTTAAATATTTTTTCTTCTTCTCCATCACCAAAATTTTAGGTTACTTCATCATTAAGAAACTAAATTAAAAGACTATTAATTAATGACACATATTTCATATACATTGGTAATTAATTAAAATTATATAAGGAGGCTCGATAGTATATTTATTCACCATATTCACTTTGTATTATGGTATAATAGATGTAAACAATTTCAATATTTTTCTTCTTCTCCATCACAGAATTTTAGGTTACTTCATCCCCAAGAAACTAAGTTAAAAGACTATTAATTAATGACACATATTTCGTATACATTTTAATAATAAAATTATCTCACGATGCACGATAGTGTATTGATTCACCATATTCACATTGTTTTATTGTATAATAGATGTAAACACTTTCAACATTTTTTCTTCTTCTCCATCACAGAATGTTAGGTTACTTAATCACTAAGAAACTAAGTTAAAATACTATTAATTGATGACACGTATTTTATATACATTGGAAACAATAATATTATATAACGACTCTCGATAGTATATTTTCCACCATATTCATATTGTATTATTGTATAATAGATGTAAACAATTTCAATATTTTTATTCTTCTCCATCACGAAATTTTAAGTTACTTCATCACTAAGAAACTAAGTTAAAAGACTATTAATTAATGATACATATTTCATATACACTGGTAACAATTAAAATTATTTAACGACTTTCGATAGTATATTTATTCACCATATTCACATCATATTATGGTAGAATAGATGTAAAAAATTTCAATATTTTTCTTCTTCTCCATCACCAAATTTTAGGTTACTACATCACTAGGAAACTAAGTTAAAAGACTGTTAATTAATGAAACATATTTCATATACATTGGTAATAATTGAAATTATATAATGATGCTTGATAGTATATTTATTCACCATATTCACATTGTATTATGGTATAATAGATGTAAACAATTTCAATATTTTTCTTCTTCTCCATCACCAAATTTTAGGTTACTTCCTCATTAAGAAACTAAATTAAAAGACTATTAATTAATTACACATATTTCATATATATCGGTAATAATGAAAATTATATAAGGAGGCTCGATATTATATTTATTCACCATATTCACTTTGTATTATGGTATAATAGATGTAAACAATTTCAATATTTTTCTTCTTCTCCATCACAGAATTTTAGGTTACTTCATCCCCAAGAAACTAAGTTAAAAGACTATTAATTAATGACACATATTTCATATACATTGGTAACAATTAAAATTATATAACCACTCTCGATAGTATATTTATTCACCATATTCACATTGTATTATGGTATAATAGATGTAACCAATTTCAATATTTTTATTCATCTCCATCACCAAATTTTAGGTAACTACATAACTAAGAAACTAAGTTAAATGAATATTAACTAACGACGCATATTTCATATACATTGGTAATAATTAAAATTATATAACAAGGCTCGATAGTATATTTATTCACCATGGTCACATTTTATTATGGTATAATAGATGTAAACAATTTAATATTTTTCTTCTTCTCCATCACCAAATTTTAGCTTACTTCATCATTAAGAAACTAAATTAAAAGACTATTGATTAATGACACATATTTCGTATACATTTGTAATAATAAAAATTATATCACGACGCACGATAGTATATTGATTCACCATATTCACATTGTTTTATTGTATAATAGATGTAAACACTTTCAATATTTTTTGTTCTTCTCCATCACAAAATGTTAGGTTACTTAATCACTAAGAAACTAAGTTAAAATACTATTAATTGATGACACGTATTTTATATACATTATAAACAATAATATTATATAAAGAATCCCGATAGTATATTTATTCACCATATTCATATTGTATTATTGTATAATAGATGTAAACAATTTCAATATTTTTATTCTTCTCCATCACTAAATTTTAAGTTACTTCATCACTAAGAAACTAAGTTAAAAGACTATTAATTAATGATACATATTTCATATTCACTGGTAACAATTAAAATTATTTAACGACTCTCGATAGTATATTTATTCATATCATATTATAATATAATAGATGTAAACAATTTCAATATTTTTCTTCTTCACCATCACCAAATTTTAGGTTACTACATCACCAGGAAACTAAGTTAAAAGACTGTTAATTAATGAAACATATTTCAGATACATTGGTAATAATTAAAATTATAGAACGATGCTTGATAGTATATTTATTCACCATATTCACATTTTATAATGGTATAATAGATGTAAACAATTTCATTATTTTTCTTCTTCTACATCACCAAATTTTAGGTTACTTCATCATTAAGAAACTAAATTAAATGACTATTAATTAATGACACATATTTCATATACATTGGTAATAATTAAAATTATATAAGGAGGCTCGATAGTATATTTATTCACCATATTCACTTTGTATTATAGTATAATAGATGTAAACAATTTCAATATTTTTCTTCTTCTCCATCACAGAATTTTAGGTTACTTCATCCCCAAGAAACTAAGTTAAAAGACTATTAATTAATGACACATATTTCATATACATTGGTAACAATTAAAATTTTATAACCACTCTCGATAGTATATTTATTCACCATATTCACATTTTATTATGGTATAATAGATGTAACCAATTTCAATATTTTTATTCATCTCCATCACCAAATTTTAGGTAACTACATAACTAATAAACTAAGTTAAATGAATATTAACTAACGACGCATATTTCATATACATTGGTAATAATTAAAATTATATAACAAGGCTCGATAGTATATTAATTCACCATGGTCACATTTTATTATGGTATAATAGATGTAAACAATTTAATATTTTTCTTCTTCTCCATCACCAAATTTTAGCTTACTTCATCATTAAGAAATTAAATTAAAAGACTATTGATTTATGACACATATTTCGTATACATTTGTAATAATAAAAATTATATCACGACGCACGATAGTATATTGATTCACCATATTCACATTGTTTTATTGTATAATAGATGTAAACACTTTCAATATTTTTTGTTCTTCTCCATCACAAAATGTTAGGTTACTTAATCACTAAGAAACTAAGTTAAAATACTATTAATTGATGACACGTATTTTATATACATTATAAACAATAATATTATATAACGAATCCCGATAGTATATTTATTCACCATATTCATATTGTATTATTGTATAATAGATGTAAACAATTTTAATATTTTTATTCTTCTCCATCACTAAATTTTAAGTTACTTCATCACTAAGAAACTAAGTTAAAAGACTATTAATTAATGATACATATTTCATATTCACTGGTAACAATTAAAATTATTTAACGACTGACGATAGTATATTTATTCACCATATTCACATCATATTATGGTAGAATAGATGTAAAAAATTTGAATATTTTTCTTCTTCTCCATCACCAAATTTTAGGTTACTACATCACTAGGAAACTAAGTTAAAAGACTGTTAATTAATGAAACATATTTCATATACATTGGTAATAATTGAAATTATATATTGATGCTTGATAGTATATTTATTCACCATATTCACATTGTATTATGGTATAATTGATGTAAACAATTTAAATATTTTTCTTCTTCTCCATCACCAAATTTTAGGTTACTTCATCATTAAGAAACTAAATTAAAAGACTATTAATTAATGACACATATTTCATATACATTGGTAATAATTAAAATTATATAAGGAGGCTCGATAGTATATTTATTCACCATATTCACTTTGTATTATGGTATAATAGATGTAAACAATTTCAATATTTTTCTTCTTCTCCATCACAGAATTTTAGGTTACTTCATCCCCAAGAAACTAAGTTAAAAGACTATTAATTAATGACACATATTTCGTATACATTTGTAATAATAAAAATTATATCACGACGCACGATAGTGTATTGATTCACCATATTCACATTGTTTTATTGTATAATAGATGTAAACACTTTCAACATTTTTTCTTCTTCTCCATCACAGAATGTTAGGTTACTTAATCACTAAGAAACTAAGTTAAAATACTATTAATTGATGACACGTATTTTATATACATTGGAAACAATAATGTTATATAACGACTCTCAATAGTATATTTTTCACCATATTCATATTGTATTATTGTATAATAGATGTAAACAATTTCAATATTTTTATTCTTCTCCATCACGAAATTTTAAATTACTTCATCACTAAGAAACTAAGTTAAAAGACTATTAATTAATGATACATATTTCATATACACTGGTAACAATTAAAATTATTTAACGATTGTCAATAGTATATTTATTCACCATATTCACATCATATTATGGTAGAATAGATGTAAAAAATTTCAATATTTTTCTTCTTCTCCATCACCAAATTTTAGGTTACTACATCACTAGGAAACTAAGTTAAAAGACTGTTAATTAATGAAACATATTTCATATACATTGGTAATAATTGAAATTATATAATGATGCTTGATAGTATATTTATTCACCAAATTCACATTGTATTATGGTATAATAGATGTAAACAATTTCAATATTTTTCATCTTCTCCATCACCAAATTTTAGATTACTTCCTCATTAAGAAACTAAATTAAAAGACTATTAATTAATGACAAATATTTCATATATATTGGTAATAATTAAAATTATATAAGGAGGCTCGATATTATATTTATTCACCATATTCACTTTGTATTATGGTATAATAGATGTAAACAATTTCAATATTTTTCTTCTTCTCCATCACAGAATTTTAGTTTACTTCATCCCCAAGAAACTAAGTTAAAAGATTATTAATTAATGACACATATTTCATATATATTGGTAACAATTAAAATTATATAAACACTCTCGATAGTATATTTATTCACCATATTCACATTGTATTATGGTATAATAGATGTAACCAATTACAATATTTTTATTCATCTCCATCACCAAATTTTTGGTAACTACATAACTAAGAAACTATGTTAAATGACTATTAATTAACGACGCATATTTCATATACATTGGTAATAATTAAAATTATATAACGATGCTCGATAGTATATTTATTCACCATGGTCACATTGTATTATGGTATAATAGATGTAAATAATTTAATATTTTTCTTCTTCTCCATCACCAAATTTTAGCTTACTTCATCATTAAGAAACTAAATTAAAAGATTATTGATTAATGACACATATTTCGTATACATTTGTAATAATAAAAATTATATGACGACGCACGATAGTGTATTGATTTACCATATTCACATTGTTTTATTGTATAATAGATGTAAACACTTTAAACATTTTTTCTTCTTCTCCATCAAAAAATGTTAGGTTACTTAATCACTAAGAAACTAAGTTAAAATACTATTAATTGATGACACGTATTTTATATACATTGGAAACAATAATATTATATAACGACTCTCGATAGTGTATTTTTTACCATATTCATATTGTATTATTGTATAATATATGTAAACAATTTCAATATTTTTATTCTTCTCCATCACGAAATTTTAAGTTACTTCAACACTAAGAAACTAAGTTAAAAGACTATTAATTAATGATACATATTTCATATACACTAGTAACAATTATAATTATTTAACGACTGTCGATAGTATATTTATTCACCATATTCACATTGTATTATGGTAGAATAGATGTAAACAATTTAAATATTTTTCTTCTTCTCCATCACCAAATTTTAGGTTACTTCATCATTAAGAAACTAAATTAAAAGACTATTAATTAATGACACATATTTCATATACATTGGTAATAATTAAAATTATATAAGGAGGCTCGATAGTATATTTATTCACCATATTCACTTTGTATTATGGTATAATAGATGTAAACAATTTAAATATTTTTCTTCTTCTCCATCACCAAATTTTAGGTTACTTCATCATTAAGAAACTAAATTAAAAGACTATTAATTAATGACACATATTTCATATACATTGGTAATAATTAAAATTATATAAGGAGGCTCGATAGTATATTTATTCACCATATTCACTTGGTATTATGGTATAATTAATGTAAACAAATTCAATATTTTTCTTCTTCTCCATCATAGAATTTTAGGTTACTTCATCCCCAAGAAACTAAGTTAAAAGACTATTAATTAATGACACATATTTCATATACATTGGTAACAATTAAAATTATATAACCACTCTCGATAGTATATTTATTCACCATGTTCACATTGTATTATGGTATAATAGATGTTACCAATTTCAATATTTTTATTCATCTCCATCACCAAATTTTAGGTAACTACATAACTAAGAAACTAAGTTAAATGACTATTAACTAACGACGCATATTTCATATACATTGGTAATAATTAAAATTATATAACGAGGCTCGATAGTATATTTATTCACCATATTCACATTGTATTATGGTATAATAGATGTAAACAATTTAATATTTTTCTTCTTCTCCATCACCAAATTTTAGCTTACTTCATCATTAAGAAACTAAATTAAAAGACTATTGATTAATGACACATATTTCGTATACATTTGTAATAATAAAAATTATATCACGACGCATGATAGTGTATTGATTCACCATATTCACATTGTTTTATTGTATAATAGATGTAAACACTTTCAACATTTTTTCTTCTTCTCCATCACAGAATGTTAGGTTACTTAATCACTAAGAAACTAAGTTAAAATACAATTAATTGATGACACGTATTTTATATACATTGGAAACAATAATATTATATAACGACTCTCAATAGTATATTTTTCACCATATTCATATTGTATTATTGTATAATAGATGTAAACAATTTCAATATTTTTATTCTTCTCCATCACGAAATTTTAAATTACTTCATCACTAAGAAACTTAGTTAAAAGACTATTAATTAATGATACATATTTCATATACACTGGTAACAATTAAAATTATTTAACGATTGTCGATAGTATATTTATTCACCATATTCACATCATATTATGGTAGAATAGATGTAAATTTTTTTAATATTTTTCTTCTTCTCCATCACCAAATTTTAGGTTACTACATCACTAGGAAACTAAGTTAAAAGACTGTTAATTAATGAAACATATTTCATATACATTGGTAATAATTGAAATTATATATTGATGCTTGATAGTATATTTATTCACCATATTCACATTGTATTATGGTAGAATAGATGTAAACAATTTAAATATATTTCTACTTCTCCATCACCAAATTTTAGGTTACTTCATCATTAAGAAACTAAATTAAAAGACTATTAATTAATGACACATATTTCATATACATTGGTAATAATTAAAATTATATAAGGAGGCTCGATAGTATATTTATTCACCATATTCACTTTGTATTATGGTATAATAGATGTAAACAATTTAAATATTTTTCTTCTTCTCCATCACCAAATTTTAGGTTACTTCATCATTAAGAAACTAAATTAAAAGACTATTAATTAATGACACATATTTCATATACATTGGTAATAATTAAAATTATATAAGGAGGCTCGATAGTATATTTATTCACCATATTCACTTGGTATTATGGTATAATTAATGTAAACAAATTCAATATTTTTCTTCTTCTCCATCACAGAATTTTAGGTTACTTCATCCCCAAGAAACTAAGTTAAAAGACTATTAATTAATGACACATATTTCATATACATTGGTAACAATTAAAATTATATAACCACTCTCGATAGTATATTTATTCACCATGTTCACATTGTATTATGGTATAATAGATGTTACCAATTTCAATATTTTTATTCATCTCCATCACCAAATTTTAGGTAACTACATAACTAAGAAACTAAGTTAAATGACTATTAACTAACGACGCATATTTCATATACATTGGTAATAATTAAAATTATATAACGAGGCTCGATAGTATATTTATTCACCATATTCACATTGTATTATGGTATAATAGATGTAAACAATTTAATATTTTTCTTCTTCTCCATCACCAAATTTTAGCTTACTTCATCATTAAGAAACTAAATTAAAAGACTATTGATTAATGACACATATTTCTTATACATTTGTAATAATAAAAATTATATCACGACGCATGATAGTGTATTGATTCACCATATTCACATTGTTTTATTGTATAATAGATGTAAACACTTTCAACATTTTTTCTTCTTCTCCATCACAGAATGTTAGGTTACTTAATCACTAAGAAACTAAGTTAAAATACTATTAATTGATGACACGTATTTTATATACATTGGAAACAATAATATTATATAACGACTCTCAATAGTATATTTTTAACCATATTCATATTGTATTATTGTATAATAGATGTAAACAATTTCAATATTTTTATTCTTCTCCATCACGAAATTTTAAATTACTTCATCACTAAGAAACTAAGTTAAAAGACTATTAATTAATGATACATATTTCATATACACTGGTAACAATTAAAATTATTTAACGATTGTCGATAGTATATTTATTCACCATATTCACATCATATTATGGTAGAATAGATGTAAATTTTTTTAATATTTTTCTTCTTCTCCATCACCAAATTTTAGGTTACTACATCACTAGGAAACTAAGTTAAAAGACTGTTAATTAATGAAACATATTTCATATACATTTGTAATAATTGAAATTATATATTGATGCTTGATAGTATATTTATTCACCATATTCACATTGTATTATGGTAGAATAGATGTAAACAATTTAAATATTTTTCTTCTTCTCCATCACCAAATTTTAGGTTACTTCATCATTAAGAAACTAAATTAAAAGACTATTAATTAATGACACATATTTCATATACATTGGTAATAATTAAAATTATATAAGGAGGCTCGATAGTATATTTATTCACCATATTCACTTTGTATTATGGTATAATAGATGTAAACAATTTAAATATTTTTCTTCTTCTCCATCACCAAATTTTAGGTTACTTCATCATTAAGAAACTAAATTAAAAGACTATTAATTAATGACACATATTTCATATACATTGGTAATAATTAAAATTATATAAGGAGGCTCGATAGTATATTTATTCACCATATTCACTTGGTATTATGGTATAATTAATGTAAACAAATTCAATATTTTTCTTCTTCTCCATCATAGAATTTTAGGTTACTTCATCCCCAAGAAACTAAGTTAAAAGACTATTAATTAATGACACATATTTCATATACATTGGTAACAATTAAAATTATATAACCACTCTCGATAGTATATTTATTCACCATGTTCACATTGTATTATGGTATAATAGATGTTACCAATTTCAATATTTTTATTCATCTCCATCACCAAATTTTAGGTAACTACATAACTAAGAAACTAAGTTAAATGACTATTAACTAACGACGCATATTTCATATACATTGGTAATAATTAAAATTATATAACGAGGCTCGATAGTATATTTATTCACCATATTCACATTGTATTATGGTATAATAGATGTAAACAATTTAATATTTTTCTTCTTCTCCATCACCAAATTTTAGCTTACTTCATCATTAAGAAACTAAATTAAAAGACTATTGATTAATGACACATATTTCTTATACATTTGTAATAATAAAAATTATATCACGACGCATGATAGTGTATTGATTCACCATATTCACATTGTTTTATTGTATAATAGATGTAAACACTTTCAACATTTTTTCTTCTTCTCCATCACAGAATGTTAGGTTACTTAATCACTAAGAAACTAAGTTAAAATACTATTAATTGATGACACGTATTTTATATACATTGGAAACAATAATATTATATAACGACTCTCAATAGTATATTTTTCACCATATTCATATTGTATTATTGTATAATAGATGTAAACAATTTCAATATTTTTATTCTTCTCCGTCACGAAATTTTAAATTACTTCATCACTAAGAAACTAAGTTAAAAGACTATTAATTAATGATACATATTTCATATACACTGGTAACAATTAAAATTATTTAACGATTGTCGATAGTATATTTATTCACCATATTCACATCATATTATGGTAGAATAGATGTAAATTTTTTTAATATTTTTCTTCTTCTCCATCACCAAATTTTAGGTTACTACATCACTAGGAAACTAAGTTAAAAGACTGTTAATTAATGAAACATATTTCATATACATTGGTAATAATTGAAATTATATATTGATGCTTGATAGTATATTTATTCACCATATTCACATTGTATTATGGTAGAATAGATGTAAACAATTTAAATATTTTTCTTCTTCTCCATCACCAAATTTTAGGTTACTTCATCATTAAGAAACTAAATTAAAAGACTATTAATTAATGACACATATTTCATATACATTGGTAATAATTAAAATTATATAAGGAGGCTCGATAGTATATTTATTCACCATATTCACTTTGTATTATGGTATAATAGATGTAAACAATTTAAATATTTTTCTTCTTCTCCATCACCAAATTTTAGGTTACTTCATCATTAAGAAACTAAATTAAAAGACTATTAATTAATGACACATATTTCATATACATTGGTAAAAATTAAAATTATATAAGGAGGCTCGATAGTATATTTATTCACCATATTCACTTGGTATTATGGTATAATTAATGTAAACAAATTCAATATTTTTCTTCTTCTCCATCACAGAATTTTAGGTTACTTTATCCCCAAGAAACTAAGTTAAAAGACTATTAATTAATGACACATATTTCATATACATTGGTAACAATTAAAATTATATAACCACTCTCGATAGTATATTTATTCACCATGTTCACATTGTATTATGGTATAATAGATGTTACCAATTTCAATATTTTTATTCATCTCCATCACCAAATTTTAGGTAACTACATAACTAAGAAACTAAGTTAAATGACTATTAACTAACGACGCATATTTCATATACATTGGTAATAATTAAAATTATATAACGAGGCTCGATAGTATATTTATTCACCATATTCACATTGTATTATGGTATAATAGATGTAAACAATTTAATATTTTTCTTCTTCTCCATCACCAAATTTTAGCTTACTTCATCATTAAGAAACTAAATTAAAAGACTATTGATTAATGACACATATTTCTTATACATTTGTAATAATAAAAATTATATCACGACGCATGATAGGGTATTGATTCACCATATTCACATTGTTTTATTGTATAATAGATGTAAACACTTTCAACATTTTTTCTTCTTCTCCATCACAGAATGTTAGGTTACTTAATCACTAAGAAACTAAGTTAAAATACTATTAATTGATGACACGTATTTTATATACATTGGAAACAATAATATTATATAACGACTCTCAATAGTATATTTTTCACCATATTCATATTGTATTATTGTATAATAGATGTAAACAATTTCAATATTTTTATTCTTCTCCATCACGAAATTTTAAATTACTTCATCACTAAGAAACTAAGTTAAAAGACTATTAATTAATGATACATATTTCATATACACTGGTAACAATTAAAATTATTTAACGATTGTCGATAGTATATTTATTCACCATATTCACATCATATTATGGTAGAATAGATGTAAAATTTTTTAATATTTTTCTTCTTCTCCATCACCAAATTTTAGGTTACTACATCACTAGGAAACTAAGTTAAAAGACTGTTAATTAATGAAACATATTTCATATACATTGGTAATAATTGAAATTATATATTGATGCTTGATAGTATATTTATTCACCATATTCACATTGTATTATGGTAGAATAGATGTAAACAATTTAAATATTTTTCTTCTTCTCCATCACCAAATTTTAGGTTACTTCATCATTAAGAAACTAAATTAAAAGACTATTAATTAATGACACATATTTCATATACATTGGTAATAATTAAAATTATATAAGGAGGCTCGATAGTATATTTATTCACCATATTCACTTTGTATTATGGTATAATAGATGTAAACAATTTAAATATTTTTCTTCTTCTCCATCACCAAATTTTAGGTTACTTCATCATTAAGAAACTAAATTAAAAGACTATTAATTAATGACACATATTTCATATACATTGGTAACAATTAAAATTATATAACCACTCTCGATAGTATATTTATTCACCATGTTCACATTGTATTATGGTATAATAGATGTTACCAATTTCAATATTTTTATTCATCTCCATCACCAAATTTTAGGTAACTACATAACTAAGAAACTAAGTTAAATGACTATTAACTAACGACGCATATTTCATATACATTGGTAATAATTAAAATTATATAACGAGGCTCGATAGTATATTTATTCACCATATTCACATTGTATTATGGTATAATAGATGTAAACAATTTAATATTTTTCTTCTTCTCCATCACCAAATTTTAGCTTACTTCATCATTAAGAAACTAAATTAAAAGACTATTGATTAATGACACATATTTCTTATACATTTGTAATAATAAAAATTATATCACGACGCATGATAGGGTATTGATTCACCATATTCACATTGTTTTATTGTATAATAGATGTAAACACTTTCAACATTTTTTCTTCTTCTCCATCACAGAATGTTAGGTTACTTAATCACTAAGAAACTAAGTTAAAATACTATTAATTGATGACACGTATTTTATATACATTGGAAACAATAATATTATATAACGACTCTCAATAGTATATTTTTCACCATATTCATATTGTATTATTGTATAATAGATGTAAACAATTTCAATATTTTTATTGTTCTCCATCACGAAATTTTAAATTACTTCATCACTAAGAAACTAAGTTAAAAGACTATTAATTAATGATACATATTTCATATACACTGGTAACAATTAAAATTATTTAACGATTGTCGATAGTATATTTATTCACCATATTCACATCATATTATGGTAGAATAGATGTAAAATTTTTTAATATTTTTCTTCTTCTCCATCACCAAATTTTAGGTTACTACATCACTAGGAAACTAAGTTAAAAGACTGTTAATTAATGAAACATATTTCATATACATTGGTAATAATTGAAATTATATATTGATGCTTGATAGTATATTTATTCACCATATTCACATTGTATTATGGTAGAATAGATGTAAACAATTTAAATATTTTTCTTCTTCTCCATCACCAAATTTTAGGTTACTTCATCATTAAGAAACTAAATTAAAAGACTATTAATTAATGACACATATTTCATATACATTGGTAATAATTAAAATTATATAAGGAGGCTCGATAGTATATTTATTCACCATATTCACTTTGTATTATGGTATAATAGATGTAAACAATTTAAATATTTTTCTTCTTCTCCATCACCAAATTTTAGGTTACTTCATCATTAAGAAACTAAATTAAAAGACTATTAATTAATGACACATATTTCATATACATTGGTAATAATTAAAATTATATAAGGAGGCTCGATAGTATATTTATTCACCATATTCACTTGGTATTATGGTATAATTAATGTAAACAAATTCAATATTTTTCTTCTTCTCCATCACAGAATTTTAGGTTACTTTATCCCCAAGAAACTAAGTTAAAAGACTATTAATTAATGACACATATTTCATATACATTGGTAACAATTAAAATTATATAACCACTCTCGATAGTATATTTATTCACCATGTTCACATTGTATTATGGTATAATAGATGTTACCAATTTCAATATTTTTATTCATCTCCATCACCAAATTTTAGGTAACTACATAACTAAGAAACTAAGTTAAATGACTATTAACTAACGACGCATATTTCATATACATTGGTAATAATTAAAATTATATAACGAGGCTCGATAGTATATTTATTCACCATATTCACATTGTATTATGGTATAATAGATGTAAACAATTTAATATTTTTCTTCTTCTCCATCACCAAATTTTAGCTTACTTCATCATTAAGAAACTAAATTAAAAGACTATTGATTAATGACACATATTTCTTATACATTTGTAATAATAAAAATTATATCACGACGCATGATAGTGTATTGATTCACCATATTCACATTGTTTTATTGTATAATAGATGTAAACACTTTCAACATTTTTTCTTCTTCTCCATCACAGAATGTTAGGTTACTTAATCACTAAGAAACTAAGTTAAAATACTATTAATTGATGACACGTATTTTATATACATTGGAAACAATAATATTATATAACGACTCTCAATAGTATATTTTTCACCATATTCATATTGTATTATTGTATAATAGATGTAAACAATTTCAATATTTTTATTCTTCTCCATCACGAAATTTTAAATTACTTCATCACTAAGAAACTAAGTTAAAAGACTATTAATTAATGATACATATTTCATATACACTGGTAACAATTAAAATTATTTAACGATTGTCGATAGTATATTTATTCACCATATTCACATCATATTATGGTAGAATAGATGTAAATTTTTTTAATATTTTTCTTCTTCTCCATCACCAAATTTTAGGTTACTACATCACTAGGAAACTAAGTTAAAAGACTGTTAATTAATGAAACATATTTCATATACGTTGGTAATAATTGAAATTATATATTGATGCTTGATAGTATATTTATTCACCATATTCACATTGTATTATGGTAGAATAGATGTAAACAATTTAAATATTTTTCTTCTTCTCCATCACCAAATTTTAGGTTACTTCATCATTAAGAAACTAAATTAAAAGACTATTAATTAATGACACATATTTCATATACATTGGTAATAATTAAAATTATATAAGGAGGCTCGATAGTATATTTATTCACCATATTCACTTTGTATTATGGTATAATAGATGTAAACAATTTCAATATTTTTCTTCTTCTCCATCACAGAATTTTAGGTTACTTCATCCCCAAGAAACTAAGTTAAAAGACTATTAATTAATGATACATATTTCGTATACATTTGTAATAATTAAAATTATATCACGACGCACGATAGTGTATTGATTCACCATATTCACATTGTTTTATTGTATAATAGATGTAAACACTTTCAACATTTTTTCTTCTTCTCCATCACAGAATGTTAGGTTACTTAATCACTAAGAAACTTAGTTAAAATACTATTAATTGATGACACGTATTTTATATACATTGGAAACAATAATATTATATAACGACTCTCGATAGTGTATTTTTTACCATATTCATATTGTATTATTGTATAATAGATGTAAACAATTTCAATATTTTTATTCTTCTCCATCACGAAATTTTAAGTTACTTCATCACTAAGAAACTAAGTTAAAAGACTATTAATTAATGATACATATTTCATATACACTAGTATCAATTAAAATTATTTAACGACTGTCGATAGTATATTTATTCACCATATTCACATCATATTATTGTAGAATAGATGTAAAAAATTTCAATATTTTTCTTCTTCTCCATCACCAAATTTTAGGTTACTACATCACTAGGAAACTAAGTTAAAAGACTGTTAATTAATGAAACATATTTCATATACATTGGTAATAATTGAAATTATATAATGATGCTTGATAGTATATTTATTCACCATATTCACATTGTATTATGGTATAATAGATGTAAACAATTTCAATATTTTTCTTCTTCTCCATCACCAAATTTTAGGTTACTTCCTCATTAAGAAACTAAATTAAAAGACTATTAATTAATGACACATATTTCATATATATTGGTAATAATTAAAATTATATAAGGAGGCTCGATATTATATTTATTCACCATATTCACTTTGTATTATGGTATAATAGATGTAAACAATTTCAATATTTTTCTGCTTCTCCATCACAGAATTTTAGGTTACTTCATCCCCAAGAAACTAAGTTAAAAGATTATTAATTAATGACACATATTTCATATATATTGGTAACAATTAAAATTATATAACCACACTCGATAGTATATTTATTCACCATATTCACATTGTATTATGGTATAATAGATGTAACCAATTTCAATTTTTTTATTCATCTCCATCACCAAATTTTAGGTAACTACATAACTAAGAAACTATATTAAATGACTATTAATTAACGACGCATATTTCATATACATTGGTAATAATTAAAATTATATAATGATGCTCGATAGTATATTTATTCACCATGGTCACATTGTATTATGGTATAATAGATGTAAACAATTTAATATTTTTCTTCTTCTCCATCACCATATTTTAGATTACTTCATCATTAAGAAACTAAATTAAAAGATTATTGATTAATGACACATATTTCGTATACATTTGTAATAATAAAAATTATATCACGACGCACGATAGTGTATTGATTCACCATATTCACATTGTTTTATTGTATAATAGATGTAAACACTTTCAACATTTTTTCTTCTTCTCCATCACAGAATGTTAGGTTACTTAATCACTAAGAAACTATGTTAAAATACTATGAATTGATGACACGTATTTTATATACATTGGAAACAATAATATTACATAACGACTCTCGATAGTATATTTTTAACCATATTCATATTGTATTATTGTATAATAGATGTAAACAATTTCAATATTTTTATTCTTCTCCATCACGAAATTTTAAGTTACTTCAACACTAAGAAACTAAGTTAAAAGACTATTAATTAATGATACATATTTCATATACACTGGTAACAATTATAATTATTTAACGACTGTCCATAGTATATTTATTCACCATATTCACATAATATTATGGTAGAATAGATGTAAAAAATTTCAATATTTTTCTTCTTCTCCATCACCAAATTTTAGGTTACTACATCACTAGGAAACTAAGTTAAAAGACTGTTAATTAATGAAACATATTTCATATATATTGGTAATAATTGAAATTATATAATGATGCTTGATAGTATATTTATTCACCATATTCACATTGTATTATGGTATAATAGATGTAAACAATTTCAATATTTTTCTTCTTCTCCATCACCAAATTTTAGGTTATTTCCTCATTAAGAAACTAAATTAAAAGACTATTAATTAATGACAAATATTTCATATACATTGGTAATAATTAAAATTATATAACGAGGCTCGATAGTATATTTATTCACCATATTCACATTTATTATGGTATAATAGATGTAAACAATTTAATATTTTTCTTCTTCTCCATCACCAAATTTTAGCTTACTTCATCATTAAGAAACTAAATTAAAAGACTATTGATTAATGACACATATTTCGTATACATTTGTAATAATAAAAATTATATCACGACGTACGATAGTGTATTGATTCACCATATTCACATTGTTTTATTGTATAATAGATGTAAACACTTTCAACATTTTTTCTTCTTCTCCATCACAGAATGTTAGGTTACTTAATCACTAAGAAACTAAGTTAAAATACTATTAATTGATGACACGTATTTTATATACATTGGAAACAATAATATTATATAACGACTCTCAATAGTATATTTTTCACCATATTCATATTGTATTATTGTATAATAGATGTAAACAATTTCAATATTTTTATTCTTCTCCATCATGAAATTTTAAATTACTTCATCACTAAGAAACTAAGTTAAAAGACTATTAATTAATGATACATATTTCATATACACTGGTAACAATTAAAAGTATTTAATGATTGTTGATAGTATATTTATTCACCATATTCACATCATATTATGGTAGAATAGATGTAAAAAAATTTAATATTTTTCTTCTTCTCCATCACCAAATTTTAGGTTACTACATCACTAGGAAACTAAGTTAAAAGACTGTTAATTAAAGAAACATATTTCATATACATTGGTAATAATTGAAATTATATATTAATGCTTGATAGTATATTTATTCACCATATTCACATTGTATTATGGTAGAATAGATGTAAACAATTTAAATATTTTTCTTCTTCTCCATCACCAAATTTTAGGTTACTTCATCATTAAGAAACTAAATTAAAAGACTATTAATTAATGACACATATTTCATATACATTGGTAATAATTAAAATTATATAAGGAGGCTCGATAGTATATTTATTCACCATATTCACTTTGTATTATGGTATAATAGATGTAAACAATTTCAATATTTTTCTTCTTCTCCATCACAGAATTTTAGGTTACTTCATCCCCAAGAAACTAAGTTAAAAGACTATTAATTAATGACACATATTTCGTAGACATTTGTAATAATAAAAATTATATCACGACGCACGATAGTGTATTGATTCACCATATTCACATTGTTTTATTGTATAATAGATGTAAACACTTTCAACATTTTTTCTTCTTCTCCATCACAGAATGTTAGGTTACTTAATCACTAAGAAACTAAGTTAAAATACTATTAATTGATGACACGTATTTTATATACATTGGAAACAATAATATTATATAACGACTCTCGATAATATATTTTTCACCATATTCATATTGTATTATTGTATAATAGATGTAAACAATTTCAATATTTTTATTCTTCTCCATCACGAAATTTTAAGTTACTTCATCGCTAAGAAACTAAGTTAAAAGACTATTAATTAATGATACATATTTCATATACACTGGTAACAATTATAATTATTTAACGACTGTCGATAGTATATTTATTCACCATATTCACATCATATTATGGTAGAATAGATGTAAAAAATTTCAATATTTTTCTTCTTCTCCATCACCAAATTTTAGGTTACTACATCACTAGGAAACTAAGTTAAAAGACTGTTAATTAATGAAACATATTTCATATACATTGGTAATAATTGAAATTATATAATGATGCTTGATAGTATATTTATTCACCATATTCACATTGTATTATGGTATAATAGATGTAAACAATTTCAATATTTTTCTTCTTCTCCATCACCAAATTTTAGGTTACTTCCTCATTAAGAAACTAAATTAAAAGACTATTAATTAATGACACATATTTCATATATATTGGTAATAATTAAAATTATATAAGGAGGCTCGATATTATATTTATTCACCATATTCACTTTGTATTATGGTATAATAGATGTAAACAATTTCAATATTTTTCTTCTTCTCCGTCACAGAATTTTAGGTTACTTCATCCCTAAGAAACTAAGTTAAAAGATTATTAATTAATGACACATATTTCATATATATTGCTAACAATTAAAATTATATAACCACTCTCGATAGTATATTTATTCACCATATTCACATTGTATTATGGTATAATAGATGTAACCAATTTCAATTTTTTTATTCATCTCCATCACCAAATTTTAGGTAACTACATAACTAAGAAACTATGTTAAATGACTATTAATTAACGACGCATATTTCATATACATTGGTAATAATTAAAATTATATAACGATGCTCGATAGTATATTTATTCACCATGGTCACATTGTATTATGGTATAATAGATGTAAACAATTTAATATTTTTCTTCTTCTCCATCACCATATTTTAGCTTACTTCATCATTAAGAAACTAAATTAAAAGATTATTGATTAATGACACATATTTCGTATACATTTGTAATAATAAAAATTATATCACGACGCACGATAGTGTATTGATTCACCATATTCACATTGTTTTATTGTATAATAGAGGTAAACACTTTCAACATTTTTTCTTCTTCTCCGTCACAAAATGTTAGGTTACTTAATCACTAAGAAACTAAGTTAAAATACTATTAATTGATGACACGTATTTTATATACATTGGAAACAATAATATTATATAACGACTCTCGATAATATATTTTTCACCATATTCATATTGTATTATTGTATAATAGATGTAAACAATTTCAATATTTTTATTCTTCTCCATCACGAAATTTTAAGTTACTTCATCACTAAGAAACTAAGTTAAAAGACTATTAATTAATGATACATATTTCATATACACTGGTAACAATTATAATTATTTAACGACTGTCGATAGTATATTTATTCACTATATTCACATCATATTATGGTAGAATAGATGTAAAAAATTTCAATATTTTTCTTCTTCTCCATCACCAAATTTTAGGTTACTACATCACTAGGAAACTAAGTTAAAAGACTGTTAATTAATGAAACATATTTCATATACATTGGTAATAATTGAAATTATATAATGATGCTTGATAGTATATTTATTCACCATATTCACATTGTATTATGGTATAATAGATGTAAACAATTTCAATATTTTTCTTCTTCTCCATCACCAAATTTTAGGTTACTTCCTCATTAAGAAACTAAATTAAAAGACTATTAATTAATGACACATATTTCATATATATTGGTAATAATTAAAATTATATAAGGAGGCTCGATATTATATTTATTCACCATATTCACTTTGTATTATGGTATAATAGATGTAAACAATTTCAATATTTTTCTTCTTCTCCGTCACAGAATTTTAGGTTACTTCATCCCTAAGAAACTAAGTTAAAAGATTATTAATTAATGACACATATTTCATATATATTGCTAACAATTAAAATTATATAACCACTCTCGATAGTATATTTATTCACCATATTCACATTGTATTATGGTATAATAGATGTAACCAATTTCAATTTTTTTATTCATCTCCATCACCAAATTTTAGGTAACTACATAACTAAGAAACTATGTTAAATGACTATTAATTAACGACGCATATTTCATATACATTGGTAATAATTAAAATTATATAACGATGCTCGATAGTATATTTATTCACCATGGTCACATTGTATTATGGTATAATAGATGTAAACAATTTAATATTTTTCTTCTTCTCCATCACCATATTTTAGATTACTTCATCATTAAGAAACTAAATTAAAAGATTATTGATTAATGACACATATTTCGTATACATTTGTAATAATAAAAATTATATCACGACGCACGATAGTGTATTGATTCACCATATTCACATTGTTTTATTGTATAATAGATGTAAACACTTTCAACATTTTTCTTCTTCTCCATCACAGAATGTTAGGTTACTTAATCACTAAGAAACTAAGTTAAAATACTATTAATTGATGACACGTATTTTATATACATTGGAAACAATAATATTATATAACGACTCTCGATAATATATTTTTCACCATATTCATATTGTATTATTGTATAATAGATGTAAACAATTTCAATATTTTTATTCTTCTCCATCACGAAATTTTAAGTTACTTCATCGCTAAGAAACTAAGTTAAAAGACTATTAATTAATGATACATATTTCATATACACTGGTAACAATTATAATTATTTAACGACTGTCGATAGTATATTTATTCACCATATTCACATCATATTATGGTAGAATAGATGTAAAAAATTTCAATATTTTTCTTCTTCTCCATCACCAAATTTTAGGTTACTACATCACTAGGAAACTAAGTTAAAAGACTGTTAATTAATGAAACATATTTCATATACATTGGTAATAATTGAAATTATATAATGATGCTTGATAGTATATTTATTCACCATATTCACATTGTATTATGGTATAATAGATGTAAACAATTTCAATATTTTTCTTCTTCTCCATCACCAAATTTTAGGTTACTTCCTCATTAAGAAACTAAATTAAAAGACTATTAATTAATGACACATATTTCATATATATTGGTAATAATTAAAATTATATAAGGAGGCTCGATATTATATTTATTCACCATATTCACTTTGTATTATGGTATAATAGATGTAAACAATTTCAATATTTTTCTTCTTCTCCGTCACAGAATTTTAGGTTACTTCATCCCTAAGAAACTAAGTTAAAAGATTATTAATTAATGACACATATTTCATATATATTGCTAACAATTAAAATTATATAACCACTCTCGATAGTATATTTATTCACCATATTCACATTGTATTATGGTATAATAGATGTAACCAATTTCAATTTTTTTATTCATCTCCATCACCAAATTTTAGGTAACTACATAACTAAGAAACTATGTTAAATGACTATTAATTAACGACGCATATTTCATATACATTGGTAATAATTAAAATTATATAACGATGCTCGATAGTATATTTATTCACCATGGTCACATTGTATTATGGTATAATAGATGTAAACAATTTAATATTTTTCTTCTTCTCCATCACCATATTTTAGCTTACTTCATCATTAAGAAACTAAATTAAAAGATTATTGATTAATGACACATATTTCGTATACATTTGTAATAATAAAAATTATATCACGACGCACGATAGTGTATTGATTCACCATATTCACATTGTTTTATTGTATAATAGAGGTAAACACTTTCAACATTTTTTCTTCTTCTCCGTCACAAAATGTTAGGTTACTTAATCACTAAGAAACTAAGTTAAAATACTATTAATTGATGACACATATTTTATATACATTGGAAACAATAATATTATATAACGACTCTCGATAATATATTTTTCACCATATTCATATTGTATTATTGTATAATAGATGTAAACAATTTCAATATTTTTATTCTTCTCCATCACGAAATTTTAAGTTACTTCATCACTAAGAAACTAAGTTAAAAGACTATTAATTAATGATACATATTTCATATACACTGGTAACAATTATAATTATTTAACGACTGTCGATAGTATATTTATTCACTATATTCACATCATATTATGGTAGAATAGATGTAAAAAATTTCAATATTTTTCTTCTTCTCCATCACCAAATTTTAGGTTACTACATCACTAGGAAACTAAGTTAAAAGACTGTTAATTAATGAAACATATTTCATATACATTGGTAATAATTGAAATTATATAATGATGCTTGATAGTATATTTATTCACCATATTCACATTGTATTATGGTATAATAGATGTAAACAATTTCAATATTTTTCTTCTTCTCCATCACCAAATTTTAGGTTACTTCCTCATTAAGAAACTAAATTAAAAGACTATTAATTAATGACACATATTTCATATATATTGGTAATAATTAAAATTATATAAGGAGGCTCGATATTATATTTATTCACCATATTCACTTTGTATTATGGTATAATAGATGTAAACAATTTCAATATTTTTCTTCTTCTCCGTCACAGAATTTTAGGTTACTTCATCCCTAAGAAACTAAGTTAAAAGATTATTAATTAATGACACATATTTCATATATATTGCTAACAATTAAAATTATATAACCACTCTCGATAGTATATTTATTCACCATATTCACATTGTATTATGGTATAATAGATGTAACCAATTTCAATTTTTTTATTCATCTCCATCACCAAATTTTAGGTAACTACATAACTAAGAAACTATGTTAAATGACTATTAATTAACGACGCATATTTCATATACATTGGTAATAATTAAAATTATATAACGATGCTCGATAGTATATTTATTCACCATGGTCACATTGTATTATGGTAATAATAGATGTAAACAATTTAATATTTTTCTTCTTCTCCATCACCATATTTTAGATTACTTCATCATTAAGAAACTAAATTAAAAGATTATTGATTAATGACACATATTTCGTATACATTTGTAATAATAAAAATTATATCACGACGCACGATAGTGTATTGATTCACCATATTCACATTGTTTTATTGTATAATAGATGTAAACACTTTCAACATTTTTTCTTCTTCTCCATCACAGAATGTTAGGTTACTTAATCACTAAGAAACTAAGTTAAAATACTATTAATTGATGACACGTATTTTATATACATTGGAAACAATAATATTATATAACGACTCTCGATAATATATTTTTCACCATATTCATATTGTATTATTGTATAATAGATGTAAACAATTTCAATATTTTTATTCTTCTCCATCACGAAATTTTAAGTTACTTCATCGCTAAGAAACTAAGTTAAAAGACTATTAATTAATGATACATATTTCATATACACTGGTAACAATTATAATTATTTAACGACTGTCGATAGTATATTTATTCACCATATTCACATCATATTATGGTAGAATAGATGTAAAAAATTTCAATATTTTTCTTCTTCTCCATCACCAAATTTTAGGTTACTACATCACTAGGAAACTAAGTTAAAAGACTGTTAATTAATGAAACATATTTCATATACATTGGTAATAATTGAAATTATATAATGATGCTTGATAGTATATTTATTCACCATATTCACATTGTATTATGGTATAATAGATGTAAACAATTTCAATATTTTTCTTCTTCTCCATCACCAAATTTTAGGTTACTTCCTCATTAAGAAACTAAATTAAAAGACTATTAATTAATGACACATATTTCATATATATTGGTAATAATTAAAATTATATAAGGAGGCTCGATATTATATTTATTCACCATATTCACTTTGTATTATGGTATAATAGATGTAAACAATTTCAATATTTTTCTTCTTCTCCATCACAGAGTTTTAAGTTACTTCATCCCCAAGAAACTAAGTTAAAAGATTATTAATTAATGACACATATTTCATATATATTGCTAACAATTAAAATTATATAACCACTCTCGATAGTATATTTATTCACCATATTCACATTGTATTATGGTATAATAGATGTAACCAATTTCAATTTTTTTATTCATCTCCATCACCAAATTTTAGGTAACTACATAACTAAGAAACTATGTTAAATGACTATTAATTAACGACACATATTTCATATACATTGGTAATAATTAAAATTATATAACGATGCTCGATAGTATATTTATTCACCATGGTCACATTGTATTATGGTAATAATAGATGTAAACAATTTAATATTTTTCTTCTTCTCCATCACCATATTTTAGATTACTTCATCATTAAGAAACTAAATTAAAAGATTATTGATTAATGACACATATTTCGTATACATTTGTAATAATAAAAATTATATCACGACGCACGATAGTGTATTGATTCACCATATTCACATTGTTTTATTGTATAATAGATGTAAACACTTTCAACATTTTTTCTTCTTCTCCATCACAGAATGTTAGGTTACTTAATCACTAAGAAACTAAGTTAAAATACTATTAATTGATGACACGTATTTTATATACATTGGAAACAATAATATTATATAACGACTCTCGATAATATATTTTTCACCATATTCATATTGTATTATTGTATAATAGATGTAAACAATTTCAATATTTTTATTCTTCTCCATCACGAAATTTTAAGTTACTTCATCGCTAAGAAACTAAGTTAAAAGACTATTAATTAATGATACATATTTCATATACACTGGTAACAATTATAATTATTTAACGACTGTCGATAGTATATTTATTCACCATATTCACATCATATTATGGTAGAATAGATGTAAAAAATTTCAATATTTTTCTTCTTCTCCATCACCAAATTTTAGGTTACTACATCACTAGGAAACTAAGTTAAAAGACTGTTAATTAATGAAACATATTTCATATACATTGGTAATAATTGAAATTATATAATGATGCTTGATAGTATATTTATTCACCATATTCACATTGTATTATGGTATAATAGATGTAAACAATTTCAATATTTTTCTTCTTCTCCATCACCAAATTTTAGGTTACTTCCTCATTAAGAAACTAAATTAAAAGACTATTAATTAATGACACATATTTCATATATATTGGTAATAATTAAAATTATATAAGGAGGCTCGATATTATATTTATTCACCATATTCACTTTGTATTATGGTATAATAGATGTAAACAATTTCAATATTTTTCTTCTTCTCCATCACAGAATTTTAAGTTACTTCATCCCCAAGAAACTAAGTTAAAAGATTATTAATTAATGACACATATTTCATATATATTGGTAACAATTAAAATTATATAACCACTCTCGATAGTATATTTATTCACCATATTCACATTGTATTATGGTATAATAGATGTAACCAATTTCAATTTTTTTATTCATCTCCATCACCAAATTTTAGGTAACTACATAACTAAGAAACTATGTTAAATGACTATTAATTAACGACGCATATTTCATATACATTGGTAATAATTAAAATTATATAACGATGCTCGATAGTATATTTATTCACCATGGTCACATTGTATTATGGTAATAATAGATGTAAACAATTTAATATTTTTCTTCTTCTCCATCACCATATTTTAGATTACTTCATCATTAAGAAACTAAATTAAAAGATTATTGATTAATGACACATATTTCGTATACATTTGTAATAATAAAAATTATATCACGACGCACGATAGTGTATTGATTCACCATATTCACATTGTTTTATTGTATAATAGATGTAAACACTTTCAACATTTTTTCTTCTTCTCCATCACAGAATGTTAGGTTACTTAATCACTAAGAAACTAAGTTAAAATACTATTAATTGATGACACGTATTTTATATACATTGGAAACAATAATATTATATAACGACTCTCGATAATATATTTTTCACCATATTCATATTGTATTATTGTATAATAGATGTAAACAATTTCAATATTTTTATTCTTCTCCATCACGAAATTTTAAGTTACTTCATCACTAAGAAACTAAGTTAAAAGACTATTAATTAATGATACATATTTCATATACACTGGTAACAATTATAATTATTTAACGACTGTCGATAGTATATTTATTCACTATATTCACATCATATTATGGTAGAATAGATGTAAAAAAATTCAATATTTTTCTTCTTCTCCATCACCAAATTTTAGGTTACTACATCACTAGGAAACTAAGTTAAAAGACTGTTAATTAATGAAACATATTTCATATACATTGGTAATAATTGAAATTATATAATGATGCTTGATAGTATATTTATTCACCATATTCACATTGTATTATGGTATAATAGATGTAAACAATTTCAATATTTTTCTTCTTCTCCATCACCAAATTTTAGGTTACTTCCTCATTAAGAAACTAAATTAAAAGACTATTAATTAATGACACATATTTCATATATATTGGTAATAATTAAAATTATATAAGGAGGCTCGATATTATATTTATTCACCATATTCACTTTGTATTATGGTATAATAGATGTAAACAATTTCAATATTTTTCTTCTTCTCCATCACAGAATTTTAGTTTACTTCATCCCTAAGAAACTAAGTTAAAAGATTATTAATTAATGACACATATTTCATATATATTGCTAACAATTAAAATTATATAACCACTCTCGATAGTATATTTATTCACCATATTCACATTGTATTATGGTATAATAGATGTAACCAATTTCAATTTTTTTATTCATCTCCATCACCAAATTTTAGGTAACTACATAACTAAGAAACTATGTTAAATGACTATTAATTAACGACGCATATTTCATATACATTGGTAATAATTAAAATTATATAACGATGCTCGATAGTATATTTATTCACCATGGTCACATTGTATTATGGTATAATAGATGTAAACAATTTAATATTTTTCTTCTTCTCCATCACCATATTTTAGATTACTTCATCATTAAGAAACTAAATTAAAAGATTATTGATTAATGACACATATTTCGTATACATTTGTAATAATAAAAATTATATCACGACGCACGATAGTGTATTGATTCACCATATTCACATTGTTTTATTGTATAATAGATGTAAACACTTTCAACATTTTTTCTTCTTCTCCATCACAGAATGTTAGGTTACTTAATCACTAAGAAACTAAGTTAAAATACTATTAATTGATGACACGTATTTTATATACATTGGAAACAATAATATTATATAACGACTCTCGATAATATATTTTTCACCATATTCATATTGTATTATTGTATAATAGATGTAAACAATTTCAATATTTTTATTCTTCTCCATCACGAAATTTTAAGTTACTTCATCGCTAAGAAACTAAGTTAAAAGACTATTAATTAATGATACATATTTCATATACACTGGTAACAATTATAATTATTTAACGACTGTCGATAGTATATTTATTCACCATATTCACATCATATTATGGTAGAATAGATGTAAAAAATTTAAATATTTTTCTTCTTCTCCATCACCAAATTTTAGGTTACTACATCACTAGGAAACTAAGTTAAAAGACTGTTAATTAATGAAACATATTTCATATACATTGGTAATAATTGAAATTATATAATGATGCTTGATAGTATATTTATTCACCATATTCACATTGTATTATGGTATAATAGATGTAAACAATTTCAATATTTTTCTTCTTCTCCATCACCAAATTTTAGGTTACTTCCTCATTAAGAAACTAAATTAAAAGACTATTAATTAATGACACATATTTCATATATATTGGTAATAATTAAAATTATATAAGGAGGCTCGATATTATATTTATTCACCATATTCACTTTGTATTATGGTATAATAGATGTAAACAATTTCAATATTTTTCTTCTTCTCCATCACAGAATTTTAGGTTACTTCATCCCCAAGAAACTAAGTTAAAAGATTATTAATTAATGACACATATTTCATATATATTGCTAACAATTAAAATTATATAACCACTCTCGATAGTATATTTATTCACCATATTCACATTGTATTATGGTATAATAGATGTAACCAATTTCAATTTTTTTATTCATCTCCATCACCAAATTTTAGGTAACTACATAACTAAGAAACTATGTTAAATGACTATTAATTAACGACGCATATTTCATATACATTGGTAATAATTAAAATTATATAACGATGCTCGATAGTATATTTATTCACCATGGTCACATTGTATTATGGTATAATAGATGTAAACAATTTAATATTTTTCTTCTTCTCCATCACCATATTTTAGATTACTTCATCATTAAGAAACTAAATTAAAAGATTATTGATTAATGACACATATTTCGTATACATTTGTAATAATAAAAATTATATCACGACGCACGATAGTGTATTGATTCACCATATTCACATTGTTTTATTGTATAATAGATGTAAACACTTTCAACATTTTTTCTTCTTCTCCATCACAGAATGTTAGGTTACTTAATCACTAAGAAACTAAGTTAAAATACTATTAATTGATGACACGTATTTTATATACATTGGAAACAATAATATTATATAACGACTCTCGATAATATATTTTTCACCATATTCATATTGTATTATTGTATAATAGATGTAAACAATTTCAATATTTTTATTCTTCTCCATCACGAAATTTTAAGTTACTTCATCGCTAAGAAACTAAGTTAAAAGACTATTAATTAATGATACATATTTCATATACACTGGTAACAATTATAATTATTTAACGACTGTCGATAGTATATTTATTCACCATATTCACATCATATTATGGTAGAATAGATGTAAAAAATTTCAATATTTTTCTTCTTCTCCATCACCAAATTTTAGGTTACTACATCACTAGGAAACTAAGTTAAAAGACTGTTAATTAATGAAACATATTTCATATACATTGGTAATAATTGAAATTATATAATGATGCTTGATAGTATATTTATTCACCATATTCACATTGTATTATGGTATAATAGATGTAAACAATTTCAATATTTTTCTTCTTCTCCATCACCAAATTTTAGGTTACTTCCTCATTAAGAAACTAAATTAAAAGACTATTAATTAATGACACATATTTCATATATATTGGTAATAATTAAAATTATATAAGGAGGCTCGATATTATATTTATTCACCATATTCACTTTGTATTATGGTATAATAGATGTAAACAATTTCAATATTTTTCTTCTTCTCCATCACAGAATTTTAAGTTACTTCATCCCCAAGAAACTAAGTTAAAAGATTATTAATTAATGACACATATTTCATATATATTGGTAACAATTAAAATTATATAACCACTCTCGATAGTATATTTATTCACCATATTCACATTGTATTATGGTATAATAGATGTAACCAATTTCAATTTTTTTATTCATCTCCATCACCAAATTTTAGGTAACTACATAACTAAGAAACTATGTTAAATGACTATTAATTAACGACGCATATTTCATATACATTGGTAATAATTAAAATTATATAACGATGCTCGATAGTATATTTATTCACCATGGTCACATTGTATTATGGTAATAATAGATGTAAACAATTTAATATTTTTCTTCTTCTCCATCACCATATTTTAGATTACTTCATCATTAAGAAACTAAATTAAAAGATTATTGATTAATGACACATATTTCGTATACATTTGTAATAATAAAAATTATATCACGACGCACGATAGTGTATTGATTCACCATATTCACATTGTTTTATTGTATAATAGATGTAAACACTTTCAACATTTTTTCTTCTTCTCCATCACAGAATGTTAGGTTACTTAATCACTAAGAAACTAAGTTAAAATACTATTAATTGATGACACGTATTTTATATACATTGGAAACAATAATATTATATAACGACTCTCGATAATATATTTTTCACCATATTCATATTGTATTATTGTATAATAGATGTAAACAATTTCAATATTTTTATTCTTCTCCATCACGAAATTTTAAGTTACTTCATCACTAAGAAACTAAGTTAAAAGACTATTAATTAATGATACATATTTCATATACACTGGTAACAATTATAATTATTTAACGACTGTCGATAGTATATTTATTCACTATATTCACATCATATTATGGTAGAATAGATGTAAAAAATTTCAATATTTTTCTTCTTCTCCATCACCAAATTTTAGGTTACTACATCACTAGGAAACTAAGTTAAAAGACTGTTAATTAATGAAACATATTTCATATACATTGGTAATAATTGAAATTATATAATGATGCTTGATAGTATATTTATTCACCATATTCACATTGTATTATGGTATAATAGATGTAAACAATTTCAATATTTTTCTTCTTCTCCATCACCAAATTTTAGGTTACTTCCTCATTAAGAAACTAAATTAAAAGACTATTAATTAATGACACATATTTCATATATATTGGTAATAATTAAAATTATATAAGGAGGCTCGATATTATATTTATTCACCATATTCACTTTGTATTATGGTATAATAGATGTAAACAATTTCAATATTTTTCTTCTTCTCCATCACAGAATTTTAGTTTACTTCATCCCTAAGAAACTAAGTTAAAAGATTATTAATTAATGACACATATTTCATATATATTGCTAACAATTAAAATTATATAACCACTCTCGATAGTATATTTATTCACCATATTCACATTGTATTATGGTATAATAGATGTAACCAATTTCAATTTTTTTATTCATCTCCATCACCAAATTTTAGGTAACTACATAACTAAGAAACTATGTTAAATGACTATTAATTAACGACGCATATTTCATATACATTGGTAATAATTAAAATTATATAACGATGCTCGATAGTATATTTATTCACCATGGTCACATTGTATTATGGTATAATAGATGTAAACAATTTAATATTTTTCTTCTTCTCCATCACCATATTTTAGATTACTTCATCATTAAGAAACTAAATTAAAAGATTATTGATTAATGACACATATTTCGTATACATTTGTAATAATAAAAATTATATCACGACGCACGATAGTGTATTGATTCACCATATTCACATTGTTTTATTGTATAATAGATGTAAACACTTTCAACATTTTTTCTTCTTCTCCATCACAGAATGTTAGGTTACTTAATCACTAAGAAACTAAGTTAAAATACTATTAATTGATGACACGTATTTTATATACATTGGAAACAATAATATTATATAACGACTCTCGATAATATATTTTTCACCATATTCATATTGTATTATTGTATAATAGATGTAAACAATTTCAATATTTTTATTCTTCTCCATCACGAAATTTTAAGTTACTTCATCGCTAAGAAACTAAGTTAAAAGACTATTAATTAATGATACATATTTCATATACACTGGTAACAATTATAATTATTTAACGACTGTCGATAGTATATTTATTCACCATATTCACATCATATTATGGTAGAATAGATGTAAAAAATTTAAATATTTTTCTTCTTCTCCATCACCAAATTTTAGGTTACTACATCACTAGGAAACTAAGTTAAAAGACTGTTAATTAATGAAACATATTTCATATACATTGGTAATAATTGAAATTATATAATGATGCTTGATAGTATATTTATTCACCATATTCACATTGTATTATGGTATAATAGATGTAAACAATTTCAATATTTTTCTTCTTCTCCATCACCAAATTTTAGGTTACTTCCTCATTAAGAAACTAAATTAAAAGACTATTAATTAATGACACATATTTCATATATATTGGTAATAATTAAAATTATATAAGGAGGCTCGATATTATATTTATTCACCATATTCACTTTGTATTATGGTATAATAGATGTAAACAATTTCAATATTTTTCTTCTTCTCCATCACAGAATTTTAGGTTACTTCATCCCCAAGAAACTAAGTTAAAAGATTATTAATTAATGACACATATTTCATATATATTGCTAACAATTAAAATTATATAACCACTCTCGATAGTATATTTATGCACCATATTCACATTGTATTATGGTATAATAGATGTAACCAATTTCAATTTTTTTATTCATCTCCATCACCAAATTTTAGGTAACTACATAACTAAGAAACTATGTTAAATGACTATTAATTAACGACGCATATTTCATATACATTGGTAATAATTAAAATTATATAACGATGCTCGATAGTATATTTATTCACCATGGTCACATTGTATTATGGTATAATAGATGTAAACAATTTAATATTTTTCTTCTTCTCCATCACCATATTTTAGATTACTTCATCATTAAGAAACTAAATTAAAAGATTATTGATTAATGACACATATTTCGTATACATTTGTAATAATAAAAATTATATCACGACGCACGATAGTGTATTGATTCACCATATTCACATTGTTTTATTGTATAATAGAGGTAAACACTTTCAACATTTTTTCTTCTTCTCCATCACAAAATGTTAGGTTACTTAATCACTAAGAAACTAAGTTAAAATACTATTAATTGATGACACGTATTTTATATACATTGGAAACATAAATATTACATAACGACTCTCGATAGTATATTTTTTACCATATTCATATTGTATTATTGTATAATAGATGTAAACAATTTCAATATTTTTATTCTTCTCCATCACGAAATTTTAAGTTACTTCAACACTAAGAAACTAAGTTAAAAGACTATTAATTAATGATACATATTTCATATACACTGGTAACAATTAATTATTTAACGACTGTCGATAGTATATTTATTCACCATATTCACATCATATTATGGTAGAATAGATGTAAAAAATTTCAATATTTTTCTTCTTCTCCATCACCAAATTTTAGGTTACTACATCACTAGGAAACTAAGTTAAAATATTGTTAATTAATGAAACATATTTCATATACATTGGTAATAATTGAAATTATATATTGATGCTTGATAGTATATTTATTCACCATATTCACATTGTATTATGGTATAATAGATGTAAACAATTTAAATATTTTTCTTCTTCTCCATCACCAAATTTTAGGTTACTTCATCATTAAGAAACTAAATTAAAAGACTATTAATTAATGACACATATTTCATATACATTGGTAATAATTAAAATTATATAAGGAGGCTCGATAGTATATTTATTCACCATATTCACATTGTATTATGGTATAATAGATGTAAACAATTTAACATTTTTCTTCTTCTCCATCACCAAATTTTAGCTTACTTCATCATTAAGAAACTAAATTAAAAGACTATTGATTAATGACACATATTTCGTATACATTTGTAATAATAAAAATTATATAACCACTCTCGATAGTATATTTATTCACCATATTCACATTGTATTATGGTATAATAGATGTAACCAATTTCAATTTTTTTATTCATCTCCATCACCAAATTTTAGGTAACTACAATACTAAGAAACTATGTTAAATGACTATTAATTAACGACGCATATTTCATATACATTGGTAATAATTAAAATTATATAACGATGCTCGATAGTATATTTATTCACCATGGTCACATTGTATTATGGTATAATAGATGTAAACAATTTAATATTTTTCTTCTTCTCCATCACCATATTTTAGATTACTTCATCATTAAGAAACTAAATTAAAAGATTATTGATTAATGACACATATTTCGTATACATTTGTAATAATAAAAATTATATCACGACGCACGATAGTGTATTGATTCACCATATTCACATTGTTTTATTGTATAATAGAGGTAAACACTTTAAACATTTTTTCTTCTTCTCCATCACAAAATGTTAGGTTACTTAATCACTAAGAAACTAAGTTAAAATACTATTAATTGATGACACGTATTTTATATACATTGGAAACAATAATATTATATAAGGACTCTCGATAGTATATTTTTCACCATATTCATATTGTATTATTGTATAATAGATGTAAACAATTTCAATATTTTTATTCTTCTCCATCACGAAATTTTATGTTACTTCAACACTAAGAAACTAAGTTAAAAGACAATTAATTAATGATACATATTTCATATACACTGGTAACAATTAAAATTATTTAACGACTGTCGATAGTATATTTATTCACCGTATTCACATCATATTATGGTAGAATAGATGTAAAAAATTTCAATATTTTTCTTCTTCTCCATCACCAAATTTTAGGTTACTACATCACTAGGAAACTAAGTTAAAATACTGTTAATTAATGAAACATATTTCATATACATTGGTAATAATTGAAATTATATATTGATGCTTGATAGTATATTTATTCACCATATTCACATTGTATTATGGTATAATAGATGTAAACAATTTAAATATTTTTCTTCTTCTCCATCACCAAATTTTAGGTTACTTCATCATTAAGAAACTAAATTAAAAGACTATTAATTAATGACACATATTTCATATACATTGGTAATAATTAAAATTATATAAGGAGGCTCGATAGTATATTTATTCACCATATTCACATTGTATTATGGTATAATAGATGTAAACAATTTAACATTTTTCTTCTTCTCCATCACCAAATTTTAGCTTACTTCATCATTAAGAAACTAAATTAAAAGACTATTGATTAATGACACATATTTCGTATACATTTGTAATAATAAAAATTATATAACCACTCTCGATAGTATATTTATTCACCATATTCACATTGTATTATGGTATAATAGATGTAACCAATTTCAATTTTTTTATTCATCTCCATCACCAAATTTTAGGTAACTACAATACTAAGAAACTATGTTAAATGACTATTAATTAACGACGCATATTTCATATACATTGGTAATAATTAAAATTATATAACGATGCTCGATAGTATATTTATTCACCATGGTCACATTGTATTATGGTATAATAGATGTAAACAATTTAATATTTTTCTTCTTCTCCATCACCATATTTTAGCTTACTTCATCATTAAGAAACTAAATTAAAAGATTATTGATTAATGACACATATTTCGTATACATTTGTAATAATAAAAATTATATCACGACGCACGATAGTGTATTGATTCACCATATTCACATTGTTTTATTGTATAATAGAGGTAAACACTTTAAACATTTTTTCTTCTTCTCCATCACAAAATGTTAGGTTACTTAATCACTAAGAAACTAAGTTAAAATACTATTAATTGATGACACGTATTTTATATACATTGGAAACAATAATATTATATAAGGACTCTCGATAGTATATTTTTCACCATATTCATATTGTATTATTGTATAATAGATGTAAACAATTTCAATATTTTTATTCTTCTCCATCACGAAATTTTATGTTACTTCAACACTAAGAAACTAAGTTAAAAGACTATTAATTAATGATACATATTTCATATACACTGGTAACAATTAAAATTATTTAACGACTGTCGATAGTATATTTATTCACCGTATTCACATCATATTATGGTAGAATAGATGTAAAAAATTTCAATATTTTTCTTCTTCTCCATCACCAAATTTTAGATTACTACATCACTAGGAAACTAAGTTAAAATACTGTTAATTAATGAAACATATTTCATATACATTGGTAATAATTGAAATTATATATTGATGCTTGATAGTATAATTATTCACCATATTCACATTGTATTATGGTATAATAGATGTAAACAATTTAAATATTTTTCTTCTTCTCCATCACCAAATTTTAGGTTACTTCATCATTAAGAAACTAAATTAAAAGACTATTAATTAATGACACATATTTCATATACATTGGTAATAATTAAAATTATATAAGGAGGCTCGATAGTATATTTATTCACCATATTCACATTGTATTATGGTATAATAGATGTAAACAATTTAACATTTTTCTTCTTCTCCATCACCAAATTTTAGCTTACTTCATCATTAAGAAACTAAATTAAAAGACTATTGATTAATGACACATATTTCGTATACATTTGTAATAATAAAAATTATATAACCACTCTCGATAGTATATTTATTCACCATATTCACATTGTATTATGGTATAATAGATGTAACCAATTTCAATTTTTTTATTCATCTCCATCACCAAATTTTAGGTAACTACAATACTAAGAAACTATGTTAAATGACTATTAATTAACGACGCATATTTCATATACATTGGTAATAATTAAAATTATATAACGATGCTCGATAGTATATTTATTCACCATGGTCACATTGTATTATGGTATAATAGATGTAAACAATTTAATATTTTTCTTCTTCTCCATCACCATATTTTAGCTTACTTCATCATTAAGAAACTAAATTAAAAGATTATTGATTAATGACACATATTTCGTATATATTTGTAATAATAAAAATTATATCACGACGCACGATAGTGTATTGATTCACCATATTCACATTGTTTTATTGTATAATAGAGGTAAACACTTTAAACATTTTTTCTTCTTCTCCATCACAAAATGTTAGGTTACTTAATCACTAAGAAACTAAGTTAAAATACTATTAATTGATGACACGTATTTTATATACATTGGAAACAATAATATTATATAAGGACTCTCGATAGTATATTTTTCACCATATTCATATTGTATTATTGTATAATAGATGTAAACAATTTCAATATTTTTATTCTTCTCCATCACGAAATTTTATGTTACTTCAACACTAAGAAACTAAGTTAAAAGACTATTAATTAATGATACATATTTCATATACACTGGTAACAATTAAAATTATTTAACGACTGTCGATAGTATATTTATTCACCGTATTCACATCATATTATGGTAGAATAGATGTAAAAAATTTCAATATTTTTCTTCTTCTCCATCACCAAATTTTAGATTACTACATCACTAGGAAACTAAGTTAAAATACTGTTAATTAATGAAACATATTTCATATACATTGGTAATAATTGAAATTATATATTGATGCTTGATAGTATATTTATTCACCATATTCACATTGTATTATGGTATAATAGATGTAAACAATTTAAATATTTTTCTTCTTCTCCATCACCAAATTTTAGGTTACTTCATCATTAAGAAACTAAATTAAAAGACTATTAATTAATGACACATATTTCATATACATTGGTAATAATTAAAATTATATAAGGAGGCTCGATAGTATATTTATTCACCATATTCACATTGTATTATGGTATAATAGATGTAAACAATTTAACATTTTTCTTCTTCTCCATCACCAAATTTTAGCTTACTTCATCATTAAGAAACTAAATTAAAAGACTATTGATTAATGACACATATTTCGTATACATTTGTAATAATAAAAATTATATAACCACTCTCGATAGTATATTTATTCACCATATTCACATTGTATTATGGTATAATAGATGTAACCAATTTCAATTTTTTTATTCATCTCCATCACCAAATTTTAGGTAACTACAATACTAAGAAACTATGTTAAATGACTATTAATTAACGACGCATATTTCATATACATTGGTAATAATTAAAATTATATAACGATGCTCGATAGTATATTTATTCACCATGGTCACATTGTATTATGGTATAATAGATGTAAACAATTTAATATTTTTCTTCTTCTCCATCACCATATTTTAGCTTACTTCATCATTAAGAAACTAAATTAAAAGATTATTGATTAATGACACATATTTCGTATACATTTGTAATAATAAAAATTATATCACGACGCACGATAGTGTATTGATTCACCATATTCACATTGTTTTATTGTATAATAGAGGTAAACACTTTAAACATTTTTTCTTCTTCTCCATCACAAAATGTTAGGTTACTTAATCACTAAGAAACTAAGTTAAAATACTATTAATTGATGACACGTATTTTATATACATTGGAAACAATAATATTATATAAGGACTCTCGATAGTATATTTTTCACCATATTCATATTGTATTATTGTATAATAGATGTAAACAATTTCAATATTTTTATTCTTCTCCATCACGAAATTTTATGTTACTTCAACACTAAGAAACTAAGTTAAAAGACTATTAATTAATGATACATATTTCATATACACTGGTAACAATTAAAATTATTTAACGACTGTCGATAGTATATTTATTCACCGTATTCACATCATATTATGGTAGAATAGATGTAAAAAATTTCAATATTTTTCTTCTTCTCCATCACCAAATTTTAGATTACTACATCACTAGGAAACTAAGTTAAAATACTGTTAATTAATGAAACATATTTCATATACATTGGTAATAATTGAAATTATATATTGATGCTTGATAGTATATTTATTCACCATATTCACATTGTATTATGGTATAATAGATGTAAACAATTTAAATATTTTTCTTCTTCTCCATCACCAAATTTTAGGTTACTTCATCATTAAGAAACTAAATTAAAAGACTATTAATTAATGACACATATTTCATATACATTGGTAATAATTAAAATTATATAAGGAGGCTCGATAGTATATTTATTCACCATATTCACATTGTATTATGGTATAATAGATGTAAACAATTTAACATTTTTCTTCTTCTCCATCACCAAATTTTAGCTTACTTCATCTTTAAGAAACTAAATTAAAAGACTATTGATTAATGACACATATTTCGTATACATTTGTAATAATAAAAATTATATAACCACTCTCGATAGTATATTTATTCACCATATTCACATTGTATTATGGTATAATAGATGTAACCAATTTCAATTTTTTTATTCATCTCCATCACCAAATTTTAGGTAACTACAATACTAAGAAACTATGTTAAATGACTATTAATTAACGACGCATATTTCATATACATTGGTAATAATTAAAATTATATAACGATGCTCGATAGTATATTTATTCACCATGGTCACATTGTATTATGGTATAATAGATGTAAACAATTTAATATTTTTCTTCTTCTCCATCACCATATTTTAGATTACTTCATCATTAAGAAACTAAATTAAAAGATTATTGATTAATGACACATATTTCGTATACATTTGTAATAATAAAAATTATATCACGACGCACGATAGTGTATTGATTCACCATATTCACATTGTTTTATTGTATAATAGAGGTAAACACTTTAAACATTTTTTCTTCTTCTCCATCACAAAATGTTAGGTTACTTAATCACTAAGAAACTAAGTTAAAATACTATTAATTGATGACACGTATTTTATATACATTGGAAACAATAATATTATATAAGGACTCTCGATAGTATATTTTTCACCATATTCATATTGTATTATTGTATAATAGATGTAAACAATTTCAATATTTTTATTCTTCTCCATCACGAAATTTTATGTTACTTCAACACTAAGAAACTAAGTTAAAAGACAATTAATTAATGATACATATTTCATATACACTGGTAACAATTAAAATTATTTAACGACTGTCGATAGTATATTTATTCACCGTATTCACATCATATTATGGTAGAATAGATGTAAAAAATTTCAATATTTTTCTTCTTCTCCATCACCAAATTTTAGGTTACTACATCACTAGGAAACTAAGTTAAAATACTGTTAATTAATGAAACATATTTCATATACATTGGTAATAATTGAAATTATATATTGATGCTTGATAGTATATTTATTCACCATATTCACATTGTATTATGGTATAATAGATGTAAACAATTTAAATATTTTTCTTCTTCTCCATCACCAAATTTTAGGTTACTTCATCATTAAGAAACTAAATTAAAAGACTATTAATTAATGACACATATTTCATATACATTGGTAATAATTAAAATTATATAAGGAGGCTCGATAGTATATTTATTCACCATATTCACATTGTATTATGGTATAATAGATGTAAACAATTTAACATTTTTCTTCTTCTCCATCACCAAATTTTAGCTTACTTCATCATTAAGAAACTAAATTAAAAGACTATTGATTAATGACACATATTTCGTATACATTTGTAATAATAAAAATTATATAACCACTCTCGATAGTATATTTATTCACCATATTCACATTGTATTATGGTATAATAGATGTAACCAATTTCAATTTTTTTATTCATCTCCATCACCAAATTTTAGGTAACTACAATACTAAGAAACTATGTTAAATGACTATTAATTAACGACGCATATTTCATATACATTGGTAATAATTAAAATTATATAACGATGCTCGATAGTATATTTATTCACCATGGTCACATTGTATTATGGTATAATAGATGTAAACAATTTAATATTTTTCTTCTTCTCCATCACCATATTTTAGCTTACTTCATCATTAAGAAACTAAATTAAAAGATTATTGATTAATGACACATATTTCGTATACATTTGTAATAATAAAAATTATATCACGACGCACGATAGTGTATTGATTCACCATATTCACATTGTTTTATTGTATAATAGAGGTAAACACTTTAAACATTTTTTCTTCTTCTCCATCACAAAATGTTAGGTTACTTAATCACTAAGAAACTAAGTTAAAATACTATTAATTGATGACACGTATTTTATATACATTGGAAACAATAATATTATATAAGGACTCTCGATAGTATATTTTTCACCATATTCATATTGTATTATTGTATAATAGATGTAAACAATTTCAATATTTTTATTCTTCTCCATCACGAAATTTTATGTTACTTCAACACTAAGAAACTAAGTTAAAAGACTATTAATTAATGATACATATTTCATATACACTGGTAACAATTAAAATTATTTAACGACTGTCGATAGTATATTTATTCACCGTATTCACATCATATTATGGTAGAATAGATGTAAAAAATTTCAATATTTTTCTTCTTCTCCATCACCAAATTTTAGATTACTACATCACTAGGAAACTAAGTTAAAATACTGTTAATTAATGAAACATATTTCATATACATTGGTAATAATTGAAATTATATATTGATGCTTGATAGTATAATTATTCACCATATTCACATTGTATTATGGTATAATAGATGTAAACAATTTAAATATTTTTCTTCTTCTCCATCACCAAATTTTAGGTTACTTCATCATTAAGAAACTAAATTAAAAGACTATTAATTAATGACACATATTTCATATACATTGGTAATAATTAAAATTATATAAGGAGGCTCGATAGTATATTTATTCACCATATTCACATTGTATTATGGTATAATAGATGTAAACAATTTAACATTTTTCTTCTTCTCCATCACCAAATTTTAGCTTACTTCATCATTAAGAAACTAAATTAAAAGACTATTGATTAATGACACATATTTCGTATACATTTGTAATAATAAAAATTATATAACCACTCTCGATAGTATATTTATTCACCATATTCACATTGTATTATGGTATAATAGATGTAACCAATTTCAATTTTTTTATTCATCTCCATCACCAAATTTTAGGTAACTACAATACTAAGAAACTATGTTAAATGACTATTAATTAACGACGCATATTTCATATACATTGGTAATAATTAAAATTATATAACGATGCTCGATAGTATATTTATTCACCATGGTCACATTGTATTATGGTATAATAGATGTAAACAATTTAATATTTTTCTTCTTCTCCATCACCATATTTTAGCTTACTTCATCATTAAGAAACTAAATTAAAAGATTATTGATTAATGACACATATTTCGTATATATTTGTAATAATAAAAATTATATCACGACGCACGATAGTGTATTGATTCACCATATTCACATTGTTTTATTGTATAATAGAGGTAAACACTTTAAACATTTTTTCTTCTTCTCCATCACAAAATGTTAGGTTACTTAATCACTAAGAAACTAAGTTAAAATACTATTAATTGATGACACGTATTTTATATACATTGGAAACAATAATATTATATAAGGACTCTCGATAGTATATTTTTCACCATATTCATATTGTATTATTGTATAATAGATGTAAACAATTTCAATATTTTTATTCTTCTCCATCACGAAATTTTATGTTACTTCAACACTAAGAAACTAAGTTAAAAGACTATTAATTAATGATACATATTTCATATACACTGGTAACAATTAAAATTATTTAACGACTGTCGATAGTATATTTATTCACCGTATTCACATCATATTATGGTAGAATAGATGTAAAAAATTTCAATATTTTTCTTCTTCTCCATCACCAAATTTTAGATTACTACATCACTAGGAAACTAAGTTAAAATACTGTTAATTAATGAAACATATTTCATATACATTGGTAATAATTGAAATTATATATTGATGCTTGATAGTATATTTATTCACCATATTCACATTGTATTATGGTATAATAGATGTAAACAATTTAAATATTTTTCTTCTTCTCCATCACCAAATTTTAGGTTACTTCATCATTAAGAAACTAAATTAAAAGACTATTAATTAATGACACATATTTCATATACATTGGTAATAATTAAAATTATATAAGGAGGCTCGATAGTATATTTATTCACCATATTCACATTGTATTATGGTATAATAGATGTAAACAATTTAACATTTTTCTTCTTCTCCATCACCAAATTTTAGCTTACTTCATCATTAAGAAACTAAATTAAAAGACTATTGATTAATGACACATATTTCGTATACATTTGTAATAATAAAAATTATATAACCACTCTCGATAGTATATTTATTCACCATATTCACATTGTATTATGGTATAATAGATGTAACCAATTTCAATTTTTTTATTCATCTCCATCACCAAATTTTAGGTAACTACAATACTAAGAAACTATGTTAAATGACTATTAATTAACGACGCATATTTCATATACATTGGTAATAATTAAAATTATATAACGATGCTCGATAGTATATTTATTCACCATGGTCACATTGTATTATGGTATAATAGATGTAAACAATTTAATATTTTTCTTCTTCTCCATCACCATATTTTAGCTTACTTCATCATTAAGAAACTAAATTAAAAGATTATTGATTAATGACACATATTTCGTATACATTTGTAATAATAAAAATTATATCACGACGCACGATAGTGTATTGATTCACCATATTCACATTGTTTTATTGTATAATAGAGGTAAACACTTTAAACATTTTTTCTTCTTCTCCATCACAAAATGTTAGGTTACTTAATCACTAAGAAACTAAGTTAAAATACTATTAATTGATGACACGTATTTTATATACATTGGAAACAATAATATTATATAAGGACTCTCGATAGTATATTTTTCACCATATTCATATTGTATTATTGTATAATAGATGTAAACAATTTCAATATTTTTATTCTTCTCCATCACCAAATTTTATGTTACTTCAACACTAAGAAACTAAGTTAAAAGACTATTAATTAATGATACATATTTCATATACACTGGTAACAATTAAAATTATTTAACGACTGTCGATAGTATATTTATTCACCGTATTCACATCATATTATGGTAGAATAGATGTAAAAAATTTCAATATTTTTCTTCTTCTCCATCACCAAATTTTAGATTACTACATCACTAGGAAACTAAGTTAAAATACTGTTAATTAATGAAACATATTTCATATACATTGGTAATAATTGAAATTATATATTGATGCTTGATAGTATATTTATTCACCATATTCACATTGTATTATGGTATAATAGATGTAAACAATTTAAATATTTTTCTTCTTCTCCATCACCAAATTTTAGGTTACTTCATCATTAAGAAACTAAATTAAAAGACTATTAATTAATGACACATATTTCATATACATTGGTAATAATTAAAATTATATAAGGAGGCTCGATAGTATATTTATTCACCATATTCACATTGTATTATGGTATAATAGATGTAAACAATTTAACATTTTTCTTCTTCTCCATCACCAAATTTTAGCTTACTTCATCTTTAAGAAACTAAATTACAAGACTATTGATTAATGACACATATTTCGTATACATTTGTAATAATAAAAATTATATAACCACTCTCGATAGTATATTTATTCACCATATTCACATTGTATTATGGTATAATAGATGTAACCAATTTCAATTTTTTTATTCATCTCCATCACCAAATTTTAGGTAACTACAATACTAAGAAACTATGTTAAATGACTATTAATTAACGACGCATATTTCATATACATTGGTAATAATTAAAATTATATAACGATGCTCGATAGTATATTTATTCACCATGGTCACATTGTATTATTGTATAATAGATGTAAACAATTTAATATTTTTCTTCTTCTCCATCACCATATTTTAGCTTACTTCATCATTAAGAAACTAAATTAAAAGATTATTGATTAATGACACATATTTCGTATACATTTGTAATAATAAAAATTATATCACGACGCACGATAGTGTATTGATTCACCATATTCACATTGTTTTATTGTATAATAGAGGTAAACACTTTAAACATTTTTTCTTCTTCTCCATCACAAAATGTTAGGTTACTTAATCACTAAGAAACTAAGTTAAAATACTATTAATTGATGACACGTATTTTATATACATTGGAAACAATAATATTATATAATGACTCTCGATAGTATATTTTTCACCATATTCATATTGTATTATTGTATAATAGATGTAAACAATTTCAATATTTTTATTCTTCTCCATCACGAAATTTTATGTTACTTCAACACTAAGAAACTAAGTTAAAAGACTATTAATTAATGATACATATTTCATATACACTGGTAACAATTAAAATTATTTAACGACTGTCGATAGTATATTTATTCACCGTATTCACATCATATTATGGTAGAATAGATGTAAAAAATTTCAATATTTTTCTTCTTCTCCATCACCAAATTTTAGATTACTACATCACTAGGAAACTAAGTTAAAATACTGTTAATTAATGAAACATATTTCATATACATTGGTAATAATTGAAATTATATATTGATGCTTGATAGTATATTTATTCACCATATTCACATTGTATTATGGTATAATAGATGTAAAAAATTTAAATATTTTTCTTCTTCTCCATCACCAAATTTTAGGTTACTTCATCATTAAGAAACTAAATTAAAAGACTATTAATTAATGACACATATTTCATATACATTGGTAATAATTAAAATTATATAAGGAGGCTCGATAGTATATTTATTCACCATATTCACATTGTATTATGGTATAATAGATGTAAACAATTTAACATTTTTCTTCTTCTCCATCACCAAATTTTAGCTTACTTCATCATTAAGAAACTAAATTAAAAGACTATTGATTAATGACACATATTTCGTATACATTTGTAATAATAAAAATTTTATCACGACACACGATAGTGTATTGATTCACCATATTCACATTGTTTTATTGTATAATAGATGTAAACACTTTCAACATTTTTTCTTCTTCTCCATCACAGAATGTTAGGTTACTTAATCACTAAGAAACTAAGTTAAAATACTATTAATTGATGACACGTATTTTATATACATTGGAAACAATAATATTATATAATGACTCTCGATAGTATATTTTTCACCATATTCATATTGTATTATTGTATAATAGATGTAAACAATTTCAATATTTTTATTCTTCTCCATCACGAAATTTTATGTTACTTCAACACTAAGAAACTAAGTTAAAAGACTATTAATTAATGATACATATTTCATATACACTGGTAACAATTAAAATTATTTAACGACTGTCGATAGTATATTTATTCACCGTATTCACATCATATTATGGTAGAATAGATGTAAAAAATTTCAATATTTTTCTTCTTCTCCATCACCAAATTTTAGGTTACTACATCACTAGGAAACTAAGTTAAAAGACTGTTAATTAATGAAACATATTTCATATACATTGGTAATAATTGAAATTATATATTGATGCTTGATAGTATATTTATTCACCATAATCACATTGTATTATGGTATAATAGATGTAAACAATTTAAATATTTTTCTTCTTCTCCATCACCAAATTTTAGGTTACTTCATCATTAAGAAACTAAATTAAAAGACTATTAATTAATGACACATATTTCATATACATTGGTAATAATTAAAATTATATAAGGAGGCTCGATAGTATATTTATTCACCATATTCACTTTGTACTATGGTATAATAGATGTAAACAATTTCAATATTTTTCTTCTTCTCCATCACAGAATTTTAGGTTACTTCATCCCAAAGAAACTAAGTTAAAAGACTATTAATTAATGACACATATTTCATATACATTGGTAACAATTAAAATTATATAACCACTCTCGATAGTATATTTATTCACCATATTCACATTGTATTATGGTATAATAGATGTAACCAATTTCAATATTCTTATTCATCTCCATCACCAAATTTTAGGTAACTACATAACTAAGAAACTAAGTTAAATGACTATTAACTAACGACGCATATTTCATGTACATTGGTAATAATTTAAATTATATAACGAGGCTCGATAGTATATTTATTCACCATATTCACATTGTATTATGGTATAATAAATGTAAACAATTTAATATTTTTCTTCTTCTCCATCACCAAATTTTAGCTTACTTCATCATTAAGAAACTAAATTAAAAGACTATTGATTTATGACACATATTTCGTATACATTTGTAATAATAAAAATTATATCACGACGCACGATAGTGTATTGATTCACCATATTCACATTGTTTTATTGTATAATAGATGTAAACACTTTCAACATTTTTTCTTCTTCTCCATCACAAAATGTTAGGTTACTTAATCACTAAGAAACTAAGTTAAAATACTATTAATTGATGACACGTATTTTATATACATTGGAAACAATAATATTATATAACGACTCTCGATAGTATATTTTTCACCATATTCATATTGTATTATTGTATAATAGATGTAAACAATTTCAATATTTTTATTCTTCTCCATCACGAAATTTTAAGTTACTTCATCACTAAGAAACTAAGTTAAAAGACTATTAATTGATGATACATATTTCATATACACTGGTAACAATTAAAATTATTTAACGACTGTCGATAGTATATTTATTCACCATATTCACATCATATTATGGTAGAATAGATGTAAAAAATTTCAATATTTTTCTTCTTCTCCATCACCAAATTTTAGGTTACTACATCAGTAGGAAACTAAATTAAAAGACTGTTAATTAATGAAACATATTTCATATACATTGGTAATAACTGAAATTATATATTGATGCTTGATAGTATATTTATTCACCATAATCACATTGTATTATGGTATAATAGATGTAAACAATTTAAATATTTTTCTTCTTCTCCATCACCAAATTTTAGGTTACTTCATCATTAAGAAACTAAATTAAAAGACTATTAATTAATGACACATATTTCATATACATTGGTAATAATTAAAATTATATAAGGAGGCTCGATAGTATATTTATTCACCATATTCACTTTGTATTATGGTATAATAGATGTAAACAATTTCAATATTTTTCTTCTTCTCCATCACAGAATTTTAGGTTACTTCATCCCCAAGAAACTAAGTTAAAAGACTATTAATTAATGACACATATTTCGTATACACTGGTAATAATAAAAATTATATCACGACGCACTTTAGTAATAGATGTAAACACTTTCAATATTTTTTCTTCTCTTCCATCACAAAATGTTAGGTTACTTAATACCTAAGAAACTAAGTTAAAATACTATTAATTGATGACACATATTTTATATACATTGGAAACAATAAAATTATATAACGACTCTTGATAGTATATTTATTCACCATATTAATATTGTATTATTGTATAATAAATGTAAACAATTTCAATACTTTTATTCTTCTCCATCACGAAATTTTAAGTTACTTCATCAATAAGAAACTAAGTTAAAAGACTATTAATTAATGATACATATTTCATATACACTGGTAACAATTAAAATTATTTAACGACTCTCGATAGTATATTTATTCACCATATTCACATCATATTATGGTAGAATATATGTAAACAATTTCAATATTTTTCTTCTTCTCCATCACCAAATTTTAGGTTACTACATCACTAGGAAACTATGTTAAAAGACTGTTAATTAATGAAACACGTTTCATATACATTGGTAATAATTAAAATTATATAACGATGCTTGATTTTATATTTATTTACCATATTCACATTGTATTATGGTATAACAGATGTAAACAATTTCAATATTTTTCTTCTTCTCCATCACCAAATTTTAGGTTACTTCATCATTAAGAAATTCTTTTAAAGACTATTAATTAATGACACTTATTTCATATACATTGGTAATAATTAGAATTATATAAGGAGACTTGATAGTATATTTATTCACCATATTCACTTTGTATTATGGTATAATAGATGTAAACAATTTCAATATTCTTCTTCTTCTCCATCATAGAATTTTAGGTTACTTCATCCCCAAGAAACTAAGTTAAAAGACTATTAATTAATGACACATATTTCATATACATTGGTAACAATTAAAATTATATAACGAGGCACGATAGTATATTTATTCCCCATATTCACATTGTATTATTGTATAATAGATGTAACCAATTTAAATATTTTTTCTTCTTCTCCATCACAGAATGTTAGGTTACTTAATCATTAAGAACTAAGTTAAATGACTATTAATTAACGACGCATATTTCATATACATTGGTAATAATTAAAATTATATAACGAGGATCGATAGTATATTTATTCACCATATTCATATTGTATTATGGTATAATAGATGTAAACAATTTAATATTTTTCTTCTTCTCCATCATCAAACTTTAGGTTACTTCATCATTAAGAAACTAAATTAAAAGACTATTGATTAATGACACATATTTCGTATACATTGGTAATAATAAAAATTATATCACGATGCACGATAGTATATTGATTCACCATATTCACATTGTTTTATTGTATAATAGATGTAAACACTTTCATTATTTTTTCTTCTTCTCCATCACAGAATGTTAGGTTACTTAATCACTAAGAAACTAAGTTAAAAGACTATTAATTAATGATACATATTTCATATACACTGGTAACAATTAAAATTATTTAACGACTCTCGATAGTATATTTATTCACCATATTCACATCATATTATGGTAGAATAGATGTAAATAATTTCAATATTTTTCTTCTTCTCCATCACCAAATTTTAGGTTACTACATCACTAGGAAACTATGTTAAAAGGCTGTTAATTAATGAAACACGTTTCATATACATTGGTAATAATTAAAATTATATAATGATGCTTGATTGTATATTTATTCACCATATTCACATTGTATTATGGTATAATAGATGTAAACAATTTCAATAATTTTATTCTTCTCCATCACCAAATTTTAGGTTACTTCATCATTAAGAAATTCTTTTAAAGACTATTAATTAATGACACATATTTCATATACATTGGTAATAATTAGAATTATATAAGGAGACTCGATAGTATATTTATTCACCATATTCACTTTGTATTATGGTATAATTGATGTAAACAATTTCAATATTCTTCTTCTCCATCATAGAATTTTAGGTTACTTCATCCCCAAGAAACTAAGTTAAAATACTATTAATTAATGACACATATTTCATATACATTGGTAACAATTAAAATTATATAACAAGGCACGATAGTATATTTATTCCCCATATTCACATTGTATTATGGTATAATAGATGTAACCAATTTCAATATTTTTTCTTCTTCTCCATCACAGAATGTTAGGTTACTTAATTACTAAGAAACTAAGTTAAATGACTATTAATTAACGACGCATATTTCATATACATTGGTAATAATTAAAATTATATAACGAGGATCGATAGTATATTTATTCACCATATTCATATTGTATTATGGTATAATAGATGTAAAAAATTTAATATTTTTCTTCTTCTCCATCATCAAACTTTAGGTTACTTCATCATTAGGAAACTAAATTAAAAGACAATTGATTAATGACACATATTTCGTATACATTGGTAATAATAAAAATTATATCACGACGCACGATAGTATATTGATTCACGATATTCACATTGTTTTATTGTATAATAGATGTAAACACTTTCAATATTTTTTCTTCTTCTCCATCACAGAATGTTAGGTTACTTAATCACTAAGAAACTAAGTTAAAAGACTATTAATTAATGATACATATTTCATATACACTGGTAACAATTAAAATTATTTAACGACTCTCGATAGTATATTTATTCACCATATTCACATCATATTATGGTAGAATAGATGTAAACAATTTCAATATTTTTCTTCTTCTCCATCACCAAATTTTAGGTTACTACATCACTAGGAAACTAAATTAAAAGACTGTTAATTGATGAAACATATTTCATATACATTGGATATAATTAAAATTATATAACGATGCTTGATAATATATTTATTCACCATATTCACATTGTATTATGGTATAATATATGTAAACAATTTCAATATTTTTCTTCTTCTCCATCACCAAATTTTAGCTTACTTCATCATTAAGAAACTAAATTAAAAGACTATTAATTAATGACACATATTTCATATACATTGGTAATAATTAAAATTATATAAGGAGGCTCAATAGTATATTTATTAACCATATTCACTTTGTATTATGGTATAATAGATGTAAACAATTTCAATATGTTTCTTTTTCTCCATCATAGAATTTTAGGTTCTTTCATCCCCAAGAAACTAAGTTAAAAGACTATTAATTAATGACACATATTTCATATACATTGGTGTTGTACCCCAAAATTTGCCCTCCCATATTCTTCAAAATTTGCCAAGTCAAAGCTTCAAAATCTCCCCAAGGGTTGTACAGTGTAAGGGCCTCCTAACAGTCAAAATTAGGGTTTTGGTTCTGACAAAGTAAATGAAGTTTCCAAGGGTCCAATCAAGTCCCACATGCCTATAAATATGGTCAAGCATCCTCATACCATGTTTCAAGATTTACAGTACAAAATTGCACAATCAAAAACCCTAATTGCACTGCAGTCAACTGTAGGGAAAAATGGTCATTTGACAGTCAAAAGTCCAAATTTTTGGTCAACATCTCATTTTGAAGCCACAAACATCATTTGATCAATGCTTGATCATGATTCTCAAAGCTTGGCTCAAAAATCATCAAGATGCAAAAGTTTCTATATTTGGACAGTTGAAAAAGTCAACTGTAAATTGACCAGGGCATAACTTTCACATGGATTATCAGAAAAATATCATCCAAAGCTAATTTTGAAGATAAAGACATTTCTTACAACTCCTCTTCACACTTCAAGTCCAAGAAATGCTCTCACCAAAAGTTATCAATTTCAACATTATAGGTCATTTTCAAAAGTCAACAAAAAGGGACTTTAAGTCAAAGGCCATAACTTGAGATTGTTAAATAAAAATGACATGGGACCAAAGACATTGGTTAGAGGACTCAAAGACCATTCCAAAATGTCCAAACACATGAGCAAAGCTTAAAAATTGAGCAAGTTATGCCTTGTGGAAGTTGGGAAATTTTTGGATATTTTGAAAAGTCAACATTGATTCAAATGACCTAAAAATGCTAATGGGCCTCTTTTTCTTCCACAATCCATCATCCAAGGCATGTGCACGACCATTTGGCCCAAAGGGAAGTTTTTCTTCATTTTTTATTTATTTATTTGGATTTTTATTATTAATAATTCATTTAAGTTAATTAAAATACATGAAAAATGTTAAACCTAATGTTTCAAATCTTTTTGTACATAAAACATCTCCAAGATTTCGTGCAAATCAGATTAGGGAAGAATTGAAGGTGATTGGATATGATTGAGAGCAAATGTGCATGAAAAGATTGGAAAATTATGGCCATGAAAATCAAAGATCTATTCCATAATTGCAAAGGTTTTTGGACCTCTTTTCCAACCCTAATCACCCACATACAAATACAAAACGCAACCCTAATGCCAATGGACTCCAAGCTGCGCAGAAGAGCCATAAGAAAACTCACACTTTTGCCTAAAAAACTCAAATCTGAAAACCAAGTTCTAGGACGATTCAAGGCCAAATAGTTGTTCCATTAGCTTCCTGAGGCTTCAAGGAGAGTTTTCCAATCAAAATCAATCATCCTAACGCCCTGAATTGGTAACACGATCGCAACCTGTACAGAAAATATTTCATATTCGTGCATCTCAATTCATGCATCTTTTGTAATTTTTAACATTTGATTTATGTTCATTATGCAATTCTGAAGCTAACTGTGTGGTTTGATTTCGTTTTCGTGCATCATGGAAGGATTCACCATTGTTATCATCTAGGGTTTTCCAAGTTCTAAATTGGGCGTTTCTCATCCCTGTAAAATTAAGACATGTCAATACCATGAATAAAACCAGCAGGCTTGGACGATCATACTAGGACCCTCGCGCCTAATTTATGAGGCCCCAGGGGCTAATCGCTATTTTCCAATAGGGTGTCTATGGGGACGTTTAAAAAACCGTTGCTGATTGTGTTTTGTTTCAGGAAAAAAATAAAGCCATGAAGAAGATGACTAGGTGGCCACTGGTGATTGGGTCGTTTAAACTTTCGCGCGAAAAAGAAACATTAACGCGTGTTTGTTTTATTATGTTTATTAATTGTATAATATACAAAGAATTCAAACAGCATGGATGGCAAGGCATAGCGTTGGTAAACCATAGGACCTGGGTTCGAGCCCCAGGTCCCTCACCCTTTCCATGTTATTTTTCAATTAATGTTTCTATGCAGTTTCAGTATTGAAGACTACCGTACGTTCACCAAATCAAACCATCCACGTGCCCAATGGAATGATCAGAAGGCTATGAGCTGAAGGATATGGTAGACCTCAGTCAACAGACATCCATGCTAGCTGAAAAGTCAAAGAGGCCAGGGACAATTGGGCCCAGAATTACTGGACTTCACCTCCACTTGGGGACAGCACCCCCCTCTAGTTTGTTTCTTTTACCCTTTTTTTTGTATATTTTTCTTTATTTTAATTAATTTCTTTTAAATTATTATTTTCATAATATATAAAAAAACGCCAAAAAATCAGAAAAGATAAAAAATAATAAATATTTTTATTTAACTAGTATTTTTGTAAATAAAGTTCATTAATTAAATTAGTTTTTTAATTTAGGTTTTAACCTTAACTTTTTTTAATAAAAATCTAAAATTGGTAGAACTAGGGTTTGTAATAATTTTTTATCCTTTTTTCTTTTCTTTCATAATAACTAAATATTTCCTATTATTATTTTTATAATTAAATCGCATGTAAATAATTAGATTAAGTTTAGGTTAAAATTTAATACTTTCTTAATAAATTAAAACAATTAGAATTAGGGTTAATCGTTTAATTTCATTTAATTCTTTTTTCATTAAAATCTTAAAATACAAAAATACCAAAAACAATTTCTTTTCTTTAATTTAATTAATTTAACAATAATTTAATTTAATCAAAAAGGGTCCAACGCCCTCGTTTCAATTTAAATTTCAATTCGCATATTTATTTCTTTTTCTTTTAATATTTATGTATCTCTCCCAAAGCCTTGTAACTCGGACATTTTATATTCCTCGTACTTTACTTTTCATTATTTCTTTATTTTTCTGTCAAATCGGGTTCTGGAAATTTTGGCGATGTGGACCCGCGCCTTTTGTAATAGCTTTAGAACTTTTACTTCTCGCACTTTTAACTGTTAATCAAGGCATGCCAGAATGAATGACAAATAAAAACAAACGCGTAGATCACCTATACCATGACAAGATAAAATAAATGAATTTGACACACCAATCACACACCACCCCTAGGGTACGCCTCACTGTTGCCTTGCCTCTCGAAAGGTGATCGTCGAGTAGAAGACGTTTTAGTAAGTCCTCATGATCCGGGAACCTGGCATGAGGGTAGCTTCTAAGGTGTCTTCCTATTGCTCTGGTGATCACCATGTCCCGAACCTCGAATTGACCCGAACACCTCCAATGGTGGTGCTACCTACCTCTCAATGGCGGGATGGCGCTACTTTAAAGGACATTTACACAGACGAATTCCTTAGGGTAGGTAGACGACTCTAGATACTTGCTCAAATTTCAAAACAAAATTCAAAAAAATACTTTTCACACCGACACCTTTTCAAAAGCTTTCGAAAGCATTTTTCAAACACTCTTGAGGACCGATACAAACGTCGAACTGGAATTTTCAAAGAAACTTTTAAAAAACCCACAGTTGAAAAGCAAACAAACCATTTTTGAAAACACAAATGAGCAAGTATCTAAGAGCCCATGGATAACCATGGATAGAAAGCGTGCTAACACCTTCCCTTTCTATAATCTACCTCCCGAACCGAGAGCAATCTCTTTAAGGAATTTTTCTGTGCTTTTGTCCTTTCCATTTGGAGAAAATAAAAGACGGTGGCGACTCTTGCTTCTGCGACATTTCGCGAACCAGCATTAAACAGTCAGTTCCAGATCCACCGATCACAGAACTGGCGACTCTGCTGGGGACTTAACTTAAAGTGAGGTGTACCTTAGGACTAAGATCACTGTGTTTTCAATTGTATTGATTTGCTTGCTTTAAATTGTGGGACTGTCTTGGGAGTTCTATAGATCCTAACCCGGATCTGGGGATACCTTCTTAGAAAGTAGCAACAAGGCTGTGAGGGAACTGTGCGGGGTATACCGACATGGTTGAAACAGTCTGCTACGTTGATGTGGCACTTTGGTGTGTACCGGTAACCCTTGAGTTCAGTCAAGGAGAGTATGGGGCCTCCGCGTGGTGTCATGAAGCATCAACAGACCTTAGGAACCTTAATTGAACTATCTTGGCCTCTTTAGGGTAGTGAGATAACTGACTTTGGTGCAGTCCGAGGTTGGTTGATACTCGATACTACACTCAATTGAGGGTTGCTTTCCTGGAATATTTCGGTCGCCAGTTCAGTGGCTAAATCAAAACAATGAACAATGAAAGCAATCCAGTGATATTGGGACCCTTAGAACCCGGTTACTTCTAATAGGACAGGTTGAACCCACCAACTTCAAGAGGGTACTACCCAGACCCCATGCTGGCCTTAAACCCTAAGGGCTTGTCTTGTGTGCCTTGTGTGCCTTACATGTTTGTCTTTGTAAATATCTGTGGTGTGTTTAATCATAGCATCATGATATCATCCAGCATCATATGCATTGACTAACCATTTCAGGGGTTCGAATCTTCATCTTTGTTCTTTGTTTTGTAGGACATGGAAACTGTTCATAGAAAGACAATTCAAGTCAGCCTTGTAAGGGTCCCTCCTCAGCTTAAGGAGCTTATATCCAGGATTCCCGAGAACTCATCATTCAGTGAAAGACATGGAAGTCTCATCAGCTTGGTCAATACCAACATTGAGGAAGATATGATCAAGGTCCTGTTCCAATTCTTTGACCCTCTGCATCACTGTTTCACCTTCTTGGATTATCAGCTGGTACCTACATTGGAGGAGTTCTCCCGGCTCCTGAAGATCCCTATCCTTGATCAACTGCCCTACAACGGTACGGAAAAGGAACCTAAGCTTGAAGAGATTGCTAAAGCCCTGCACCTACAGTCATCTGACCTCAAGGGACATTGGGAAGTTAGAAGTGGTATCAAAGGGTTCTTAGCCAAGTTTCTATTTGAAAAGGCCCATGAATGTTGGAACTCCCTTGACTTACAAGCTTTTGAAGAAGTTGTGGCCCTCCTTGTCTATGGTTTGGTGTTGTTCCCTAACCCAGATCAGCTTATTGATATCAGTGCTGTCCAGATCTTTATGTCCAGGAATCTTATACCTACGTTGCTGGGGGACATCCTTCACTCATGTTACACTCGAACCATGAGAAAAAGAGGTGTCCTTATGTGTTGCACTCCTCTCCTGGGGAGGTGGTTTATTTCGCACCTTCCGCAATCAGTCTTGAAGAACGAGCGAGGTTTGAGATGGTCACAACGGTTGATGACTCTCACACATGCAGATATACATTGGTGCTCTAGGTCTAGGGAGGATGTCACTATCATTGATCGTTGCGGGGAGTACCCTAATGTTCCTTTACTTGGAATCAGAGGAGGTATTACTTACAACCCATGCCTGGCTTGGAGACAGTTCGGTTATGCTCGGAGGGATGGTCCTCATGACATGTTAATTCCTGACATAGTTTTTGACTTCGACAACGATGCTCAAGGACTTCGCCAGAGATTTATCAGAGCCTGGAGGATGCCAAGTAGGATAGACAGCAAGACACTGGGGCACAGGAACTCCATCCCGTTGGAGCCTTATCTCAAGTGGATACGCGCCCGCTCCCAGAAGTTAGTGATGCCCTATCCTCATATGCTCCCAGTAATCAAAGAACCGGTCTTGGAAGGAGAAGTGTCCTACACTATTCAGCACCCTGATATGCCCACATCCTGGGAAGAGATGCAGAAGAGCTGGATCCAGCTAAAGGAAGAACGGAATTCTCTTGAGACCAGTCTACATGCTAGTGAAAAGAAGGTCTTGGAGCTCACCTGCCTGTTGCATGAGGAGAGGAATCTCAACACTTACATAGCTCCAAAGAGGATGCGTAGTATATTTTGGGACTGATTTGCTTTTGTATTATTTTGCCCATGAGGCTTTGATGTACTGAACAATTATTTCCTTAATGATAACGTGTGTTCCTTTTTGTCTACAACAAATTTGAACTTTTGAACCCTTGAATGCATTGCATAAACACATATCATTCATCATGTGCATAGCAGGTTTTCCTCTTTTCAGGTTGCTTACAGTTCTTCGCTATTTATTTCAGCATCATGAATCCTGACTCTTCATCAACTGAGATGTCCATCAAGGCTCTTCAGGCGCAGAATGCGCAATTTCAGGAACTAATCATGGGTTTGGCTCAGGGCCAAGAAGAGCTGAAGGCTCTGCTCTTGAAGAAGGAAAAGAAGAAGAAGAGAAGGACTGTTTTGTTCAGCTCGGGCCGAAGGTTTGGCAATACTCTGCAGAATGAAGAGGCTGGTTCTTCTATTGGCAAGAGTACTCCTCAAGCGGAAAAAGGTCCTAGTCCGGTAGTCTCCGACAACGAGACTGATTTTGATGAAGAGCAATATCCTCCGGCAGAAGACAGATACAAGCAGTTGGAAGACAGGTTGAATGCTATGGAGATACAACAGGTACCTGGGCTGGATTTTGGAGATTTGGGTTTGTCTACTGGTGTGATCATTCCTCGTAAATTCAAAGCACCATCCTTTACCAAGTATGACGGGGCGTCTTGTCCCAAGCTACACCTCAGGTCGTATGTGCGGAAGATTCAACCGTACTCAGTGGACAAGAATTTGTGGATCCACTTCTTCCAGGAGAGTCTTTCAGGGACTCATCTCGAATGGTTCTATCAGCTGGATGGGACCAAGGTTCGTAACTGGGAGGAGTTGGCTACTGCTTTCTATAAGCAGTATCAGTATAATGCCGACCTTGCCCCTACGCGTACCCAACTCCAGGGTATGTCGTTAGGTTCAAGTGAAGGTTTTAAGGAGTACGCTCAGAAGTGGAGGGATCTGGCTGGCAGGGTGCAGCCTCCGTTGATTGATCGGGAGTTGGTAGACATGTTCTTGGGGACCCTATCTGGGCCGTTTTTCAACCATCTTATCGGGAATTCTTCTGCTGGATTCACTGATCTTATTCTGACTGGAGAGAGAATTGAGGCTGGGTTGAAGTCTGGAAAGATTTCGAAGGGTGCATCGTCTAGTTCTGAGAAGAAACCCTTCAAGAAGGAGGCTAGTGCTGTATATGGCTCTAGAAGAGAAGAGAAATCTGAGCGCCGCCAATCTGTCAGTGCGGTAATGATTGCTAAGCCTGCTGCCGCTCCTCGGCCAACCAATCCTCAAAGGGCTGAAAGACCCCGGAGAGAATTTACCCGTTTGAGCATGACCTTATCGCAGATCTTGCCACAGTTGCTGTCCACCAATCTAGTGACTATCAGAGAGGTTCCGAAAGTTGTGAACACTACCTCTCCAAAGTACAATCCAAATGCTCGTTGTGCTTATCATTCTGATAGCCCGGGGCATTCCACTGATGACTGTTGGGCATTAAGGAACAAGCTGCAGGACCTTATTGACGCCAAGGAGGTACAATTTGAGGCATCTGAGAAGCCTAATGTGGTGTCAGCTCCCCTGCCTGCTCATGGGGTGAATGCTATTGGGGACGAAGATGAAGTGGATGAAGCCGAGTTTGATAGCTGGATTTACCCGGCAACCGACAGTGGACCTAGCAATTGGAGCGCAAAGGACAATCTACCTGTTTCTCTTGTTACTGAGTAATGAATTCCTATGTTTTTGGTATTTGTAATAAACAATAAATTGAACTCTATGGCCCGGTGTCTTACCCGAGGCACCGTGGTTTTATTCGTGAGGGCATATAAATTGTCATTTCATATATCATAAATGAAAATCTTGGACGTTTTCTCGCATTTCAAATCTTATGCTCCTTTTCTGTCTTTCCTTACTTCAAAACAGCTGTATTTACACACACTCACTCATACAGGTTTCAATCCACTCTGGATCTCATTGATAACGACTTTGCTACTGCCAATTATGACTTCGAAAATCCGATCAACTTAGCCGAAGACGAAGGTGAAGATGATTGCGAAGTGCCTGGCAAGCTTGCAAGACTGTTACTTCAGGAAGAGAGGGCAATTCAACCACATGAAGAGCCAGTGGAAACGATAAATCTGGGTACTGAGGCAGACAGGAAAGAGGTAAAGATTGGTGCCAACCTAGAGCTCAGCGTGAAGCAACGGTTGACTAAGATGCTACATGATTATATGGAGATCTTTGCCTGGTCCTACGAAGACATGCCCGGGTTGGATACCGATATTGTGGTCCATCACTTGCCAACTAAGGAAGACTGCCCTCCGGTTAAGCAAAAGGTCCGCCGTATGCGTCCAGAGATGTCTGAGAAGATCAAAGCCGAGGTTATGAAGCAGTTTGATACCGGGTTTCTTGCAGTGACTTCTTAACCTCAATGGGTTGCTAATGTGGTGCCGGTACCTAAGAAAGACGGTAAGGTCAGAATGTGTGTCGACTACAGGGATCTGAACAAGGCCAGCCCCAAAGATGACTTCCCCCTACCTCACATTGATGTCCTTGTTGATAATACGGCTCAGCATAAGGTGTTCTCTTTCATGGATGGTTTTTCAGGTTACAATCAAATCAAGATGGCACCTGAAGACATGGAAAAGACTACATTTGTTACTCAGTGGGGCACCTTCTGCTACAAGGTCATGCCTTTTGGATTAAAGAACGCTGGGGCAACCTACCAACGTGCCATGGTTGCTCTATTTCATGACATGATCCATCATGAGATAGAAGTGTATGTTGACGACATGATCGCAAGGTCCCAGACTGAGGAAGAGCACCTAGATCATCTGCAGAAGCTGTTTGACCGGTTGAAACTGTATAAGCTGGGGTTGAACTCGAACAAGTGCACCTTCGGGGTAAGATCTGGAAAGTTGCTGGGCTTCGTTGTAAGTGATAAGGGTATTCAAGTGGACCCGGCCAAGGTTAAAGCTATTCAAGAGATGCCAGTTCCTAAGACAGAGAAAGAGGTCAGAGGTTTTTTAGGACGCCTGAATTACATTGCTCGATTCATCTCGCACCTAACTGCTACCTGTGAGCCAATCTTCAAGTTGCTGAAGAAAAATCAGGTAGTACGTTGGAATGATGAATGTCAGGCTGCTTTTGACAGAATCAAGGAGTATCTCCAAGAACCACCCATCCTTATGCCACCGGTTGAAGGGAGACCTCTGATATTATACCTGACAGTACTTGACAACTCAATAGGGTGTGTGCTGGGGCAGCATGACGAGTCTGGCCGAAAAGAGCATGCCATTTATTACCTTAGCAAAAAGTTTACCGACTGTGAGACTCGATACTCACTGCTTGAGAAAACTTGCTGCGCTTTGGTATGGGCTGCTCGCCGGCTGAGACAGTATATGCTGACTCACACTACCTTGTTGATCTCAAAGATGGATCCTATAAAGTACATATTCGAAAAGCCTGATCTGTCTGGGAGAATAGCAAGATGGCAAATGATCTTGACGGAATACGACATTCAGTACACGACCCAGAAAGCCATCAAGGGAAGTGTATTGGCAGACCACTTGGCACATCAGGCCGTAGATGACTATCAGTCAATGAACTTCGAGTTTCCAGACGAAAGCATTATGATTGTGACTGATTGTGAAGTACCTGGACCGGATGAAGGACCTGAGGAAGGATCCCGATGGTCTATGCACTTTGACAGAGCCTCCAATGCTCTGTGTAATGGTATCGGCGCTATAATCATATCCCCTTAAGGCACTCATACTCCGCTCACTGCCCGACTATGTTTCAACTGTACCAACAACATGGCAGAGTATGAGGCGTGCATCATGGGTCTTCAAGCTGCGATCGACTTAAGGATCAAGTTTCTGAATGTCTTCGGAGATTCCGCTCTTGTGATCAATCAAATCAAAGGAGAGTGGGTTACGAAACATCCGAATCTTATTCCTTACAGAGAATGTGTGCTGACCTTGATCCCCCACTTCACGAAGATAACCTTTGAACACTTTCCAAGAGAAGAGAATCAGTTGGCGGACGCGTTAGCTACAATGTCTTCTATGTTTAAGGTCAAATGGGATAATGAGGCTCCTCGGATCATCATCTGGAAACTGGACGAACCGGCATACTGTTGCGATCTCGAGACTGAATTGGTGACCGAGAAGCCTTGGTATCATGAGGTGAAGAGATATCTGGAAGCTCAGGAATACCCTGAGGGTGCCTCTGTCAATGATAAGAAGTTCCTGAGAAGGTTCGCGGCAAAGTTCTTCCTTAGCAACGGCATCTTGTACAAGCGAAACCATGATTCAACCTTACTGCGTTGTGTGGATAAAACTTAAGCAGAAAGGATCATGGAAGAGCTACATGAAGGGACCTTTGGTACACATTCCAGTGGACACACTATGGCAAAGAAGATCCTTCGGGCAGGGTATTACTGGTCCACAATGGAAGCTGACTGCTACCAACATTCCAGGACATGCCACAAGTGCCAGATTTATGCAGACAAGGTGCATGTTCCTCCTATTCCCCTAAACGTTCTGAATGCACCTTGGCCGTTTGCAATGTGGGGCATAGACATGATCGGTGAAATCAAACCTACGGAATCTAATGGGCATCGCTTCATCCTAGTGGCAATTGATTATTTTACAAAGTGGGTCGAAGCAGCATCCTATGCTACGGTAACCAAGACTGTTGTGGCACGGTTCATTCGGCATAACCTGATCTGTCGATACGACGTCCCAGAAAGAATTATTACAGACAACGGTACCAATCTCAATAACAAGATGATCACTGAGCTCTGCGAGCAGTTTAAGATACAACACCACAATTCTTCTCCTTACAGACCGAAGATGAATGGGGCTGTAGAAGCAGCAAATAAGAACATCAAGAAAATCGTGCAGAAGATGACAGTGACTTATAAATATTGGCACGAGATGTTACCGTTCGCTCTACATGGGTACCGTACCTCAGCTAGGACGTCAACCGGGGCAACTCCTTTCTCATTGGTTTATGGTATGGAGGCAGTCTTACCGATCGAAGTGCAGATACCCTCTCTCCGGATAATGAAGGATGCAAATCTGAACGAAGATGATTGGATCCAGACACGACTTGATCAATTAAACCTTATTGATGAAAAGAGACTTGCTGCTATCTGCCATGGTCAGACGTATCAGAAACGGATGATCAGGGCATTTAACAAAAAGGTCAGACACAGGAGTATCAAGTTGGGGATCTGTTAATCAAGCGAATCATCCTTCCTCAGAGTGATCCAAGGGGCAAATGGACCCCTACGTACGAAGGGCCACTTGTGGTTAAGCATGTGTTCTCAGGAGGAGCAATGATATTGACCAACATGGATGGTGACGACCTTCCTCACCCCGCCAATGTAGACATAATAAAAAGATACTACGCATAGAAAAGACCCGCTAGGCTGACATGCCTAGGCAAAAATTAGGGCTTCCCGGCGAACCAAAAGGGTTCGGGAAAAATGAAGGGATGAAAATGAAAAAATCTGTACACCCGGCAAGTCGAAAACCTGAAAAGGCGGCTTGGGCAAAAATGGGTATCCCGGTGGACTGAAAACCCGAAAGGGCGGTCCTGGAAAAAGTTAGGGATAAAAGCGTAATACTATATCTCATTGGATCACTTTCCATCCAGAATCCGGTATCTACATCAAGTTCAGACGGCATCGATCAGTCAGCTTCACCTTCAACCAAGGTCATCAAGTGATGAGACGCTCGGAGATATAAAGGTAATAGCAGAGTTGAGACCCAGTGGGATCATTCATTTCACACAGCTGTTTTATTTTCTCTTGTACAAAATTTGTATAAACTCTTTTGTTCGGCGGCGTTCTCTTACTAGGACGTCAGCCTCTTGTATATAAAACGCCTATTTACAGGCCATTCAAAATCAATACAAATATATCTTTCAGTTAAAATTGCCAATTGTTTTTCCTTTTCTGTTTTGTTTTGCGAAGAACGTCCAAGGTTCAATTTGTGATATATGCATTGACAATAATTGCTAACTCATGAATATTTGCATACAAAACAAAGGATTAATTACAGATAACATTAGAAACAGGGGCAATAAAGAGTTGTCTACGCAATCTAATTGTTCTATCCACTAAGGTACCAAGGTAGGTTCAGCCGAAGAACATAACTAGTACATCCCAATTCCCCAGAGAGTACGTCAGGAGTCAGTGCACTCTTCCTCAAGCAAAGTTATCAAATCTTAAGGAAGTTGGGCATCCTCCAGCAGGTATCAACATTCCCCAGCAGCATATATATCCTTAACAAGCATCCCCGGCAATCTTGACCTAAAGATTGTTCCCCGGCGGTACACCAGACATTCAAAAGAGTCACTTCCCCGATGCAGCTCAAAACTTCCCCAAGAGAGTCCAATCCAGTTTCCCCAGGAAAGTTGGAATCCATCTCCCCAAGCAGTAAGCTTATCCCCAGTAGATTCTGGAAGCTTATCCCCGTAGAGCACGAACGCGTCGTCCGGCTTTATTCAAAGAGTTATTTCCCTACCAGGATATAACTGGGTTATCCTCAGCCAAAAGCTACGGAAAGATCATCCTCGACGAAGTCTTCTTGTCCCCAGCGAAGTTTAGTAACACTTCCAACACAACAATGGTATCCCCAACAAGTTATCATCAACAACTCAGCAAAGTATCTCTCTCCCCACAGAGTATTGCTTCCCAGCAAGATTGTTAGAGTGCTTCATCCCCGCAGAGTTATTCCATTCGCCAAGTTTATTCCCCAACGGAGTCATCTTCTCCTACCGGTATTCTTGCAACTATCATCCCTAGCGGAAGCAAAGATCTATTCTCCAACATCAGCCCCGGAGTGACTTCCCGGCACCCGTCAAGGATTTATTTTCCTAAGACGAAAAAAATACATTCATAAACATCGCACTTCCATACATCATTATAGCATGCATAGACGCATCATATCTTACAAATCTCATTTATGTTGAGAACATCATTGCTTGATCCATATCACGCATTGCATATGACTGACCTTTACCTTTCAGGAAAGATTCAGTTAAATTCTCAATCATATTTCAAGACCTAGACCGGTTCAGTTAATCGACTCCAAAGATTTCTTATCCAGTCCAAGGCCTTCACTAGTCCAGTTAAATCGACCCCAAACAGATTTTTCTGATGAAGACTCAGTAGAAGTTATCCAAGGTTCTCTCAATGTTTGCTATTGAGGTGGTAATCGCCTATGGTTCTCTCCCCGATACTGCGGAGATGATAATTCCATCCAAGGTTTTCTCAATGATTGCTATTGAGATTGTAATCGCCTATGGTTCTCTCCCCGATACTGCGGAGATGATAATTCCATCCAAGGTTTTCTCAATGATTGCTATTGAGATTGTAATCGCCTATGGTTCTCTCCCCGATACTGCGGAGATGATAATTCCATCCAAGGTTTTCTCAATGATTGCTATTGAGATTGTAATCACCTATGGTTCTCTCCCCGATGCTGCGGGGATGATAATTCCACCCAAGGTTTTTTCAATGATTGCTATTGATATTGTAATCGCCTATGGTTCTCTCCCCGATACTGCGGAGATGATGATTCCCACCAAGGTTCTCTCAATGTTTGCTGTTGAGGTGGTAATCACCTATGGTTCTCTCCCCGATACTGCGGAGATGATAATTCCATCCAAGGTTTTCTCAATGATTGCTATTGAGATTGTAATCGCCTATGGTTCTCTCCCCGATACTGCGGAGATGATAATTCCATCCAAGGTTTTCCCAATGATTGCTATTGAGATTGTAATCGCCTATGGTTCTCTCCCCGATACTGCGGAGATGATAATTCCATCCAAGGTTTTCTCAATGATTGCTATTGAGATTGTAATCACCTATGGTTCTCTCCCCGATACTGCGGAGATGATAATTCCACCCAAGGTTTTCTCAATGATTGCTATTGAGATTGTAATCGCCTATGGTTATCTCCCCGATACTGCGGAGATGATGATTCCCACCAAGATTCTCTCAATGTCTGCTGTTGAGGTAGTAATCATCCCAAGATTTTCTCAACGTTTGTTGTTGAGGTTAAAGTCATCCAAGGTTCTCTCACCGTTCCTGTTGAGGTAGTAACCATCCCTGGTTCATTCATCACCGTTTGAAGCTCCAGATCCAGCTCCTGTAACCAGTCAGGACACATCTATACAAAGCATTTGAAGACCAGCTCCTGCAACATGTCAGGTAATCATTTTTCTTTTTTGCAGGTATACAAGTTCTCGCTAAGGAAACTCTTACGCGATCAACATCCAGATGGCATCTAAAAGCCCATCATCCTATCCATCAATCTCCAAATGGCATCTATAAGCCCATTCCCATCATCACACTGCTACTATGTGAGCGCAAATTTCTGGGCACTCTAGTGTTCAATCATCTTCCACCTTCGGATTACGAAAGGCACGTCAGCCAATCTGCATCCTCAGGTTTAAGAAGATTGAACAGGGGCAACTGTTGTACCCCAAAATTTGCCCTCCCATATTCTTCAAAATTTGCCAAGTCAAAGCTTCAAAATCTCCCCAAGGGTTGTACAGTGTAAGGGCCTCCTAACAGTCAAAATTAGGGTTTTGGTTCTAACAAAGTAAATGAAGTTTCCAAGGGTCCAATCAAGTCCCACATGCCTATAAATATCGTCAAGCATCCTCATACCAAGTTTCAAGACTTACAGTACAAAATTGCACAGTCAAAAACCCTAATTACACTACAGTCAACTGTAGGGGCAAAATGGTCATTTGACAGTCAAAAGTCCAAATTTTTTGTCAACATCTCATTTTGAAGCCACAAACATCATTTGATCAATGCTTGATCATGATTCTCAAAGTTTGGCTCAAAAATCATCAAGATGCAAAAGTTTCTATATTTGGACAGTTGAAAAAGTCAACTGTAAATTGACCAGGGCATAACTTTCACATGGATTATCAGAAAAATTCCATCCAAAGCTCATTTTGAAGATAAATACATTTCTTATAACTCCTCTTCACACTTCAAGTCCAAGAAATGCTCTCACGAAAAGTTATCAATTTCAACATTATAGGTCATTTTCAAAAGTCAACAAAAAGGGACTTTAAGTCAAAGGCCATAACATGAGATTGGTAAATCAAAATGACATGGGACCAAATACATTGGTTAGAGGACTCAAATACCTTTCCAAAATGTCCAAAAACATGATCAAAGCTTAAAAATTAAGCAAGTTATGCCTTGTGGAAGTTGGGAAATTTTTGGATATTTTGAAAAGTCAACATTGATTCAAATGACCTAAAAATGCTAATGGGCCTCTTTTTCTTCCACAATCCATCATCCAAGGCATGTGCACGACCATTTGGCCCAAAGGGAAGTGTTTCTTCATTTTTTATTTATTTATTTGGATTTTTATTATTAATAATTCATTTAAATTAATTAAAATACATGAAAAATGTTAAACCTAATGTTTCAAATCTTTTTGTACATAAAACATCTCCAAGATTTCGTGCAAATCAGATTAGGGAAGAATTGAAGGTGATTGGATATGATTGAGAGCAAATGTTCATGAAAAGATTGGAAAATTATGGCCATGAAAATCAAAGATCTATTCCATAATTGCAAAGGTTTTTGGACCTCTTTTCCAACCCTAATCACCCACATACAAATACAAAACGCAACCCTAATGCCAATGGACTCCAAGCTGCGCAGAAGAGCCATAAGAAAACTCACACTTTTGCCTAAAAAACTCAAATCTGAAAACCAAGTTCTAGGACGATTCAAGGCCAAATAGTTGTTCCATTAGCTTTCTGAGGCTTCAAGGAGAGTTTTCCAATCAAAATCAATCATCCTAACGCCCTGAATTGGTAACACGATCGCAACCTGTACAGAAAATATTTCATATTCGTGCATCTCAATTCATGCATCTTTTGCAATTTTTAACATTTGATTTATGTTCATTATGCAATTCTGAAGCTAACTGTGTGGTTTGATTTCGTTTTCGTGCATCATGGAAGGATTCACCATTGTTATCATCTAGGGTTTTCCAAGTTCTAAATTGGGCGTTTCTCATCCCTGTAAAATTAAGACATGTCAATACCATGAATAAAACCAGCAGGCTTGGACGATCATACTAGGACCCTCGCGCCTAATTTATGAGGCCCCAGGGGCTAATCGCTATTTTCCAATAGGGTGTCTATGGGGACGTTTAAAAAACCGTTGCTGATTGTGTTTTGTTTCAAGAAAAAAATAAAGCCATGAAGAAGATGACTAGGTGGCCACTGGTGATTGGGTCGTTTAAACTTTCGCGCGAAAAAGAAACATTAACGCGTGTTTGTTTTATTATGTTTATTAATTGTATAATATACAAAGAATTCAAACAACATGGATGGCAAGGCATAGCGTTGGTAAACCATAGGACATGGGTTCGAGCCCCAGGTCCCTCACCCTTTCCATGTTATTTTTCAATTAATGTTTCTATGCAGTTTCAGTATTGAAGACTACCGTACGTTCACCAAATCAAACCATCCACGTGCCCAATGGAATGATCAGAGGCTATGAGCTGAAGGATATGGTAGACCTCAGTCAACAGACATCCATGCTAGCTGAAAAGTCAAAGAGGCCAGGGACAATTGGGCCCAGAATTACTGGACTTCACCTCCACTTGGGGACAACACCCCCCTCTAGTTTGTTTCTTTTACCCTTTTTTTTTGTATATTTTTCTTTATTTTAATTAATTTCTTTTAAATTATTATTTTCATAATATATAAAAAAAACGCCAAAAAATCAGAAAAGATAAAAAATAATAAATATTTTTATTTAACTAGTATTTTTGTAAATAAAGTTCATTAATTAAATTAGTTTTTTAATTTAGGTTTTAACCTTAACTTTTTTTAATAAAAATCTAAAATTGGTAGAACTAGGGTTTGTAATAATTTTTTATCCTTTTTTCTTTTCTTTCATAATAACTAAATATTTCCTATTATTATTTTTATAATTAAATCGCATGTAAATAATTAGATTAAGTTTAGGTTAAAATTTAATACTTTCTTAATAAATTAAAACAATTAGAATTAGGGTTAATCGTTTAATTTCATTTAATTCTTTTTTCATTAAAATCTTAAAATACAAAAATACCAAAAACAATTTCTTTTCTTTAATTTAATTAATTTAACAATAATTTAATTTAATCAAAAAGGGTCCAACGCCCTCGTTTCAATTTAAATTTCAATTCGCATATTTATTTCTTTTTCTTTTAATATTTATGTATCTCTCCCAAAGCCTTGTAACTCGGACATTTTATATTCCCCGTACTTTACTTTTCATTATTTCTTTATTTTTCTGTCAAATCGGGTTCTGGAAATTTTGGCGATGTGGACCCGCGCCTTTTGTAATAGCTTTAGAACTTTTACTTCTCGCACTTTTAACTGTTAATCAAGGCATGCCAGAATGAATGACAAATAAAAACAAACGCGTAGATCACGTATACCATGACAAGATAAAATAAATGAATTTGACACACCAATCACACACCACCCCTAGGGTACGCCTCACTGTTGCCTTGCCTCTCGAAAGGTGATCGTCGAGTAGAAGACGTTTTAGTAAGTCCTCATGATCCGGGAACCTGGCATGAGGGTAGCTTCTAAGGTGTCTTCCTATTGCTCTGGTGATCACCATGTCCCGAACCTCGAATTGACCCGAACACCTCCAATGGTGGTGCTACCTACCTCTCAATGGCGGGATGGCGCTACTTTAAAGGACATTTACACAGACGAATTCCTTAGGGTAGGTAGACGACTCTAGATACTTGCTCAAATTTCAAAACAAAATTCAAAAAAATACTTTTCACACCGACACCTTTTCAAAAGCTTTCGAAAGCATTTTTCAAACACTCTTGAGGACCGATACGAGAGTCGAACTGGAATTTTCAAAGAAACTTTTAAAAAACCCACAGTTGAAAAGCAAACAAACCATTTTTGAAAACACAAATGAGCAAGTATCTAAGAGCCCATGGATAACCATGGATAGAAAGGGTGCTAACACCTTCCCATTCTATAATCTACCTCCCGAACCGAGAGCAATCTCTTTAAGGAATTTTTCTGTGCTTTTGTCCTTTCCATTTGGAGAAAATAAAAGACGGTGGCGACTCTTGCTTCCGCGACATTTCGCGAACCAGCGTTAAACAGTCAGTTCCAGATCCACCGATCACAATTGGTAACAATTAAAATCATATAACCACTCTCGATAGTATATTTATTCACAATATTCACATTGTATTATGGTATAATATATGTAAACAATTTCAATATTTTTATTCTTCTCCATCACCAAATTTTAAGTAATTACATCACTAAGAAATTAAGTTAAAAGACTATTAATTAATGATACATATTTCATATACACTGGTAACAATTAAAATTATTTAACGACTCTCGATAGTATATTTATTGACCATGTTCACATCATATTATGGTAGAATAGATGTAAACAATTTCAATATTTTTCTTCTTCTCCATCACCAAATTTTAGGTTACTTCATCATTAAGAAACTAAATTAAAAGACTATTAATTAATGACAAATATTTCATATACATTGGTAATAATTAAAATTATATAAGGAGGCTCGATAGTATATTTATTCACCATATTCACTTTGTATTATGGTATAATAGATGTAAACAATTTCAATATTTTTCTTCTTCTCCATCACAGAATTTTAGGTTACTTCATCCCCAAGAAACTAAGTTAAAAGACTATTAATTAATGACACATATTTCATATACATTGGTAACAATTAAAATTATATAACCACTCTCAATAGTATATTTATTCACCATATTCACATTGTATTATGGTATAATAGATGTAACCAATTTCAATATTTTTATTCATCTCCATCACTAAATTTTAGCTTACTTCATCATTAAGAAACTAAATTAAAAGACTATTGATTAATGACACATATTTCGTATACATTGGTAATAATAAAAATTATATCACGATGCACGATAGTATATTGATTCACCACATTCACATTGTTTTATTTTATAATAGATGTAAACACTTTCAATATTTTTTTTTCTTCTCCATCACAGAATGTTAGGTTACTTAATCACTAAGAAACTAAGATAAAATACTATTAATTGAAGACACATATTTCATATACATTGGTAACAATTAAAATTATATAACCACTCTCGGTAGTATATTTATTCACCATATTCACATTGTATTATGGTATAATAGATGTAAACAATTTCAATATTTTTATTCTTCTCCATCACCAAATTTTAGGTAACTAAGTTAAATGACTATTACCTATTTCATATACATTGATAATAATTAAAATTATATAACGAGGCACGATAGTATATTTATTCACCATATTCATATTGTATAATGGTATAATAGATATAAATAATTACAATATTTTTCTTCTTCCCCATCACCAAATTTTCGGTTACTTCATCATTAAGAAACTAAATTAAAAGACTATTTATTAATGACACATATTTCGTATACATTGGTAATAATAAAAATTATATCACGATGCACGATAGTATATTGATTCACCATATTCACATTGTATTATTGTATAATAGATGTAAACACTTTCAATATTTTTTCTTCTTCTCCATCACAGAATGTTAGGTTACTTAATACCTAAGAAACTAAATTAAAAGACTATTAATTAATGACACATATTTTATATACATTGATAATAATTAAAACTATATAAGGAAGATCGATAGTATATTTATTCACCATATTCACTTTGTATTATGGTATAATAGATGTAAACAATTTCAATATTTTTCTTCTTCTCCATCACAGAATTTTAAGGTACTTCATCCCCAAGAAACTAAGTTAAAAGACTATTAATTAATTACACATATTTCATATACATTGGTAACAATTAAAATTATATAACCACTCTCGATAGTATATTTATTCACCATATTCACATTGTATTATGGTATAATAGATGTAACCAATTTCAATATTTTTATTCATCTCCATCACTAAATTTTAGGTAACTACATAACTAAGAAACTAAGTTAAATGACTATTAATTAACGACGTATATTTCATTTACATTGGTAATAATTAAAATTATATAACGAGGCTCGATAGTATATTTATTCACCATATTCCCATTGTATTATGGTATAATAGATGTAAACAATTTAATATTTTTCTTCTTCTCCATCACCAAATTTTAGCTTACTTCATCATTAAGAAACTAAATTAAAAGACTATTGATTAATGACACATATTTCGTATACATTGGTAATAATAAAAATTATATCACGACGCACGATAGTATATTGATTCACCATATTCACATTATTTATTGTATAATAGATGTAAACACTTTCAATATTTTTTCTTCTTCTCCATCACAAAATGTTAGGTTACTTAATCACTAAGAAACTAAGTTAAATGACTATTAATTAATGACGCATATTTCATATACATTGGTAATACTTAAAATTATATAACGAGGCTCGATAGTATATTTATTCACCATATTCACATTGTATTATGGTATAATAGATGTAAACAATTTAATATTTTTCTTCTTCTCCATCACCAAATTTTATCTTACTTCATCATTAAGAAACGAAATTAAAAGACTGTTGATTCATGACACATATTTCGTATACATTGGTAATAATAAAAATTATATCACGACGCACAATAGTATATTATTTCACCTTATTCACTTTGTATTATTGTATAATAGATGTAAGCAATTTCAATATTTTTCTTCTTCTCCATTACAGAATTTTAGGTTATTTCATCCCCAAGAAACTAAGTTAAAAGACTGTTAATTAATGAAACATATTTCATATACATTCGTAATAATTAAAATTATATAACGATGATTGATAATATATTTATTCACCATATTCACATTGTATTATGGTATAATAGATGTAAACAATTTCAATATTTTTCTTCTTCTCCATCACAGAATTTTAGGTTACTTCATCCCCAAGAAACTAAGTTAACAGACTATTAATTAATGACACATATTTCATATACATTGGTAACAATTAAAATTATATAACCACTCTCGATAGTATATTTATTCACCATATTCACATTGTATTATGGTATAATAGATGTAATCAATTTCAATATTTTTATTCATCTCCATCACCAAATTTTAGGTAAATGCATAACTAAGAAACTAAGTTAAATGACTATTAATTAACGACGCATATTTCATTTACATTGGTAATAATTAAAATTATATAACGAGGATCGATAGTATATTTATTCACCGTATTCACATTGTATTGTGGTATAATAGATGTAAACAATTTAATATTTTTCTTCTTCTCCATCAACAAATTTTAGCTTACTTCATCATTAACAAACTAAATTAAAAGACTATTGAATAATGACACATATTTCGTATACATTGGTAATAATAAAAATTCTATCACGATGCACGATTGTATATTGATTCACCATATTCATAGTGTTTTATTGTATAATAGATGTAAACACTTTCAATATTTTTTCTTCTTCTCCATCACAGAATGTTAGGTTACTTAATAACTATGAAACTAAGTTAAATGACTATTAATTAACGACGCATATTTCATATACATTGGTAATAATTAAAATTATATAACGAGGATCGATAGTATATTTATTCACCATATTCATATTGTATTATGGTATAATAGATGTAAACAATTTAATATTTTTCTTCTTCTCCATCACCAAGTTTTAGCTTACTTCATCATTAAGAAACTAAATTAAAAGACTGTTGATTAATGACACATATTTCGTATACATTGGTAATAATAAAAATTATTTAACGACTAGTATATTTATTCAACATATTCACAACATATTATGGTAGAATAGATGTAAACAATTTCAATATTTTTCTTCTTCTCCATCACCAAATTTTAGGTTACTACATCACTAGGAAACTAAGTTAATAGACTGTTAATTAATGAAACATATTTCATATATATTGGTAATAATTAAAATTATATAACGATGCTTCATAATATATTTATTCACCATATTCACATTGTATTATGGTATAATAGATTTACAAAATTTCAATATTTTTCTTCTTCTCCATCCTAGAATTTTAGGTTACTTCATCCCCAAGAAACTAAGTTAAAAGACTATTAATTAATGACACATATTTCATATACATTGGTAACAATTAAAATTATATAATCACTCTCGATAGTATATTTATTCACCATATTCACATTGTATTATGGTATAATAGATGTAACCAATTTCAATATTTTTATTCATCTCCATCACTAAATTTTAGGTAACTACATAACTAAGAAACTAAGTTAAATGACTATTAATTAACGACGCATATTTCACTTACATTTGTAATAATTAAAATTATATAACGAGGCTCGATAGTTTATTTATTCACCATATTCATATTGTATAATGGTATAATAGATATAAATAATTACAATATTTTTCTTCTTCTCCATCACCAAATTTTCGGTTACTTCATCATTAAGAAACTAAATTAAAAGACTATTAATTAATGACACATATTTCGTATACATTGGTAATAATAAATATTATATTACGACGCACAATAGTATAATGATTCACCTTATTCACTTTGTATTATTGTATAATAGATGTAAGCAATTTCAATATTTTTCTTCTTCTCCATCACAGAATTTTAGGTTACTTCATCCCCAAGAAACTAAGTTAAAAGACTGTTAATTAATGAAACATATTTCATATACATTCGTAATAATTAAAATTATATAACGATGATTGATAATATATTTATTCACCATATTCACATTGTATTATGGTATAATAGATGTAAATAATTTCAATATTTTTCTTCTTCTCCATCACAGAATTTTAGGTTACTTCATCCCCAAGAAACTAAGTTAACAGACTATTATATAATGACACATATTTCATATACATTGGTAACGATTAAAACTATATAACCACTCTCGATAGTATATTTATTCACCATATTCACATTGTATTATGGTATAATAGATGTAATCAATTTCAATATTTTTATTCATCTCCATCACCAAATTTTAGGTAAATGCATAACTAAGAAACTAAGTTAAATGACTATTAATTAATGACGCATATTTCATTTACATTGGTAATAATTAAAATTATATAACGAGGATCGATAGTATATTTATTCACCGTATTCACATTGTATTGTGGTATAATAGATGTAAACAATTTAATATTTTTCTTCTTCTCCATCAACAAATTTTAGCTTACTTCATCATTAACAAACTAAATTAAAAGACTATTGAATAATGACACATATTTCGTATACATTGGTAATAATAAAAATTCTATCACGATGCACGATTGTATATTGATTCACCATATTCATAGTGTTTTATTGTATAATAGATGTAAACACTTTCAATATTTTTTCTTCTTCTCCATCACAGAATGTTAGGTTACTTAATAACTAAGAAACTAAGTTAAATGACTATTAATTAACGACGCATATTTCATATACATTGGTAATACTTAAAATTATATAACGAGGCTCAATAGTATATTTATTCACCATATTCACATTGTATTATGGTATAATAGATGTAAACAATTTAATATTTTTCTTCTTCTCCATCACCAAGTTTTAGCTTACTTCATCATTAAGAAACTAAATTAAAAGACTGTTGATTAATGACACATATTTCGTATACATTGGTAATAATAAAAATTATTTAACGACTAGTATATTTATTCAACATATTCACAACATATTATGGTAGAATAGATGTAAACAATTTCAATATTTTTCTTCTTCTCCATCACCAAATTTTAGGTTACTACATCACTAGGAAACTAAGTTAATAGACTGTTAATTAATGAAACATATTTCATATATATTGGTAATAATTAAAATTATATAACGATGCTTCATAATATATTTATTCACCATATTCACATTGTATTATGGTATAATAGATTTACAAAATTTCAATATTTTTCTTCTTCTCCATCCTAGAATTTTAGGTTACTTCATCCCCAAGAAACTAAGTTAAAAGACTATTAATTAATGACACATATTTCATATACATTGGTAACAATTAAAATTATATAACCACTCTCGATAGTATATTTATTCACCATATTCACATTGTATTATGGTATAATAGATGTAACCAATTTCAATATTTTTATTCATCTCCATCACTAAATTTTAGGTAACTACATAACTAAGAAACTAAGTTAAATGACTATTAATTAACGACGCATATTTCACTTACATTGGTAATAATTAAAATTATATAACGAGGCTCGATAGTTTATTTATTCACCATATTCATATTGTATAATGGTATAATAGATATAAATAATTACAATATTTTTCTTCTTCTCCATCACCAAATTTTCGGTTACTTCATCATTAAGAAACTAAATTAAAAGACTATTAATTAATGACAGATATTTCGTATACATTGGTAATAATAAAAATTATATCACGACGCACAATAGTATATTGATTCACCTTATTCACTTTGTATTATTGTATAATAGATGTAAGCAATTTCAATATTTTTCTTCTTCTCCATCACAGAATTTTAGGTTACTTCATCCCCAAGAAACTAAGTTAAATGACTATTAATTAACGACGCATATTTCATATACATTGGTAATACTTAAAATTATATAACGAGGCTCGATAATATATTTATTCACCATATTCACATTGTATTATGGTATAATAGATGTAAATAATTTCAATATTTTTCTTCTTCTCCATCACAGAATTTTAGGTTACTTCATCCCCAAGAAACTAAGTTAACAAACTATTAATTAATGACACATATTTCATATACATTGGTAACGATTAAAACTATATAACCACTCTCGATAGTATATTTATTCACCATATTCACATTGTATTATGGTATAATAGATGTAATCAATTTCAATATTTTTATTCATCTCCATCACCAAATTTTAGGTAAATACATAACTAAGAAACTAAGTTAAATGACTCTTAATTAACGACGCATATTTCATTTACATTGGTAATAATTAAAATTATATAACGAGGATCGATAGCATATTTATTCACCGTATTCACATTGTATTATGGTATAATAGATGTAAACAATTTAATATTTTTCTTCTTCTCCATCACCAAATTTTAGCTTACTTCATCATTAAGAAACTAAATTAAAAGACTATTGATTAATGACACATATTTCGTATACATTGGTAATAATAAAAATTATATCACGACGCGCGATAGTATATTGATTCACCATATTCACATTATTTATTGTATAGAAGATGTAAACACTTTCAATATTTTTTCTTCTTCTCCATCACAAAATGTTAGGTTACTTAATCACTAAGAAACTAAGTTAAAATACTATTAATTAACGACGCATATTTCATATACATTGGAAACAATAAAATTATATAACGACTCTCGATAGTATATTTATTCACCATATTCATATTGTATTATTGTATAATAGATGTAAGCAATTTCAATATTTTTATTCTTTTCCATCACGAAATTTTAAGTTACTTCATCTCTAAGAAACTAAGTTAAAAGACTATTAATTAATGATACATATTTCATATACACTGGTAACAATTAAAATTATTTAACGTCTCTCGATAGTATATTTATTCAACATATTCACATCATATTATGGTAGAATAGATGTAAACAATTTCAATATTTTTCTTCTTCTCCATCACCAAATTTTAGGTTACTACATCACTAGGAAACTAAGTTAATAGACTGTTAATTAATGAAACATATTTCATATATATTGGTAATAATTAAAATTATATAACGATGCTTGATAATATATTTATTCACCATATTCACATTGTATTATGGTATAATAGATGTAAAAAATTTCAATATTTTTCTTCTTCTCCATCCCAGAATTTTAGGTTACTTCATCCCCAAGAAACTAAGTTAAAAGACTATTAATTAATGACATATATTTTATATCATTGGTAACAATTAGAATTATATAACCACTCTCGATAGTATATTTATTCACCATATTCACATTGTATTATGGTATAATAGATGTAACCAATTACAATATTTTTATTTATCTCCATCACCAAATTTTAGGTAAATACATAACTAAGAAACTAAGTTAAATGACTATTAATTAACGACGCATATTTCATTTACATTGGTAATAATTAAAATTATATAACGAGGCTCGATAGTATATTTATTCACCGTATTCACATTGTATTCTGGTATAATAGATGTAAACAATTTAATATTTTTCTTCTTCTCCATCACCAAATTTTAACTTACTTCATCATTAAGAAACTAAATTAAAAGACTATTGATTAATGACACATATTTCGTATACATTGGTAATAATAAAAATTCTATCACGATGCACGATTGTATATTGATTCACCATATTCACATTGTTTTATTGTATAATAGATGTAAACACTTTCAATATTTTTTTTTCTTCTCCATCACAAAATGTTAGGTTACTTAATAACTAAGAAACTAAGGTAAATGACTATTAATTAATGACGCATATTTCATATACATTGGTAATACTTAAAATTATATAACGAGGCTCGATAGTATATTTATTCACCATATTCACATTGTATTATGGTATAATAGATGTAAACAATTTAATATTTTTCTTCTTCTCCATCACCAAGTTTTAGCTTACTTCATCATTAAGAAACTAAATTAAAAGACTGTGGATTAATGACACATATTTCGTATACATTGGTAATAATAAAAATTATTTAAGGACTCTCGATAGTATATTTATTCAACATATTCACATCATATTATGGTAGAATAGATGTAAACAATTTCAATATTTTTCTTCTTCTCCATCACCAAATTTTAGGTTACTACATCACTAGGAAACTAAGTTAATAGACTGTTAATTAATGAAACATATTTCATATATATTGGTAATAATTAAAATTATATAACGATGCTTGACAATATATTTATTCACCATATTCACATTGTATTATGGTATAATAGATGTAAAAAATTTCAATATTTTTCTTCTTCTCCATCCCAGAATTTTAGGTTACTTCATCCCCAAGAAACTAAGTTAAAAGACTATTAATTAATGACACATATTTCATATACATTGGTAACAATTAAAATTATATAACCACTCTCGATAGTATATTTATTCACCATATTCACATTGTATTATGGTATAATAGATGTAACCAATTTCAATATTTTTATTCATCTCCATCACCAAATTTTAGGTAAATACATAACTAAGAAACTAAGTTAAATGACTATTAATTAACGACGCATATTTCATTTACATTGGTAATAATTAAAATTATATAACGAGGCTCGATAGTATATTTATTCACCATATTCACATTGTATTGTGGTATAATAGATGTAAAAAATTTAATATTTTTCTTCTTCTCCATCAACAAATTTTAGCTTACTTCATCATTAAGAAACTAAATTAAAAGACTATTGATTAATGACACATATTTCGTATACATTGGTAATAATAAAAATTCTATCACGATGCACGATTGTATATTGATTCACCATATTCACATTGTTTTATTGTATAATAGATGTAAACACTTTCAATATTTTTTTTTCTTCTCCATCACAAAATGTTAGGTTACTTAATAACTAAGAAACTAAGGTAAATGACTATTAATTAATGACGCATATTTCATATACATTGGTAATACTTAAAATTATATAACGAGGCTCGATAGTATATTTATTCACCATATTCACATTGTATTATGGTATAATAGATGTAAACAATTTCAATATTTTTCTTCTTCTCCATCACCAAATTTAAGCTTACTTCATCATTAAGAAACTAAATTATAAGACTGTTGATTAATGACACATATTTCGTATACATTGGTAATAATAAAAATTATATCACGACGCACAATAGTATATTGATTCACCTTATTCACTTTGTATTATTGTATAATAGATGTAAGAAATTTCAATATTTTTCTTTTTGTCCATCACAAAATTTTAGGTTACTTCATCCCCAAGAAACTAAGTTAAAAGACTGTTAATTAATGAAACATATTTCATATACATTCGTAATAATTAAAATTATATAACGATGATTGATAATATATTTATTCACCATATTCACATTGTATTATGGTATAATAGATGTAAACAATTTCAATATTTTTCTTCTTCTCCATCACAGAATTTTAGGTTACTTCATCCCCAAGAAACTAAGTTAACAGACTATTAATTAATGACACATATTTCATATACATTGGTAACAATTAAAATTATATAACCACTCTCGATAGTATATTTATTCATCAATTTTCACATTGTATTATGGTATAATAGATGTAACCAATTTCAATATTTTTATTCATCTCCATCACCAAATTTTAGGTAAATACATAACTAAGAAACTAAGTTAAATGACTATTAATTAACGACGCATATTTCATTTACATTGGTAATAATTAAAATTATATAACGAGGATCGATAGTATATTTATTCACCATATTCACATTGTATTGTGGTATAATAGATGTAAACAATTTAATATTTTTCTTCTTCTCCATCAACAAATTTTAGCTTACTTCATCATTAAGAAACTAAATTAAAAGACTATTGATTAATGACACATATTTCGTATACATTGGTAATAATAAAAATTCTATCACGATGCACGATTGTATATTGATTCACCATATTCACATTGTTTTATTGTATAATAGATGTAAACACTTTCAATATTTTTTTTCTTCTCCATCACAAAATGTTAGGTTACTTAATAACTAAGAAAAAAAGTTAAATGACTATTAATTAACGACGCATATTTCATATACATTGGTAATACTTAAAATTATATAATGAGGCTCGATAGTATATTTATTCACCATATTCACATTGTATTATGGTATAATAGATGTAAACAATTTAATATTTTTCTTCTTCTCCATCACCATATTTTAGCTTACTTCATCATTAAGAAACTAAATTAAAAGACTGTTGATTAATGACACATATTTCGTATACATTGGTAATAATAAAAATTATATCATGACGCACAATATTATATTGATTCACCATATTCACTTTGTATTATTGTATAATAGATGTAAACAATTTCAATATTTTTCTTCTTCTCCATCACAGAATTTTAGGTTACTTCATCCCCAAGAAACTAAGTTAAAAGACTGTTAATTAATGAAACATATTTCATATACATTCGTAATAATTAAAATTATATAACGATGATTGATAATATATTTAATCACCATATTCACATTGTATTATGGTATAATAGATGTAAACAATTTCAATATTTTTCTTCTTCTCCATCACAGAATTTTAAGTTACTTCATCCCCAAGAAACTAAGTTAACAGACTATTAATTAATGACACATATTTCATATACATTGGTAACAATTAAAATTATATAACCACTCTCGATAGTATATTTATTCACCATATTCACATTGTATTATGGTATAATAGATGTAACCAATTTCAATATTTTTATTCATCTCCATCACCAAATTTTAGGTAAATACATAACTAAGAAACTAAGTTAAATGACTATTAATTAACGACGCATATTTCATTTACATTGGTAATAATTAAAATTATATAACGAGGCTCGATAGTATATTTATTCACCATATTCACATTGTATTGTGGTATAATAGATGTAAACAATTTAATATTTTTCTTCTTCTCCATCAACAAATTTTAGCTTACTTCATCATTAACAAACTAAATTAAAAGACTATTGATTAATGACACATATTTCATATACATTGGTAATAATAAAAATTCGATCACGATGCACGATTGTATATTGATTCACCATATTCACGTTGTTTTATTGTATAATAGATGTAAACACTTTCAATATTTTTTCTTCTTCTCCATCACAGAATGTTAGGTTACTTAATAACTAAGAAACTAAGTTAAATGACTATTAATTAACGATGCATATTTCATATACATTGGTAATACTTAAAATTATATAACGAGGCTCGATAGTATATTTATTCACCATATTCACATTGTATTATGGTATAATAGATGTAAACAATTTAATATTTTTCTTCTTCTCCATCACCATATTTTAGCTTACTTCATCATTAAGAAACTAAATTAAAAGACTGTTGATTAATGACACATATTTCGTATACATTGGTAATAATAAAAATTATATCATGACGCACAATAGTATATTGATTCACCATATTCACTTTGTATTATTGTATAATAGATGTAAACAATTTCAATATTCTTCTTCTCCATCACAGAATTTTAGGTTACTTCATCCCCAAGAAACTAAGTTAAAAGACTGTTAATTAATGAAACATATTTCATATACATTCGTAATAATTAAAATTATATAACGATGATTGATAATATATTTATTCACCATATTCACATTGTTTTATGGTATAATAGATGTAAACAATTTCAATATTTTTCTTCTTCTCCATCACAGAATTTTAAGTTACTTCATCCCCAAGAAACTAAGTTAACAGACTATTAATTAATGACACATATTTTATATACATTGGTAACAATTAAAATTATATAACCACTCTCGATAGTATATTTATTCACCATATTCACATTGTATTATGGTATAATAGATGTAACCAATTTCAATATTTTTATTCATCTCCATCACCAAATTTTAGGTAAATACATAACTAAGAAACTAAGTTAAATGACTATTAATTAACGACGCATATTTCATTTACATTGGTAATAATTAAAGTTATATAACGAGGCTCGATAGTATATTTATTCACCATATTCACATTGTATTGTGGTATAATAGATGTAAACAATTTAATATTTTTCTTCTTCTCCAGCAACAAATTTTAGCTTACTTCATCATTAACAAACTAAATTAAAAGACTATTGATTAATGACACATATTTCATATACATTGGTAATAATAAAAATTCTATCACGATGCACGATTGTATATTGATTCACCATATTCACGTTGTTTTATTGTATAATAGATGTAAACACTTTCAATAATTTTTCTTCTTCTCCATCACAGAATGTTAGGTTACTTAATAACTAAGAAACTAAGTTAAATGACTATTAATTAACGACGCATATTTCATATACATTGGTATTACTTAAAATTATATAACGAGGCTCGATAGTATATTTATTCACCATATTCACATTGTATTATGGTATAATAGATGTAAACAATTTAATATTTTTCTTCTTCTCCATCACCATATTTTAGCTTACTTCATCATTAAGAAACTAAATTAAAAGACTGTTGATTAATGACACATATTTCGTATACATTGGTAATAATAAAAATTATATCATGACGCACAATAGTATATTGATTCACCATATTCACTTTGTATTATTGTATAATAGATGTAAAAAATTTCAATATTTTTCTTCTTCTCCATCACAGAATTTTAGGTTACTTCATCCCCAAGAAACTAAGTTAAAAGACTGTTAATTAATGAAACATATTTCATATACATTCGTAATAATTAAAATTATATAACGATGATTGATAATATATTTAATCACCATATTCACATTGTATTATGGTATAATAGATGTAAACAATTTCAATATTTTTCTTCTTCTCCATCACAGAATTTTAAGTTACTTCATCCCCAAGAAACTAAGTTAACAGACTATTAATTAATGACACATATTTCATATACATTGGTAACAATTAAAATTATATAACCACTCTCGATAGTATATTTATTCACCATATTCACATTGTATTATGGTATAATAGATGTAACCAATTTCAATATTTTTATTCATCTCCATCACCAAATTTTAGGTAAATACATAACTAAGAAACTAAGTTAAATGACTATTAATTAACGACGCATATTTCATTTACATTGGTAATAATTAAAATTATATAACGAGGCTCGATAGTATATTTATTCACCATATTCACATTGTATTGTGGTATAATAGATGTAAACAATTTAATATTTTTCTTCTTCTCCATCAACAAATTTTAGCTTACTTCATCATTAACAAACTAAATTAAAAGACTATTGATTAATGACACATATTTCATATACATTGGTAATAATAAAAATTCGATCACGATGCACGATTGTATATTGATTCACCATATTCACGTTGTTTTATTGTATAATAGATGTAAACACTTTCAATATTTTTTCTTCTTCTCCATCACAGAATGTTAGGTTACTTAATAACTAAGAAACTAAGTTAAATGACTATTAATTAACGATGCATATTTCATATACATTGGTAATACTTAAAATTATATAACGAGGCTCGATAGTATATTTATTCACCATATTCACATTGTATTATGGTATAATAGATGTAAACAATTTAATATTTTTCTTCTTCTCCATCACCATATTTTAGCTTACTTCATCATTAAGAAACTAAATTAAAAGACTGTTGATTAATGACACATATTTCGTATACATTGGTAATAATAAAAATTATATCATGACGCACAATAGTATATTGATTCACCATATTCACTTTGTATTATTGTATAATAGATGTAAACAATTTCAATATTTTTCTTCTTCTCCATCACAGAATTTTAGGTTACTTTATCCCCAAGAAACTAAGTTAAAAGACTGTTAATTAATGAAACATATTTCATATACATTCGTAATAATTAAAATTATATAACGATGATTGATAATATATTTATTCACCATATTCACATTGTATTATGGTATAATAGATGTAAACAATTTCAATATTTTTCTTCTTCTCCATCACAGAATTTTAAGTTACTTCATCCCCAAGAAACTAAGTTAACAGACTATTAATTAATGACACATATTTCATATACATTGGTAACAATTAAAATTATATAACCACTCTCGATAGTATATTTATTCACCATATTCACATTGTATTATGGTATAATAGATGTAACCAATTTCAATATTTTTATTCATCTCCATCACCAAATTTTAGGTAAATACATAACTAAGAAACTAAGTTAAATGACTATTAATTAACGACGCATATTTCATTTACATTGGTAATAATTAAAATTATATAACGAGGCTCGATAGTATATTTATTCACCATATTCACATTATATTGTGGTATAATAGATGTAAACAATTTAATATTTTTCTTCTTCTCCATCAACAAATTTTAGCTTACTTCATCATTAACAAACTAAATTAAAAGACTATTGATTAATGACACATATTTCATATACATTGGTAATAATAAAAATTCTATCACGATGCACGATTGTATATTGATTCACCATATTCACGTTGTTTTATTGTATAATATATGTAAACACTTTCAATATTTTTTCTTCTTCTCCATCACAGAATGTTAGGTTACTTAATAACTAAGAAACTAAGTTAAATGACTATTAATTAACGATGCATATTTCATATACATTGGTATTACTTAAAATTATATAACGAGGCTCGATAGTATATTTATTCACCATATTCACATTGTATTATGGTATAATAGATGTAAACAATTTAATATTTTTCTTCTTCTCCATCACCATATTTTAGCTTACTTCATCATTAAGAAACTAAATTAAAAGACTGTTGATTAATGACACATATTTCGTATACATTGGTAATAATAAAAATTATATCACGACGCACAATAGTATATTGATTCACCATCTTCACTTTGTATTATTGTATAATAGATGTAAACAATTTCAATATTTTTCTTCTTCTCCATCACAGAATTTTAGGTTACTTCATCCCCAAGAAACTAAGTTAAAAGACTGTTAATTAATGAAACATATTTCATATACATTCGTAATAATTAAAATTATATAACGATGATTGATAATATATTTATTCACCATATTCACATTGTATTATGGTATAATAGATGTAAACAATTTCAATATTTTTCTTCTTCTCCATCACAAAATTTTAAGTTACTTCATCCCCAAGAAACTAAGTTAACAGACTATTAATTAATGACACATATTTCATATACATTGGTAACAATTAAAATTATATAACCACTCTCGATAGTATATTTATTCACCATATTCACATTGTATTATGGTATAATAGATGTAACCAATTTCAATATTTTTATTCATCTCCATCACCAAATTTTAGGTAAATACATAACTAAAAAACTAAGTTAAATGACTATTAATTAACGACGCATATTTCATTTACATTGGTAATAATTAAAATTATATAACGAGGCTCGATAGTATATTTATTCACCATATTCACATTGTATTGTGGTATAATAGATGTAAACAATTTAATATTTTTCTTCTTCTCAATCAACAAATTTTAGCTTACTTCATCATTAACAAACTAAATTAAAAGACTATTGATTAATGACACATATTTCGTATACATTGGTAATAATAAAAATTCTATCACGATGCACGATTGTTTATTGATTTACCATATTCACATTGTTTTATTGTATAATAGATGTAAACACTTTCAATATTTTTTCTTCTTCTCCATCACAGAATGTTAGGTTACTTAATAACTAAGAAACTAAGTTAAATGACTATTAATTAACGACGCATATTTCATATACATTGGTAATACTTAAAATTATATAACGAGGCTCGATAGTATATTTATTCACCATATTCACATTGTATTATGGTATAATAGATGTAAACAATTTTATATTTTTCTTCTTCTCCATCACCATATTTTAGCTTACTTCATCATTTAGAAACTAAATTAAAAGACTGTTGATTAATGACACATATTTCGTATACATTGGTAATAATAAAAATTATATCATGACGCACAATAGTATATTGATTCACCATATTCACTTTGTATTATTGTATAATAGATGTAAACAATTTCAATATTTTTCTTCTTCTCCATCACAGAATTTTAGGTTACTTCATCCCCAAGAAACTAAGTTAAAAGACTGTTAATTAATGAAACATATTTCATATACATTCGTAATAATTAAAATTATATAACGATGATTGATAATATATTTATTCACCATATTCACATTGTATTATGGTATAATAGATGTAAACAATTTCAATATTTTTCTTCTTCTCCATCACAGAATTTTAGGTTACTTCATCCCCAAGAAACTAAGTTAACAGACTATTAATTAATGACACATATTTCATATACATTGGTAACAATTAAAATTATATAACCACTCTAGATAGTATGTTTATTCACCATATTCACATTGTATTATGGTATAATAGATGTAACCAATTTCAATATTTTTATTCATCTCCATCACCAAATTTTAGGTAAATACATAACTAAGAAACTAAGTTAAATGACTATTAATTAACGATGCATATTTCATTTACATTGGTAATAATTAAAATTATATAACGAGGCTCGATAGTATATTTATTCACCATATTCACATTGTATTGTGGTATAATAGATGTAAACAATTTAATATTTTTCTTCTTCTCAATCAACAAATTTTAGCTTACTTCATCATTAACAAACTAAATTAAAAGACTATTGATTAATGACACATATTTCGTATACATTGGTAATAATAAAAATTCTATCACGATGCACGATTGTTTATTGATTTACAATATTCACATTGTTTTATTGTATAATAGATGTAAACACTTTCAATATTTTTTCTTCTTCTCCATCACAGAATGTTAGGTTACTTAATAACTAAGAAACTAAGTTAAATGACTATTAATTAACGACGCATATTTCATATACATTGGTAATACTTAAAATTATATAACGAGGCTCGATAGTATATTTATTCACCATATTCACATTGTATTATGGTATAATAGATGTAAATAATTTAATATTTTTCTTCTTCTCCATCACCATATTTTAGCTTACTTCATCATTTAGAAACTAAATTAAAAGACTGTTGATTAATGACACATATTTCGTATACATTGGTAATAATAAAAATTATATCATGACGCACAATAGTATATTGATTCACCATATTCACTTTGTATTATTGTATAATAGATGTAAACAATTTCAATATTTTTCTTCTTCTCCATCACAGAATTTTAGGTTACTTCATCCCCAAGAAACTAAGTTAAAAGACTGTTAATTAATGAAACATATTTCATATACATTCGTAATAATTAAAATTATATAACGATGATTGATAATATATTTATTCACCATATTCACATTGTATTATGGTATAATAGATGTAAACAATTTCAATATTTTTCTTCTTCTCCATCACAGAATTTTAGGTTACTTCATCCCCAAGAAACTAAGTTAACAGACTATTAATTAATGACACATATTTCATATACATTGGTAACAATTAAAATTATATAACCACTCTAGATAGTATGTTTATTCACCATATTCACATTGTATTATGGTATAATAGATGTAACCAATTTCAATATTTTTATTCATCTCCATCACCAAATTTTAGGTAAATACATAACTAAGAAACTAAGTTAAATTACTATTAATTAACGACGCATATTTCATTTACATTGGTAATAATTAAAATTATATAACGAGGCTCGATAGTATATTTATTCACCATATTCACATTGTATTGTGGTATAATAGATGTAAACAATTTAATATTTTTCTTCTTCTCCATCAACAAATTTTAGCTTACTTCATCATTAACAAACTAAATTAAAAGACTATTGATTAATGACACATATTTCATATACATTGGTAATAATAAAAATTCTATCACGATGCACGATTGTATATTGATTCACCATATTCACAGTGTTTTATTGTATAATAGATGTAAACACTTTCAATATTTTTTCTTCTTCTCCATCACAGAATGTTAGGTTACTTAATAACTAAGAAACTAAGTTAAATGACTATTAATTAACGACGCATATTTCATATACATTGGTAATACTTAAAATTATATAACGAGGCTCGATAGTATATTTATTCACCATATTCACATTGTATTATGGTATAATAGATGTAAACAATTTAATATTTTTCTTCTTCTCCATCACCATATTTTAGCTTACTTCATCATTAAGAAACTAAATTAAAAGACTGTTGATTAATGACACATATTTCGTATACATTGGTAATAATAAAAATTATATCACGATGCACAATAGTATATTGATTCACCATATTCACTTTGTATTACTGTATAATAGATGTAAACAATTTCAATATTTTTCTTCTTCTCCATCAAAGAATTTTAGGTTACTCCATCCCCAAGAAACTAAGTTAAAAGACTGTTAATTAATGAAACATATTTCATATACATAGGTAATAATTAAAATTATATAACGATGATTGATAATATATTTATTCACCATATTCACATTGTATTATGGTATAATAGATGTAAATAATTTCAATATTTTTCTTCTTCTCCATCACAGAATTTTAGGTTACTTCATCCCCAAGAAACTAAGTTAACAGACTATTAATTAATGACACATATTTCATATACATTGGTAACAATTAAAAATATATAACCACTCTCGATAGTATATTTATTCACCATATTCACATTGTATTATGGTATAATAGATGTAACCAATTTCAATATTTTTATTCATCTCCATCACCAAATTTTAGGTAAATACATAACTAAGAAACTAAGTTAAATGACTATTAATTAACGACGCATATTTCATTTACATTGGTAATAATTAAAATTATATAACGAGGCTCGATAGTAGATTTATTCACCATATTAACATTGTATTGTGGTATAATAGATGTAAACAATTTAATATTTTTCTTCTTCTCAATCAACAAATTTTAGCTTACTTCATCATTAACAAACTAAATTAAAAGACTATTGATTAATGACACATATTTCGTATACATTGGTAATAATAAAAATTCTATCACGATGCACGATTGTTTATTGATTTACCATATTCACATTGTTTTATTGTATAATAGATGTAAACGCTTTCAATATTTTTTCTTCTTCTCCATCACAGAATGTTAGGTTACTTAATAACTAAGAAACTAAGTTAAATGACTATTAATTAACGACGCATATTTCATATACATTGGTAATACTTAAAATTATATAACGAGGCTCGATAGTATATTTATTCACCATATTCACATTGTATTATGGTATAATAGATGTAAACAATTTAATATTTTTCTTCTTCTCCATCACCATATTTTAGCTTACTTCATCATTAAGAAACTAAATTAAAAGACTGTTGATTAATGACACATATTTCGTATACATTGGTAATAATAAAAATTTTATCATGACGCACAATAGTATATTGATTCACCATATTCACTTTGTATTATTGTATAATAGATGTAAACAATTTCAATATTTTTCTTCTTCTCCATCACAGAATTTTAGGTTACTTCATCCCCAAGAAACTAAGTTAAAAGACTGTTAATTAATGAAACATATTTCATATACATTCGTAATAATTAAAATTATATAACGATGATTGATAATATATTTATTCACCATATTCACATTGTATTATGGTATAATAGATGTAAACAATTTCAATATTTTTCTTCTTCTCCATCACAGAATTGTAGGTTACTTCATCCCTAAGAAACTAAGTTAACAGACTATTAATTAATGACACATATTTCATATACATTGGTAACAATTAAAATTATATAACCACTCTAGATAGTATATTTATTCACCATATTCACATTGTATTATGGTATAATAGATGTAACCAATTTCAATATTTTTATTCATCTCCATCACCAAATTTTAGGTAAATACATAACTAAGAAACCAAGTTAAATGACTATTAATTAACGACGCATATTTCATTTACATTGGTAATAATTAAAATTATATAACGAGGCTCGATAGTATATTTATTCACCATATTCACATTGTATTGTGGTATAATAGATGTAAACAATTTAATATTTTTCTTCTTCTCCAGCAACAAATTTTAGCTTACTTCATCATTAACAAACTAAATTAAAAGACTATTGATTAATGACACATATTTCATATACATTGGTAATAATAAAAATTCTATCACGATGCACGATTGTATATTGATTCACCATATTCACAGTGTTTTATTGTATAATAGATGTAAACACTTTCAATATTTTTTCTTCTTCTCCATCACAGAATGTTAGGTTACTTAATAACTAAGAAACTAAGTTAAATGACTATTAATTAACGACGCATATTTCATATACATTGGTAATACTTAAAATTATATAACGAGGCTCGATAGTATATATATTCACCATATTCACATTGTATTATGGTATAATAGATGTAAACAATTTAATATTTTTCTTCTTCTCCATCACCATATTTTAGCTTACTTCATCATTAAGAAACTAAATTAAAAGACTGTTGATTAATGACACATATTTCGTATACATTGGTAATAATAAAAATTATATCACGATGCACAATAGTATATTGATTCACCATATTCACTTTGTATTATTGTATAATAGATGTAAACAATTTCAATATTTTTCTTCTTCTCCATCAAAGAATTTTAGGTTACTTCGTCCCCAAGAAACTAAGTTAAAAGACTGTTAATTAATGAAACATATTTCATATACATTCGTAATAATTAAAATTATATAACGATGATTGATAATATATTTATTCACCATATTCACATTGTATTATGGTATAATAGATGTAAATAATTTCAATATTTTTCTTCTTCTCCATCACAGAATTTTAGGTTACTTCATCCCCAAGAAACTAAGTTAACAGACCATTAATTAATGACACATATTTCATATACATTGGTAACAATTAAAATTATATAACCACTCTCGATAGTATATTTATTCACCATATTCACATTGTATTATGGTATAATAGATGTAACCAATTTCAATATTTTTATTCATCTCCATCACCAAATTTTAGGTAAATACATAACTAAGAAACTAAGTTAAATGACTATTAATTAACGACGCATATTTCAGTTACATTGGTAATAATTAAAATTATATAACGAGGCTCGATAGTAGATTTATTCACCATATTAACATTGTATTGTGGTATAATAGATGTAAACAATTTAATATTTTTCTTCTTCTCAATCAACAAATTTTAGCTTACTTCATCATTAACAAACTATTGATTAATGACACATATTTCGTATACATTGGTAATAATAAAAATTCTATCACGATGCACGATTGTTTATTGATTTACCATATTCACATTGTTTTATTGTATAATAGATGTAAACACTTTCAATATTTTTTCTTCTTCTCCATCACAGAATGTTAGGTTACTTAATAACTAAGAAACTAAGTTAAATGACTATTAATTAACGACGCATATTTCATATACATTGGTAATACTTAAAATTATATAACGAGGCTCGATAGTATATTTATTCACCATATTCACATTGTATTATGGTATAATAGATGTAAACAATTTAATATTTTTCTTCTTCTCCATCACCAAATTTTAGCTTACTTCATCATTAAGAAACTAAATTAAAAGACTGTTGATTAATGAAACATATTCAATATACATTGGTAATAATTAAAATTATATAACGATGATTGATAATATATTTATTCACAATATTCACATTGTATTATGGTATAATAGATGTAAATAATTTCAATATTTTTCTTCTTCTCCATCACAAAATTTTAGGTTACTTCATCCCCAAGAAACTAAGTTAACAGACTATTAATTAATGACACATATTTCATATACATTGGTAACAATTAAAATTATATAACCACTCTCGATAGTATATTTATTTACCATATTCACATTGTATTATGGTATAATAGATGTAACCAATTTCAATATTTTTATTCATCTCCATCACCAAATTTTAGGTAAATACATAACTAAGAAACTAAGTTAAAAGACTGTTAATTAATGAAACATATTTCATATACATTGGTAATAATTAAAATTATATAACGATGATTGATAATATATTTATTCACCATATTCACATTGTATTATGGTATAATAGATGTAAATAATTTCAATATTTTTCTTCTTCTCCATCACAGAATTTTAGGTTACTTCATCCCCAAGAAACTAAGTTAACAAACTATTAATTAATGACACATATTTCATATACATTGGTAACAATTAAACTTATATAACCACTCTCGATAGTATATTTATTCACCATATTCACATTGTATTATGGTATAATAGATGTAACCAATTTCAATATTTTTATTCATCTCCATCACCAAATTTTAGGTAAATACATAACTAAGAAACTAAGTTAAATGACTATTAATTAACGACGCATATTTCATTTACATTGGTAATAATTAAAATTATATAACGAGGCACAATAGTATATTGATTCACCATATTCACTTTGTATTATTGTATAATAGATGTAAACAATTTAATATTTTTCTTCTTCTCCATCACCATATTTTAGCTTACTTCATCATTAAGAAACTAAATTAAAAGACTGTTGATTAATGACACATATTTCGTATACATTGGTAATAATAAAAATTATATCACGATGCACAATAGTATATTGATTCACCATATTCACTTTGTATTACTGTATAATAGATGTAAACAATTTCAATATTTTTCTTCTTCTCCATCAAAGAATTTTAGGTTACTCCATCCCCAAGAAACTAAGTTAAAAGACTGTTAATTAATGAAACATATTTCATATACATAGGTAATAATTAAAATTATATAACGATGATTGATAATATATTTATTCACCATATTCACATTGTATTATGGTATAATAGATGTAAATAATTTCAATATTTTTCTTCTTCTCCATCACAGAATTTTAGGTTACTTCATCCCCAAGAAACTAAGTTAACAGACTATTAATTAATGACACATATTTCATATACATTGGTAACAATTAAAAATATATAACCACTCTCGATAGTATATTTATTCACCATATTCACATTGTATTATGGTATAATAGATGTAACCAATTTCAATATTTTTATTCATCTCCATCACCAAATTTTAGGTAAATACATAACTAAGAAACTAAGTTAAATGACTATTAATTAACGACGCATATTTCATTTACATTGGTAATAATTAAAATTATATAACGAGGCTCGATAGTAGATTTATTCACCATATTAACATTGTATTGTGGTATAATAGATGTAAACAATTTAATATTTTTCTTCTTCTCAATCAACAAATTTTAGCTTACTTCATCATTAACAAACTAAATTAAAAGACTATTGATTAATGACACATATTTCGTATACATTGGTAATAATAAAAATTCTATCACGATGCACGATTGTTTATTGATTTACCATATTCACATTGTTTTATTGTATAATAGATGTAAACGCTTTCAATATTTTTTCTTCTTCTCCATCACAGAATGTTAGGTTACTTAATAACTAAGAAACTAAGTTAAATGACTATTAATTAACGACGCATATTTCATATACATTGGTAATACTTAAAATTATATAACGAGGCTCGATAGTATATTTATTCACCATATTCACATTGTATTATGGTATAATAGATGTAAACAATTTAATATTTTTCTTCTTCTCCATCACCATATTTTAGCTTACTTCATCATTAAGAAACTAAATTAAAAGACTGTTGATTAATGACACATATTTCGTATACATTGGTAATAATAAAAATTTTATCATGACGCACAATAGTATATTGATTCACCATATTCACTTTGTATTATTGTATAATAGATGTAAACAATTTCAATATTTTTCTTCTTCTCCATCACAGAATTTTAGGTTACTTCATCCCCAAGAAACTAAGTTAAAGACTGTTAATTAATGAAACATATTTCATATACATTCGTAATAATTAAAATTATATAACGATGATTGATAATATATTTATTCACCATATTCACATTGTATTATGGTATAATAGATGTAAACAATTTCAATATTTTTCTTCTTCTCCATCACAGAATTGTAGGTTACTTCATCCCTAAGAAACTAAGTTAACAGACTATTAATTAATGACACATATTTCATATACATTGGTAACAATTAAAATTATATAACCACTCTAGATAGTATATTTATTCACCATATTCACATTGTATTATGTTATAATAGATGTAACCAATTTCAATATTTTTATTCATCTCCATCACCAAATTTTAGGTAAATACATAACTAAGAAACTAAGTTAAATGACTATTAATTAACGACGCATATTTCATTTACATTGGTAATAATTAAAATTATATAACGAGGCTCGATAGTATATTTATTCACCATATTCACATTGTATTGTTGTATAATAGATGTAAACAATTTAATATTTTCCTTCTTCTCCATCAACAAATTTTAGCTTACTTCATCATTAACAAACTAAATTAAAAGACTATTGATTAATGACACATATTTCGTATACATTGGTAATAATAAAAATTCTATCACGATGCACGATTGTGTATTGATTCACCATATTCACAGTGTTTTATTGTATAATAGATGTAAACACTTTCAATATTTTTTCTTCTTCTCCATCACAGAATGTTAGGTTACTTAATAACTAAGAAACTAAGTTAAATGACTATTAATTAACGACGCATAATTCATATACATTGGTAATACTTAAAATTATATAACGAGGCTCGATAGTATATTTATTCACCATATTCACATTGTATTATGGTATAATAGATGTAAACAATTTAATATTTTTCTTCTTCTCCATCACCATATTTTAGCTTACTTCATCATTAAGAAACTAAATTAAAAGACTGTTGATTAATGACACATATTTCGTATACATTGGTAATAATAAAAATTATATCACGATGATTGATAATATATTTATTCACCATATTCACATTGTATTATGGTATAATAGATGTAAATAATTTCAATATTTTTCTTCTTCTCCATCACAAAATTTTAGGTTACTTCATCCCCAAGAAACTAAGTTAACAGACTATTAATTAATAACACATATTTCATATACATTGGTAACAATTAAAATTATATAACCACTCTCGATAGTATATTTATTCACCATATTCACATTGTATTATGGTATAATAGATGTAACCAATTTCAATATTTTTATTCATCTCCATCACCAAATTTTAGGTAAATACATAACTAAGAAACTAAGTTAAAAGACTGTTAATTAATGAAACATATTTCATATACATTCGTAATAATTAAAATTATATAACGATGATTGATAATATATTTATTCACCATATTCACATTGTATTATGGTATAATAGATGTAAACAATTTCAATATTTTTCTTCTTCTCCATCACAGAATTTTAGGTTACTTCATCCCCAAGAAACTAAGTTAACAGACTATTAATTAATGACACATATTTCATATACATTGGTAACAATTAAAATTATATAACCACTCTCGATAGTATATTTATTCACCATATTCACATTGTATTATGGTATAATAGATGTAACCAATTTCAATATTTTTATTCATCTCCATCACCAAATTTTAGGTAAATACATAACTAAGAAACTATGTTAAATGACTATTAATTAACGACGCATATTTCATTTACATTGGTAATAATTAAAATTATATAACGAGGCTCGATAGTAGATTTATTCACCATATTAACATTGTATTGTGGTATAATAGATGTAAACAATTTAATATTTTTCTTCTTCTCAATCAACAAATTTTAGCTTACTTCATCATTAACAAACTAAATTAAAAGACTATTGATTAATGACACATATTTCGTATACATTGGTAATAATAAAAATTCTATCACGATGCACGATTGTTTATTGATTTACCATATTCACATTGTTTTATTGTATAATAGATGTAAACACTTTCAATATTTTTTCTTCTTCTCCATCACAGAATGTTAGGTTACTTAATAACTAAGAAACTAAGTTAAATGACTATTAATTAACGACGCATATTTCATATACATTGGTAATACTTAAAATTATATAACGAGGCTCGATAGTATATTTATTCACCATATTCACATTGTATTATGGTATAATAGATGTAAACAATTTAATATTTTTCTTCTTCTCCATCACCATATTTTAGCTTACTTCATCATTAAGAAACTAAATTAAAAGACTGTTGATTAATGACACATATTTCGTATACATTGGTAATAATAAAAATTATATCATGACGCACAATAGTATATTGATTCACCATATTCACTTTGTATTATTGTATAATAGATGTAAACAATTTCAATATTTTTCTTCTTCTCCATCACAGAATTTTAGGTTACTTCATCCCCAAGAAACTAAGTTAAAAGACTGCTAATTAATGAAACATATTTCATATACATTCGTAATAATTAAAATTATATAACGATGATTGATAATATATTTATTCACCATATTCACATTGTATTATGGTATAATAGATGTAAACAATTTCAATATTTTTCTTCTTCTCCATCACAGAATTTTAGGTTACTTCATCCCCAAGAAACTAAGTTAACAGACTATTAATTAATGACACATATTTCATATACATTGGTAACAATTAAAATTATATAACCACTCTCGATAGTATATTTATTCACCATATTCACATTGTATTATGGTATAATAGATGTAACCAATTTCAATATTTTTATTCATCTCCATCACCAAATTTTAGGTAAATACATAACTAAGAAACTAAGTTAAATGACTATTAATTAACGACGCATATTTCATTTACATTGGTAATAATTAAAATTATATAACGAGGCTCGATAGTATATTTATTCACCATATTCACATTGTATTATGGTATAATAGATGTAAACAATTTAATATTTTCCTTCTTCTCCATCAACAAATTTTAGCTTACTTCATCATTAACAAACTAAATTAAAAGACTATTGATTAATGACACATATTTTGTATACATTGGTAATAATAAAAATTCTATCACGATGCACGATTGTATATTGATTCACCATATTCATAGTGTTTTATTGTATAATAGATGTAAACACTTTCAATATTTTTTCTTCTTCTCCATCACAGAATGTTAGGTTACTTAATAACTAAGAAACTAAGTTAAATGACTATTAATTAACGACGCGTAATTCATATACATAGGTAATACTTAAAATTATATAACGAGGCTCGATAGTATATTTATTCACCATATTCACATTGTATTATGGTATAATAGATGTAAACAATTTAATATTTTTCTTCTTCTCCATCACCATATTTTAGCTTACTTCATCATTAAGAAACTAAATTAAAAGACTGTTGATTAATGACACATATTTCGTATACATTGGTAATAATAAAAATTATATCATGACGCACAATAGTATATTGATTCACCATATTCACTTTTTATTATTGTATAATAGATGTAAACAATTTCAATATTTTTCTTCTTCTCCATCACAGAATTTTAGGTTACTTCATCCCCAAGAAACTAAGTTAAAAGACTGTTAATTAATGAAACATATTTCATATACATTCGTAATAATTAAAATTATATAACGATGATTGATAATATATTTATTCACCATATTCACATTGTATTATGGTATAATAGATGTAAACAATTTCAATATTTTTCTTCTTCTCCATCACAGAATTTTAGGTTACTTCATCCCCAAGAAACTAAGTTAACAGACTATTAATTAATGACACATATTTCATATACATTGGTAACAATTAAAATTATATAACCACTCTCGATAGTATATTTATTCACCATATTCACATTGTATTATGGTATAATATATGTAACCAATTTCAATATTTTTATTCATCTCCATCACCAAATTTTAGGTAAATACATAACTAAGAAACTAAGTTAAATGACTATTAATTAACGACGCATATTTCATTTACATTGGTAATAATTAAAATTATATAACGAGGCTCGATAGTATATTTATTCACCATAATCACATTGTATTGTGGTATAATAGATGTAAACAATTTAATATTTTACTTCTTCTCCATCAACAAATTTTAGCTTACTTCATCATTAACAAACTAAATTAAAAGACTATTGATTAATGACACATATTTCGTATACATTGGTAATAATAAAAATTCTATCACGATGCACGATTGTATATTGATTCACCATATTCACAGTGTTTTATTGTATAATAGATGTAAACACTTTCAATATTTTTTCTTCTTCTCCATCACAGAATGTTAGGTTACTTAATAACTAAGAAACTAAGTTAAATGACTATTAATTAACGACGCATATTTCATATACATTGGTAATACTTAAAATTATATAACGAGGCTCGATAGTATATTTATTCACCATATTCACATTGTATTATGGTATAATAGATGTAAACAATTTAATATTTTTCTTCTTCTCCATCACCAAATTTTAGCTTACTTCATCATTAAGAAACTAAATTAAAAGACTGTTGATTAATGAAACATATTCAATATACATTGGTAATAATTAAAATTATATAACGATGATTGATAATATATTTATTCACCATATTCACATTGTATTATGGTATAATAGATGTAAATAATTTCAATATTTTTCTTCTTCTCCATCACAAAATTTTAGGTTACTTCATCCCCAAGAAACTAAGTTAACAGACTATTAATTAATGACACATATTTCATATACATTGGTAACAATTAAAATTATATAACCACTCTCGATAGTATATTTATTCACCATATTCACATTGTATTATGGTATAATAGATGTAACCAATTTCAATATTTTTATTCATCTCCATCACCAAATTTTAGGTAAATACATAACTAAGAAACTAAGTTAAATGACTATTAATTAACGACGCATATTTCATTTACATTGGTAATAATTAAAATTATATAACGAGGCTCGATAGTATATTTATTCACCATATTCACATTGTATTATGGTATAATAGATGTAAACAATTTAATATTTTCCTTCTTCTCCATCAACAAATTTTAGCTTACTTCATCATTAACAAACTAAATTAAAAGACTATTGATTAATGACACATATTTCGTATACATTGGTAATAATAAAAATTCTATCACGATGCACGATTGTATATTGATTCACCATATTCACAGTGTTTTATTGTATAATAGATGTAAACACTTTCAATATTTTTTCTTCTTCTCCATCACAGAATGTTAGGTTACTTAATAACTAAGAAACTAAGTTAAATGACTATTAATTAACGACGCATAATTCATATACATTGGTAATACTTAAAATTATATAACGAGGCTCGATAGTATATTTATTCACCATATTCACATTGTATTATGGTATAATAGATGTAAACAATTTAATATTTTTCTTCTTCTCCATCACCATATTTTAGCTTACTTCATCATTAAGAAACTAAATTAAAAGACTGTTGATTAATGACACATATTTCGTATACATTGGTAATAATAAAAATTATATCATGACGCACAATAGTATATTGATTCACCATATTCACTTTTTATTATTGTATAATAGATGTAAACAATTTCAATATTTTTCTTCTTCTCCATCACAGAATTTTAGGTTACTTCATCCCCAAGAAACTAAGTTAAAAGACTGTTAATTAATGAAACATATTTCATATACATTCGTAATAATTAAAATTATATAACGATGATTGATAATATATTTATTCACCATATTCACATTGTATTATGGTATAATAGATGTAAATAATTTCAATATTTTTCTTCTTCTCCATCACAAAATTTTAGGTTACTTCATCCCCAAGAAACTAAGTTAACAGACTATTAATTAATGACACATATTTCATATACATTGGTAACAATTAAAATTATATAACCACTCTCGATAGTATATTTATTCACCATATTCACATTGTATTATGGTATAATAGATGTAACCAATTTCAATATTTTTATTCATCTCCATCACCAAATTTTAGGTAAATACATAACTAAGAAACTAAGTTAAATGACTATTAATTAACGACGCATATTTCATTTACATTGGTAATAATTAAAATTATATAACGAGGCTCGATAGTATATTTATTCACCATATTCACATTGTATTATGGTATAATAGATGTAAACAATTTAATATTTTCCTTCTTCTCCATCAACAAATTTTAGCTTACTTCATCATTAACAAACTAAATTAAAAGACTATTGATTAATGACACATATTTCGTATACATTGGTAATAATAAAAATTCTATCACGATGCACGATTGTATATTGATTCACCATATTCACAGTGTTTTATTGTATAATAGATGTAAACACTTTCAATATTTTTTCTTCTTCTCCATCACAGAATGTTAGGTTACTTAATAACTAAGAAACTAAGTTAAATGACTATTAATTAACGACGCATAATTCATATACATTGGTAATACTTAAAATTATATAACGAGGCTCGATAGTATATTTATTCACCATATTCACATTGTATTATGGTATAATAGATGTAAACAATTTAATATTTTTCTTCTTCTCCATCACCATATTTTAGCTTACTTCATCATTAAGAAACTAAATTAAAAGACTGTTGATTAATGACACATATTTCGTATACATTGGTAATAATAAAAATTATATCATGACGCACAATAGTATATTGATTCACCATATTCACTTTTTATTATTGTATAATAGATGTAAACAATTTCAATATTTTTCTTCTTCTCCATCACAGAATTTTAGGTTACTTCATCCCCAAGAAACTAAGTTAAAAGACTGTTAATTAATGAAACATATTTCATATACATTCGTAATAATTAAAATTATATAACGATGATTGATAATATATTTATTCACCATATTCACATTGTATTATGGTATAATAGATGTAAACAATTTCAATATTTTTCTTCTTCTCCATCACAGAATTTTAGGTTACTTCATCCCCAAGAAACTAAGTTAACAGACTATTAATTAATGACACATATTTCATATACATTGGTAACAATTAAAATTATATAACCACTCTCGATAGTATATTTATTCACCATATTCACATTGTATTATGGTATAATAGATGTAACCAATTTCAATATTTTTATTCATCTCCATCACCAAATTTTAGGTAAATACATAACTAAGAAACTAAGTTAAATGACTATTAATTAACGACGCATATTTCATTTACATTGGTAATAATTAAAATTATATAACGAGGCTCGATAGTATATTTATTCACCATATTCACATTGTATTGTGGTATAATAGATGTAAACAATTTAATATTTTACTTCTTCTCCATCAACAAATTTTAGCTTACTTCATCATTAACAAACTAAATTAAAAGAGTATTGATTAATGACACATATTTCGTATACATTGGTAATAATAAAAATTCTATCACGATGCACGATTGTATATTGATTCACCATATTCACAGTGTTTTATTGTATAATAGATGTAAACACTTTCAATATTTTTTCTTCTTCTCCATCACAGAATGTTAGGTTACTTAATAACTAAGAAACTAAGTTAAATGACTATTAATTAACGACGCATATTTCATATACATTGGTAATACTTAAAATTATATAACGAGGCTCGATAGTATATTTATTCACCATATTCACATTGTATTATGGTATAATAGATGTAAACAATTTAATATTTTTCTTCTTCTCCATCACCAAATTTTAGCTTACTTCATCATTAAGAAACTAAATTAAAAGACTGTTGATTAATGAAACATATTCAATATACATTGGTAATAATTAAAATTATATAACGATGATTGATAATATATTTATTCACCATATTCACATTGTATTATGGTATAATAGATGTAAATAATTTCAATATTTTTCTTCTTCTCCATCACAAAATTTTAGGTTACTTCATCCCCAAGAAACTAAGTTAACAGACTATTAATTAATGACACATATTTCATATACATTGGTAACAATTAAAATTATATAACCACTCTCGATAGTATATTTATTCACCATATTCACATTGTATTATGGTATAATAGATGTAACCAATTTCAATATTTTTATTCATCTCCATCACCAAATTTTAGGTAAATACATAACTAAGAAACTAAGTTAAATGACTATTAATTAACGACGCATATTTCATTTACATTGGTAATAATTAAAATTATATAACGAGGCTCGATAGTATATTTATTCACCATATTCACATTGTATTATGGTATAATAGATGTAAACAATTTAATATTTTCCTTCTTCTCCATCAACAAATTTTAGCTTACTTCATCATTAACAAACTAAATTAAAAGACTATTGATTAATGACACATATTTCGTATACATTGGTAATAATAAAAATTCTATCACGATGCACGATTGTATATTGATTCACCATATTCACAGTGTTTTATTGTATAATAGATGTAAACACTTTCAATATTTTTTCTTCTTCTCCATCACAGAATGTTAGGTTACTTAATAACTAAGAAACTAAGTTAAATGACTATTAATTAACGACGCATAATTCATATACATTGGTAATACTTAAAATTATATAACGAGGCTCGATAGTATATTTATTCACCATATTCACATTGTATTATGGTATAATAGATGTAAACAATTTAATATTTTTCTTCTTCTCCATCACCATATTTTAGCTTACTTCATCATTAAGAAACTAAATTAAAAGACTGTTGATTAATGACACATATTTCGTATACATTGGTAATAATAAAAATTATATCATGATGCACAATAGTATATTGATTCACCATATTCACTTTTTATTATTGTATAATAGATGTAAACAATTTCAATATTTTTCTTCTTCTCCATCACAGAATTTTAGGTTACTTCATCCCCAAGAAACTAAGTTAAAAGACTGTTAATTAATAAAACATATTTCATATACATTCGTAATAATTAAAATTATATAACGATGATTGATAATATATTTATTCACCATATTCACATTGTATTATGGTATAATAGATGTAAACAATTTCAATATTTTTCTTCTTCTCCATCACAGAATTTTAGGTTACTTCATCCCCAAGAAACTAAGTTAACAGACTATTAATTAATGACACATATTTCATATACATTGGTAACAATTAAAATTATATAACCACTCTCGATAGTATATTTATTCACCATATTCACATTGTATTATGGTATAATAGATGTAACCAATTTCAATATTTTTATTCATCTCCATCACCAAATTTTAGGTAAATACATAACTAAGAAACTAAGTTAAATGACTATTAATTAACGACGCATATTTCATTTACATTGGTAATAATTAAAATTATATAACGAGGCTCGATAGTATATTTATTCACCATATTCACATTGTATTGTGGTATAATAGATGTAAACAATTTAATATTTTACTTCTTCTCCATCAACAAATTTTAGCTTACTTCATCATTAACAAACTAAATTAAAAGACTATTGATTAATGACACATATTTCGTATACATTGGTAATAATAAAAATTCTATCACGATGCACGATTGTATATTGATTCACCATATTCACAGTGTTTTATTGTATAATAGATGTAAACACTTTCAATATTTTTTCTTCTTCTCCATCACAGAATGTTAGGTTACTTAATAACTAAGAAACTAAGTTAAATGACTATTAATTAACGACGCATATTTCATATACATTGGTAATACTTAAAATTATATAACGAGGCTCGATAGTATATTTATTCACCATATTCACATTGTATTATGGTATAATAGATGTAAACAATTTAATATTTTTCTTCTTCTCCATCACCAAATTTTAGCTTACTTCATCATTAAGAAACTAAATTAAAAGACTGTTGATTAATGAAACATATTCAATATACATTGGTAATAATTAAAATTATATAACGATGATTGATAATATATTTATTCACCATATTCACATTGTATTATGGTATAATAGATGTAAATAATTTCAATATTTTTCTTCTTCTCCATCACAAAATTTTAGGTTACTTCATCCCCAAGAAACTAAGTTAACAGACTATTAATTAATGACACATATTTCATATACATTGGTAACAATTAAAATTATATAACCACTCTCGATAGTATATTTATTCACCATATTCACATTGTATTATGGTATAATAGATGTAACCAATTTCAATATTTTTATTCATCTCCATCACCAAATTTTAGGTAAATACATAACTAAGAAACTAAGTTAAAAGACTGTTAATTAATGAAACATATTTCATATACATTCGTAATAATTAAAATTATATAACGATGATTGATAATATATTTATTCACCATATTCACATTGTATTATGGTATAATAGATGTAAACAATTTCAATATTTTTCTTCTTCTCCATCACAGAATTTTAGGTTACGTCATCCCCAAGAAACTAAGTTAACAGACTATTAATTAATGACACATATTTCATATACATTGGTAACAATTAAAATTATATAACCACTCTCGATAGTATATTTATTCACCATATTCACATTGTATTATGGTATAATAGATGTAACCAATTTCAATATTTTTATTCATCTCCATCACCAAATTTTAGGTAAATACATAACTAAGAAACTAAGTTAAATGACTATTAATTAACGACGCATATTTCATTTACATTGGTAATAATTAAAATTATATAACGAGGCTCGATAGTAGATTTATTCACCATATTAACATTGTATTATGGTATAATAGATGTAAAAAATTTAATATTTTTCTTCTTCTCAATCAACAAATTTTAGCTTACTTCATCATTAACAAACTAAATTAAAAGACTATTGATTAATGACACATATTTCGTATACATTGGTAATAATAAAAATTCTATCACGATGCACGATTGTTTATTGATTTACCATATTCACATTGTTTTATTGTATAATAGATGTAAACACTTTCAATATTTTTTCTTCTTCTCCATCACAGAATGTTAGGTTTCTTAATAACTAAGAAACTAAGTTAAATGACTATTAATTAACGACGCATATTTCATATACATTGGTAATACTTAAAATTATATAACGAGGCTCGATAGTATATTTGTTCACCATATTCACATTGTATTATGGTATAATAGATGTAAACAATTTAATATTTTTCTTCTTCTCCATCACCATATTTTAGCTTACTTCATCATTAAGAAACTAAATTAAAAGACTGTTGATTAATGACACATATTTCGTATACATTGGTAATAATAAAAATTATATCATGACGCACAATAGTATATTGATTCACCATATTCACTTTGTATTATTGTATAATAGATGTAAACAATTTCAATATTTTTCTTCTTCTCCATCACAGAATTTTAGGTTACTTCATCCCCAAGAAACTAAGTTAAAAGACTGTTAATTAATGAAACATATTTCATATACATTCGTAATAATTAAAATTATATAACGATGATTGATAATATATTTATTCACCATATTCACATTGTATTATGGTATAATAGATGTAAACAATTTCAATATTTTTCTTCTTCTCCATCACAGAATTTTAGGTTACTTCATCCCCAAGAAACGAAGTTAACAGACTATTAATTAATGACACATATTTCATATACATTGGTAACAATTAAAATTATATAACCACTCTCGATAGTATATTTATTCACCATATTCACATTGTATTATGGTATAATAGATGTAACCAATTTCAATATTTTTATTCATCTCCATCACCAAATTTTAGGTAAATACATAACTAAGAAACTAAGTTAAATGACTATTAATTAACGACGCATATTTCATTTACATTGGTAATAATTAAAATTATATAACGAGGCTCGATAGTATATTTATTCACCATATTCACATTGTATTGTGGTATAATAGATGTAAAGAATTTAATATTTTCCTTCTTCTCCATCAACAAATTTTAGCTTACTTCATCATTAACAAACTAAATTAAAAGACTATTGATTAATGACACATATTTCGTATAAATTGGTAATAATAAAAATTCTATCACGATGCACGATTGTATATTGATTCACCATATTCACATTGTTTTATTGTATAATAGATGTAAACACTTTCAATATTTTTTCTTCTTCTCCATCACAGAATGTTAGGTTACTTAATAACTAAGAAACTAAGTTAAATGACTATTAATTAACGACGCATAATTCATATACATTGGTAATACTTAAAATTATATAACGAGGCTCGATAGTATATTTATTCACCATATTCACATTGTATTATGGTATAATAGATGTAAACAATTTAATATTTTTCTTCTTCTCCATCACCATATTTTAGCTTACTTCATCATTAAGAAACTAAATTAAAAGACTGTTGATTAATGACACATATTTCGTATACATTGGTAATAATAAAAATTATATCATGACGCACAATAGTATATTGATTCACCATATTCACTTTTTATTATTGTATAATAGATGTAAACAATTTCAATATTTTTCTTCTTCTCCATCACAGAATTTTAGGTTACTTCATCCCCAAGAAACTAAGTTAAAAGACTGTTAATTAATGAAACATATTTCATATACATTCGTAATAATTAAAATTATATAACGATGATTGATAATATATTTATTCACCATATTCACATTGTATTATGGTATAATAGATGTAAACAATTTCAATATTTTTCTTCTTCTCCATCACAGAATTTTAGGTTACTTCATCCCCAAGAAACTAAGTTAACAGACTATTAATTAATGACACATATTTCATATACATTGGTAACAATTAAAATTATATAACCACTCTCGATAGTATATTTATTCACCATATTCACATTGTATTATGGTATAATAGATGTAACAAATTTCAATATTTTTATTCATCTCCATCACCAAATTTTAGGTAAATACATAACTAAGAAACTAAGTTAAATGACTATTAATTAACGACGCATATTTCATTTACATTGGTAATAATTAAAATTATATAACGAGGCTCGATAGTATATTTATTCACCATATTCACATTGTATTGTGGTATAATAGATGTAAACAATTTAATATTTTCCTTCTTCTCCATCAACAAATTTTAGCTTACTTCATCATTAACAAACTAAATTAAAAGACTATTGATTAATGACACATATTTCGTATACATTGGTAATAATAAAAATTCTATCACGATGCACGATTGTATATTGATTCACCATATTCACAGTGTTTTATTGTATAATAGATGTAAACACTTTCAATATTTTTTCTTCTTCTCCATCACAGAATGTTAGGTTACTTAATAACTAAGAAACTAAGTTAAATGACTATTAATTAACGACGCATATTTCATATACATTGGTAATACTTAAAATTATATAACGAGGCTCGATAGTATATTTATTCACCATATTCACATTGTATTATGGTATAATATATGTAAACAATTTAATATTTTTCTTCTTCTCCATCACCATATTTTAGCTTACTTCATCATTAAGAAACTAAATTAAAAGACTGTTGATTAATGACACATATTTCGTATACATTGGTAATAATAAAAATTATATCACGATGCACAATAGTATATTGATTCACCATATTCACTTTTTATTATTGTATAATAGATGTAAACAATTTCAATATTTTTCTTCTTCTCCATCACAGATTTTTAGGTTACTTCATCCCCAAGAAACTAAGTTAAAAGATTGTTAATTAATGAAACATATTTCATATACATTGGTAATAATTAAAATTATATAACGATGATTGATAATATATTTATTCACCATATTCACATTGTATTATGGTATAATACATGTAAATAATTTCAATATTTTTCTTCTTCTCCATCACAGAATTTTAGGTTACTTCATCCCCAAGAAACTAAGTTAACAGACTATTAATTAATGACACATATTTCATATACATTGGTAACAATTAAAATTATATAACCACTCTCGATAGTATATTTATTCACCATATTCACATAGTATTATGGTATAATAGATGTAACCAATTTCAATATTTTTATTCATCTCCATCACCAAATTTTAGGTAAATACATAACTAAGAAACTAAGTTAAATGACTATTAATTAACGACGCATATTTCATTTACATTGGTAATAATTAAAATTATATAACGAGGCTCGATAGTATATTTATTCACCATATTCACATTGTATTGTGGTATAATAGATGTAAACAATTTAATATTTTCCTTCTTCTCCATCAACAAATTTTAGCTTACTTCATCATTAAGAAACTAAATTAAAAGACTATTGATTAATGTCACATATTTCGTATACATTGGTAATAATAAAAATTCTATCACGATGCACGATTGTTTATTGATTTACCATATTTACATTGTTTTATTGTATAATAGATGTAAACACTTTCAATATTTTTTCTTCTTCTCCATCACAGAATGTTAGGTTACTTAATAACTACGAAACTAAGTTAAATGACTATTAATTAACGACGCATATTTCATATACATTGGTAATACTTAAAATTATATAACGAGGCTCGATAGTATATTTATTCACCATATTCACATTGTATTATGGTATAATAGATGTAAACAATTTAATATTTTTCTTCTTCTCCATCACCAAATTTTAGCTTACTTCATCATTAAGAAACTAAATTAAAAGACTGTTGATTAATGAAACATATTCAATATACATTGGTAATAATTAAAATTATATAACGATGATTGATAATATATTTATTCACCATATTCACATTGTATTATGGTATAATAGATGTAAATAATTTCAATATTTTTCTTCTTCTCCATCACAAAATTTTACGTTACTTCATCCCCAAGAAACTAAGTTAACAGACTATTAATTAATGACACATATTTCATATACATTGGTAACAATTAAAATTATATAACCACTCTCGATAGTATATTTATTCACCATATTCACATTGTATTATGGTATCATAGATGTAACCAATTTCAATATTTTTATTCATCTCCATCACCAAATTTTAGGTAAATACATAACTAAGAAACTAAGTTAAAAGACTGTTAATTAATGAAACATATTTCATATACATTGGTAATAATTAAAATTATATAACGATGATTGATAATATATTTATTCACCATATTCACATTGTATTATGGTATAATAGATGTAAATAATTTCAATATTTTTCTTCTTCTCCATCATAGAATTTTAGGTTACTTCATCCCCAAGAAACTAAGTTAACAGACTATTAATTAATGACACATATTTCATATACATTGGTAACAATTAAAATTATATAACCACTCTCGATAGTATATTTATTCACCATATTCAAATTGTATTATGGTATAATAGATGTAACCAATTTCAATATTTTTATTCATCTCCATCACCAAATTTTAGGTAAATACATAACTAAGAAACTAAGTTAAATGACTATTAATTAACGACGCATATTTCATTTACATTGGAAATAATTAAAGTTATATAACGAGGCTCGATAGTAGATTTATTCACCATATTAACACTGTATTGTGGTATAATAGATGTAAACAATTTAATATTTTTCTTCTTCTCAATCAACAAATTTTAGCTTACTTCATCATTAACAAACTAAATTAAAAGATTATTGATTAATGACACATATTTCGTATACATTGGTAATAATAAAAATTCTATCACGATGCACGATTGTTTATTGATTTACCATATTCACATTGTTTTATTGTATAATAGATGTAAACACTTTCAATATTTTTTCTTCTTCTCCATCACAGAATGTTAGGTTACTTAATAACTAAGAAACTAAGTTAAATGACTATTAATTAACGACGCATATTTCATATACATTGGTAATACTTAAAATTATATAACGAGGCTCGATAGTATATTAATTCACCATATTCACATTGTATTATGGTATAATAGATGTAAATAATTTAATATTTTTCTTCATCTCCATCACCATATTTTAGCTTACTTCATCATTAAGAAACTAAATTAAAAGACTGTTGATTAATGACACATATTTCGTATACATTGGTAATAATAAAAATTATATCATGACACACAATAGTATATTGATTCACCATATTCACTTTGTATTATTGTATAACAGATGTAAACAATTTCAATATTTTTCTTCTTCTCCATCACAGAATTTTAGGTTACTTCATCCCCAAGAAACTTAGTTAAAAGACTGTTAATTAATGAAACATATTTCATATACATTCGTAATAATTAAAATTATATAACGATGATTGATAATATATTGATTCACCATATTCACTTTGTATTATTGTATAATAGATGTAAACAATATCAATATTTTTCTTCTTCTCCATCACATAATTTTAGGTTACTTCATCCCCAAGAAACTAAGTTAAAAGACTATTAATTAATGACACATATTTCATATACATTGGTAACAATTAAAATTATATAACCACTCTCGATAGTATATTTATTCACCATATTCACATTGTATTATGGTATAATAGATGTAACCAATTTCAATATTTTTATTCATCTCCATCACCAAATTTTAGGTAAATACATAACTAAGAAACTAAGTTAAATGACTATTAATTAACGACGCATATTTCATTTACATTGGTAATAATTAAAATTATATAACAAGGCTCGATAGTATATTTATTCACCATATTCACATTGTATTGTGGTATAATAGATGTAAACAATTTAATATTTTCCTTCTTCTCCATCAACAAATTTTAGCTTACTTCATCATTAACAAACTAAATTAAAAGACTATTGATTAATGACACATATTTCGTATACATTGGTAATAATAAAAATTCTATCATGATGCACGATTGTTTATTGATTTACCATATTTACATTGTTTTATTGTATAATAGATGTAAACACTTTCAATATTTTTTCTTCTTCTCCATCACAGAATGTTAGGTTACTTAATAACTACGAAACTAAGTTAAATGACTATTAATTAACGACGCATATTTCATATACATTGGTAATACTAAAAATTATATAACGAGGCTCGATAGTATATTTATTCACCATATTCACATTGTATTATGGTATAATAGTTGTAAACAATTTAATATTTTTCTTCTTCTCCATCACCAAATTTTAGCTTACTTCATCATTAAGAAACTAAATTAAAAGACTGTTGATTAATGACACATATTTCGTATACATTGGTAATAATAAAAATTATATCACGACGCACAATAGTATATTGATTCACCATATTCACTTTGTATTATTGTATAATAGATGTAAACAATTTAAATATTTTTCTTCTTCTCCATCACAGAATTTTAGGTTACTTCATCCCCAAGAAACTAAGTTAAAAGACTGTTAATTAATGAAACATATTTCATATACATTGGTAATAATTGAAATTATATAACGATGCTTGATAATATATTTATTCACCATATTCACATTGTATTATGGTATAATAGATGTAAACAATTTCAATATTTTTCTTCTTCTCCATCACAGAATTTTAGGTTACTTCATCCCCAAGAAACTAAGTTAAAAGACTATTAATTAATGACACATATTTCATATACATTGGTAACAATTAAAATTATATAACCACTCTCGATAGTATATTTATTCACCATATTAACATTGTATTATGGTATAATAGATGTAACCAATTTCAATATTTTTATTCATCTCCATCACCAAATTTTAGGTAAATACATAACTAAGAAACTAAGTTAAATGACTATTAATAAACGACGCATATTTCATTTACATTGGTAATAATTAAAATTATATAACGAGGCTCGATAGTATATTTATTCACCATATTCACATTTTATTGTGGTATAATAGATGTAAACAATTTAATATTTTTCTTCTTCTCCATCAACAAATTTTAGCTTACTTCATCATTAACAAACTAAATTAAAAGACTATTGATTAATGACACATATTTCGTATACATTGGTAATAATAAAAATTCTATCAAGATGCACGATTGTTTATTGATTTACCATATTCACATTGTTTTATTGTATAAATGATGTAAACACTTTCAATATTTTTTCTTCTTCTCCATCACAGAATGTTAGGTTACTTAATCACTAAGAAACTAAGTTAAATGACTATTAATTAACGACACATATTTCATTTACATTGGTAATACTTAAAATTATATAACGAGACTCGATAGTATATTTATTCACCATATTCACATTGTATTATGGTATAATAGATGTAAACAATTTAATATTTTTCTTCTTCTCCATCACCAAATTTTAGCTTACTTCATCATTAAGAAACTAAATTAAAAGACTGTTGATTAATTACACATATTTCGTATACATTGATAATAATAAAAATTATATCACGACGCACAATAGTATATTGATTCACCATATTCACTTTGTATTATTGTATAATAGATGTAAACAATATCAATATTTTTCTTCTTCTCCATCACATAATTTTAGGTTACTTCATCCCCAAGAAACTAAGTTAAAAGACTATTAATTAATGACACATATTTCATATACATTGGTAACAATTAAAATTATATAACCACTCTCGATAGTATATTTATTCACCATATTCACATTGTATTATGGTATAATAGATGTAACCAATTTCAATATTTTTATTCATCTCCATCACCAAATTTTAGGTAAATACATAACTAAGAAACTAAGTTAAATGACTATTAATTAACGACGCATATTTCATTTACATTGGTAATAATTAAAATTATATAACGAGGCTCGATAGTATATTTATTCACCATATTCACATTGTATTATGGTATAATAGATGTAAACAATTTAATATTTTTCTTCTTCTCCATCACCAAATTTTAGCTTACTTCATCATTAAGAAACTAAATTAAAAGACTATTGATTAATGACACATATTTCGTATACATTGGTAATAATAAAAATTATATCACGATGAACGATTGTATATTGATTCACCATATTCATATTGTTTTATTGTATAATAGATGTAAATACTTTCAATATTTTTTCTTCTTCTCCATCACAGAATGTTAGGTTACTTAATAACTACGAAACTAAGTTAAATGACTATTAATTAACGACGCATATTTCATATACATTGGTAATACTAAAAATTATATAACGAGGCTCGATAGTATATTTATTCACCATATTCACATTGTATTATGGTATAATAGATGTAAACAATTTAATATTTTTCTTCTTCTCCATCACCAAATTTTAGCTTACTTCATCATTAAGAAACTAAATTAAAAGACTGTTGATTAATGACACATATTTCGTATACATTGTTAATAATAAAAATTATATCACGACGCACAATAGTATATTGATTCACCATATTCACTTTGTATTATTGTATAATAGATGTAAACAATTTAAATATTTTTCTTCTTCTCCATCACAGAATTTTAGGTTACTTCATCCCCAAGAAACTAAGTTAAAAGACTGTTAATTAATGAAACATATTTCATATACATTGGTAATAATTGAAATTATATAACGATGCTTGATAATATATTTATTCACCATATTCACATTGTATTATGGTATAATAGATGTAAACAATTTCAATATTTTTCTTCTTCTCCATCACAGAATTTTAGGTTACTTCATCCCCAAGAAACTAAGTTAAAAGACTATTAATTAATGACACATATTTCATATACATTGGTAACAATTAAAATTATATAACCACTCTCGATAGTATATTTATTCACCATATTAACATTGTATTATGGTATGATAGATGTAACCAATTTCAATATTTTTATTCATCTCCATCACCAAATTTTAGGTAAATACATAACTAAGAAACTAAGTTAAATGACTATTAATAAACGACGCATATTTCATTTACATTGGTAATAATTAAAATTATATAACGAGGCTCGATAGTATATTTATTCACCATATTCACATTTTATTGTGGTATAATAGATGTAAACAATTTAATATTTTTCTTCTTCTCCATCAACAAATTTTAGCTTACTTCATCATTAACAAACTAAATTAAAAGACTATTGATTAATGACACATATTTCGTATACATTGGTAATAATAAAAATTCTATCAAGATGCACGATTGTTTATTGATTTACCATATTCACATTGTTTTATTGTATAAATGATGTAAACACTTTCAATATTTTTTCTTCTTCTCCATCACAGAATGTTAGGTTACTTAATCACTAAGAAACTAAGTTAAATGACTATTAATTAACGACACATATTTCATTTACATTGGTAATACTTAAAATTATATAACGAGACTCGATAGTATATTTATTCACCATATTCACATTGTATTATGGTATAATAGATGTAAACAATTTAATATTTTTCTTCTTCTCCATCACCAAATTTTAGCTTACTTCATCATTAAGAAACTAAATTAAAAGACTATTGATTAATGACACATATTTCGTATACATTGGTAATAATAAAAATTATATCACGATGCACGATTGTATATTGATTCACCATATTCATATTGTTTTATTGTATAATAGATGTAAACACTTTCAATATTTTTTCTTCTTCTCCATCACAGAATGTTAGGTTACTTAATCACTAAGAAACTAAGTTAAATGACTATTAATTAACGATGCATATTTCATATACATTGGTAATACTTAAAATTATATAACGAGGCTCGATAGTATATTTATTCACCATATTCACATTGTATTATGGTATAATAGATGTAACCAATTTCAATATTTTTATTCATCTCCATCACCAAATTTTAGGTAAATACATAACTAAGAAACTAAGTTAAATGACTATTAATTAACGACGCATATTTCATTTACATTGGTAATAATTAAAATTATATAACGAGGCTCGATAGTATATTTATTCACCATATTCACATTGTATTATGGTATAATAGATGTAAACAATTTAATATTTTTCTTCTTCTCCATCACAGAATTTTAGCTTACTTCATCATTAAGAAACTAAATTAAAAGACTGTTGATTAATGACACATATTTCGTATACATTGGTAATAATAAAAATTATATCACGACGCACAATAGTATATTGATTCACCATATTCACTTTGTATTATTGTATAATAGATGTAAACAATTTAAATATTTTTCTTCTTCTCCATCACAGAATTTTAGGTTACTTCATCCCCAAGAAACTAAGTTAAAAGACTGTTAATTAATGAAACATATTTCATATACATTGGTAATAATTGAAATTATATAACGATGCTTGATAATATATTTATTCACCATATTCACATTGTATTATGGTATAATAGATGTAAACAATTTCAATATTTTTCTTCTTCTCCATCACAGAATTTTAGGTTACTTCATCCCCAAGAAACTAAGTTAAAAGACTATTAATTAATGACACATATTTCATATACATTGGTAACAATTAAAATTATATAACCACTCTCGATAGTATATTTATTCACCATATTAACATTGTATTATGGTATAATAGATGTAACCAATTTCAATATTTTTATTCATCTCCATCACCAAATTTTAGGTAAATACATAACTAAGAAACTAAGTTAAATGACTATTAATAAACGACGCATATTTCATTTACATTGGTAATAATTAAAATTATATAACGAGGCTCGATAGTATATTTATTCACCATATTCACATTTTATTGTGGTATAATAGATGTAAACAATTTAATATTTTTCTTCTTCTCCATCAACAAATTTTAGCTTACTTCATCATTAACAAACTAAATTAAAAGACTATTGATTAATGACACATATTTCGTATACATTGGTAATAATAAAAATTCTATCAAGATGCACGATTGTTTATTGATTTACCATATTCACATTGTTTTATTGTATAAATGATGTAAACACTTTCAATATTTTTTCTTCTTCTCCATCACAGAATGTTAGGTTACTTAATCACTAAGAAACTAAGTTAAATGACTATTAATTTACATTGGTAATACTTAAAATTATATAACGAGACTCGATAGTATATTTATTCACCATATTCACATTGTATTATGGTATAATAGATGTAAACAATTTAATATTTTTCTTCTTCTCCATCACCAAATTTTAGCTTACTTCATCATTAAGAAACTAAATTAAAAGACTGTTGATTAATTACACATATTTCGTATACATTGATAATAATAAAAATTATATCACGACGCACAATAGTATATTGATTCACCATATTCACTTTGTATTATTGTATAATAGATGTAAACAATATCAATATTTTTCTTCTTCTCCATCACATAATTTTAGGTTACTTCATCCCCAAGAAACTAAGTTAAAAGACTATTAATTAATGACACATATTTCATATACATTGGTAACAATTAAAATTATATAACCACTCTCGATAGTATATTTATTCACCATATTCACATTGTATTATGGTATAATAGATGTAACCAATTTCAATATTTTTATTCATATCCATCACCAAATTTTAGGTAAATACATAACTAAGAAACTAAGTTAAATGACTATTAATTAACGACGCATATTTCATTTACATTGGTAATAATTAAAATTATATAACGAGGCTCGATAGTATATTTATTCACCATATTCACATTGTATTATGGTATAATAGATGTAAAGAATTTAATATTTTTCTTCTTCTCCATCACCGAATTTTAGCTTACTTCATCATTAAGAAACTAAATTAAAAGACTGTTGATTAATGACACATATTTCGTATACATTGGTAATAATAAAAATTATATCACGACGCACAATAGTATATTGATTCACCATATTCACTTTGTATTATTGTATAATAGATGTAAACAATTTAAATATTTTTCTTCTTCTCCATCACAGAATTTTAGGTTACTTCATCCCCAAGAAACTAAGTTAAAAGACTGTTAATTAATGAAACATATTTCATATACATTGGTAATAATTGAAATTATATAACGATGCTTGATAATATATTTATTCACCATATTCACATTGTATTATGGTATAATAGATGTAAACAATTTCAATATTTTTCTTCTTCTCCATCACAGAATTTTAGGTTACTTCATCCCCAAGAAACTAAGTTAAAAGACTATTAATTAATGACACATATTTCATATACATTGGTAACAATTAAAATTATATAACCACTCTCGATAGTATATTTATTCACCATATTAACATTGTATTATGGTATAATAGATGTAACCAATTTCAATATTTTTATTCATCTCCATCACCAAATTTTAGGTAAATACATAACTAAGAAACTAAGTTAAATGACTATTAATAAACGACGCATATTTCATTTACATTGGTAATAATTAAAATTATATAACGAGGCTCGATAGTATATTTATTCACCATATTCACATTTTATTGTGGTATAGTAGATGTAAACAATTTAATATTTTTCTTCTTCTCCATCAACAAATTTTAGCTTACTTCATCATTAACAAACTAAATTAAAAGACTATTGATTAATGACACATATTTCGTATACATTGGTAATAATAAAAATTCTATCAAGATGCACGATTTTTTATTGATTTACCATATTCACATTGTTTTATTGTATAAATGATGTAAACACTTTCAATATTTTTTCTTCTTCTCCATCACAGAATGTTAGGTTACTTAATCACTAAGAAACTAAGTTAAATGACTATTAATTAACGACACATATTTCATTTACATTGGTAATACTTAAAATTATATAACGAGACTCGATAGTATATTTATTCACCATATTCACATTGTATTATGGTATAATAGATGTAAACAATTTAATATTTTTCTTCTTCTCCATCACCAAATTTTAGCTTACTTCATCATTAAGAAACTAAATTAAAAGACTGTTGATTAATTACAAATATTTCGTATACATTGATAATAATAAAAATTATATCACGACGCACAATAGTATATTGATTCACCATATTCACTTTGTATTATTGTATAATAGATGTAAACAATATCAATATTTTTCTTCTTCTCCATCACATAATTTTAGGTTACTTCATCCCCAAGAAACTAAGTTAAAAGACTATTAATTAATGACACATATTTCATATACATTGGTAACAATTAAAATTATATAACCACTCTCGATAGTATATTTATTCACCATATTCACATTGTATTATGGTATAATAGATGTAACCAATTTCAATATTTTTATTCATCTCCATCACCAAATTTTAGGTAAATACATAACTAAGAAACTAAGTTAAATGACTATTAATTAACGATGCATATTTCATTTACATTGGTAATAATTAAAATTATATAACGAGGCTCGATAGTATATTTATTCACCATATTCACATTGTATTATGGTATAATAGATGTAAACAATTTAATATTTTTCTTCTTCTCCATCACCAAATTTTAGCTTACTTCATCATTAAGAAACTAAATTAAAAGACTATTGATTAATGACACATATTTCGTATACATTGGTAATAATAAAAATTATATCACGATGCACGATTGTATATTGATTCACCATATTCATATTGTTTTATTGTATAATAGATGTAAACACTTTCAATATTTTTTCTTCTTCTCCATCACAGAATGTTAGGTTACTTAATCACTAAGAAACTAAGTTAAATGACTATTAATTAACGATGCATATTTCATATACATTGGTAATACGTAAAATTATATAACGAGGCTCGATAGTATATTTATTCACCATATTCACATTGTATTATGGTATAATAGATGTAAATAATTTAATATTTTTCTTCTTCTCCATCACCGAATTTTAGCTTACTTCATCATTAAGAAACTAAATTAAAAGACTGTTGATTAATGACACATATTTCGTATACATTGGTAATAATAAAAATTATATCACGACGCACAATAGTATATTGATTCACCATATTCACTTTGTATTATTGTATAATAGATGTAAACAATTTAAATATTTTTCTTCTTCTCCATCACAGAATTTTAGGTTACTTCATCCCCAAGAAACTAAGTTAAAAGACTGTTAATTAATGAAACATATTTCATATACATTGGTAATAATTGAAATTATATAACGATGCTTGATAATATATTTATTCACCATATTCACATTGTATTATGGTATAATAGATGTAAACAATTTCAATATTTTTCTTCTTCTCCATCACAGAATTTTAGGTTACTTCATCCCCAAGAAACTAAGTTAAAAGACTATTAATTAATGACACATATTTCATATACATTGGTAACAATTAAAATTATATAACCACTCTCGATAGTATATTTATTCACCATATTAACATTGTATTATGGTATAATAAATGTAACCAATTTCAATATTTTTATTCATCTCCATCACCAAATTTTAGGTAAATACATAACTAAGAAACTAAGTTAAATGACTATTAATAAACGACGCATATTTCATTTACATTGGTAATAATTAAAATTATATAACGAGGCTCGATAGTATATTTATTCACCATATTCACATTTTATTGTGGTATAATAGATGTAAACAATTTAATATTTTTCTTCTTCTCCATCAACAAATTTTAGCTTACTTCATCATTAACAAACTAAATTAAAAGACTATTGATTAATGACACATATTTCGTATACATTGGTAATAATAAAAATTCTATCAAGATGCACGATTGTTTATTGATTTACCATATTCACATTGTTTTATTGTATAAATGATGTAAACACTTTCAATATTTTTTCTTCTTCTCCATCACAGAATGTTAGGTTACTTAATCACTAAGAAACTAAGTTAAATGACTATTAATTAACGACACATATTTCATTTACATTGGTAATACTTAAAATTATATAACGAGACTCGATAGTATATTTATTCACCATATTCACATTGTATTATGGTATAATAGATGTAAACAATTTAATATTTTTCTTCTTCTCCATCACCAAATTTTAGCTTACTTCATCATTAAGAAACTAAATTAAAAGACTGTTGATTAATTACACATATTTCGTATACATTGATAATAATAAAAATTATATCACGACGCACAATAGTATATTGATTCACCATATTCACTTTGTATTATTGTATAATAGATGTAAACAATATCAATATTTTTCTTCTTCTCCATCACATAATTTTAGGTTACTTCATCCCCAAGAAACTAAGTTAAAAGACTATTAATTAATGACACATATTTCATATACATTGGTAACAATTAAAATTATATAACCACTCTCGATAGTATATTTATTCACCATATTCACATTGTATTATGGTATAATAGATGTAACCAATTTCAATATTTTTATTCATCTCCATCACCAAATTTTAGGTAAATACATAACTAAGAAACTAAGTTAAATGACTATTAATTAACGACGCATATTTCATTTACATTGGTAATAATTAAAATTATATAACGAGGCTCGATAGTATATTTATTCACCATATTCACATTGTATTATGGTATAATAGATGTAAACAATTTAATATTTTTCTTCTTCTCCATCACCAAATTTTAGCTTACTTCATCATTAAGAAACTAAATTAAAAGACTATTGATTAATGACACATATTTCGTATACATTGGTAATAATAAAAATTATATCACGATGCACGATTGTATATTGATTCACCATATTCATATTGTTTTATTGTATAATAGATGTAAACACTTTCAATATTTTTTCTTCTTCTCCATCACAGAATGTTAGGTTACTTAATCACTAAGAAACTAAGTTAAATGACTATTAATTAACGATGCATATTTCATATACATTGGTAATACTTAAAATTATATAACGAGGCTCGATAGTATATTTATTCACCATATTCACATTGTATTATGGTATAATAGATGTAAATAATTTAATATTTTTCTTCTTCTCCATCACCAAATTTTAGCTTACTTCATCATTAAGAAACTAAATTAAAAGACTATTGATTAATGACACTTATTTCGTATACATTGGTAATAATAAAAATTATATCACGACGCACGATAGTATATTGGTTCACCATATTGACTTTGTATTATTGTATAATAGATGTAAACAATTTCAATATTTTTCTTCTTCTCCATCACAGAATTTTAGGTTACTTCATCCCCAAGAAACTAAGTTAAAAGACTGTTAATTAATGAAACATATTTTATATACATTCGTAATAATTAGAATTATATAACGATGATTGATAATATATTTATTCACCATATTCACATTGTATTATGGTATAATAGATGTAAACAATTTCAATATTTTTCTTCTTCTCCATCACAGAATTTTAGGTTACTTCATCCCCAAGAAACTAAGTTAACAGACTATTAATTAATGACACATATTTCATATACATTGGTAACAATTAAAATTATATAACCACTCTCGATAGTATATTTATTCACCATATTAACATTGTATTATGGTATAATAAATGTAACCAATTTCAATATTTTTATTCATCTCCATCACCAAATTTTAGGTAAATACATAACTAAGAAACTAAGTTAAATGACTATTAATAAACGACGCATATTTCATTTACATTGGTAATAATTAAAATTATATAACGAGGCTCGATAGTATATTTATTCACCATATTCACATTTTATTGTGGTATAATAGATGTAAACAATTTAATATTTTTCTTCTTCTCCATCAACAAATTTTAGCTTACTTCATCATTAACAAACTAAATTAAAAGACTATTGATTAATGACACATATTTCGTATACATTGGTAATAATAAAAATTCTATCAAGATGCACGATTGTTTATTGATTTACCATATTCACATTGTTTTATTGTATAAATGATGTAAACACTTTCAATATTTTTTCTTCTTCTCCATCACAGAATGTTAGGTTACTTAATCACTAAGAAACTAAGTTAAATGACTATTAATTAACGACACATATTTCATTTACATTGGTAATACTTAAAATTATATAACGAGACTCGATAGTATATTTATTCACCATATTCACATTGTATTATGGTATAATAGATGTAAACAATTTAATATTTTTCTTCTTCTCCATCACCAAATTTTAGCTTACTTCATCATTAAGAAACTAAATTAAAAGACTGTTGATTAATTACACATATTTCGTATACATTGATAATAATAAAAATTATATCACGACGCACAATAGTATATTGATTCACCATATTCACTTTGTATTATTGTATAATAGATGTAAACAATATCAATATTTTTCTTCTTCTCCATCACATAATTTTAGGTTACTTCATCCCCAAGAAACTAAGTTAAAAGACTATTAATTAATGACACATATTTCATATACATTGGTAACAATTAAAATTATATAACCACTCTCGATAGTATATTTATTCACCATATTCACATTGTATTATGGTATAATAGATGTAACCAATTTCAATATTTTTATTCATCTCCATCACCAAATTTTAGGTAAATACATAACTAAGAAACTAAGTTAAATGACTATTAATTAACGACGCATATTTCATTTACATTGGTAATAATTAAAATTATATAACGAGGCTCGATAGTATATTTATTCACCATATTCACATTGTATTATGGTATAATAGATGTAAACAATTTAATATTTTTCTTCTTCTCCATCACCAAATTTTAGCTTACTTCATCATTAAGAAACTAAATTAAAAGACTATTGATTAATGACACATATTTCGTATACATTGGTAATAATAAAAATTATATCACGATGCACGATTGTATATTGATTCACCATATTCATATTGTTTTATTGTATAATAGATGTAAACACTTTCAATATTTTTTCTTCTTCTCCATCACAGAATGTTAGGTTACTTAATCACTAAGAAACTAAGTTAAATGACTATTAATTAACGATGCATATTTCATATACATTGGTAATACTTAAAATTATATAACGAGGCTCGATAGTATATTTATTCACCATATTCACATTGTATTATGGTATAATAGATGTAAATAATTTAATATTTTTCTTCTTCTCCATCACCAAATTTTAGCTTACTTCATCATTAAGAAACTAAATTAAAAGACTATTGATTAATGACACTTATTTCGTATACATTGGTAATAATAAAAATTATATCACGACGCACGATAGTATATTGGTTCACCATATTGACTTTGTATTATTGTATAATAGATGTAAACAATTTCAATATTTTTCTTCTTCTCCATCACAGAATTTTAGGTTACTTCATCCCCAAGAAACTAAGTTAAAAGACTGTTAATTAATGAAACATATTTCATATACATTCGTAATAATTAGAATTATATAACGATGATTGATAATATATTTATTCACCATATTCACATTGTATTATGGTATAATAGATGTAAACAATTTCAATATTTTTCTTCTTCTCCATCACAGAATTTTAGGTTACTTCATCCCCAAGAAACTAAGTTAACAGACTATTAATTAATGACACATATTTCATATACATTGGTAACAATTAAAATTATATAACCACTCTCGATAGTATATTTATTCACCATATTCACATTGTATTATGGTATAATAGATGTAACCAATTTCAATATTTTTATTCATCTCCATCACCAAATTTTATGAAAATACATAACTAAGAAACGAAGTTAAATGACTATTAATTAACGACGCATATTTCATTTACATTGGTAATAATTAAAATTATATAACGAGGCTCGATAGTATATTTATTCACCATATTCACATTGTATTGTGGTATAATAGATGTAAACAATTTAATATTTTCCTTCTTCTCCATCAACAAATTTTAGCTTACTTCATCATTAACAAACTAAATTAAAAGACTATTGATTAATGACACATATTTCGTATACATTGGTAATAATAAAAATTCTATCATGATGCACGATTGTTTATTGATTTACCATATTTACATTGTTTTATTGTATAATAGATGTAAACACTTTCAATATTTTTTCTTCTTCTCCATCACAGAATGTTAGGTTACTTAATAACTACGAATCTAAGTTAAATGACTATTAATTAACGAAGCATATTTCATATACATTGGTAATACTAAAAATTATATAACGAGGCTCGATAGTATATTTATTCACCATATTCACATTGTATTATGGTATAATAGATGTAAACAATTTAATATTTTTCTTCTTCTCCATCACCAAATTTTAGCTTACTTCATCATTAAGAAACTAAATTAAAAGACTATTGATTAATGACACTTATTTCGTATACATTGGTAATAATAAAAATTATATCACGACGCACGATAGTATATTGGTTCACCATATTGACTTTGTATTATTGTATAATAGATGTAAACAATTTCAATATTTTTCTTCTTCTCCATCACAGAATTTTAGGTTACTTCATCCCCAAGAAACTAAGTTAAAAGACTGTTAATTAATGAAACATATTTCATATACATTGGTAATAATTAAAATTATATAACGATGCTTGATAATATATTTATTCACCATATTCACATTGTATTATGGTATAATAGATGTAAACAATTTCAATATTTTTCATCTTCTCCATCACAGAATTTTAGGTTACTTCATCCCCATGAAACTAAGTTAAAAGACTATTAATTAATGACACATATTTCATATACATTGGTAACAATTAAAATTATATAACCACTCTCGATAGTATATTTATTCACCATATTCACATTGTAATATTGTATAATAGATGTAACCAATTTCAATATTTTTCTTCATCTCCATCACCAAATTTTAGGTAAATACATAACTAAGAAACTAAGTTAAATGACTATTAATTAACGACACATATTTCATTTACATTGGTAATAATTAAAATTATATAACAAGGGCGATAGTATATTTATTCACCGTATTCACATTGTATTATGGTATAATAGATGAAAACAATTTAATATTTTTCTTCTTCTCCATCAACAAATTTTAGCTTACTTCATCATTAAGAAACTAAATTAAAAGACTATTGATTAATGACTCATATTTCGTATACATTGGTAATAATAAAAATTCTATCACGATGCACGATTGTATATTGATTCACCATATTCACATTGTTTTATTGTATAATAGATGTAAAAACTTTCAATATTTTTTCTTCTTCTCCATCACAGAATGTTAGGTTACTTAATTACTAAGAAACTAAGTTAAATGACTATTAATTAACGACGCATATTTCATATACATTGGTAATACTTAAAATTATATAACGAGGCTCGATAGTATATTTATTCACCATATTCACATTGTATTATGGTATAATAGATGTAAACAATTTAATATTTTTATTCTTCTCCATCACCAAATTTTAGCTTACTTCATCATTAAGAAACTAAATTAAAAGACTGTTGATTAATGACACATATTTCGTATACATTGGTAATAATAAAAACTATATCTCGTCGCACGATAGTATATTGATTCACCATATTCACTTTGTATTATTGTATAATAGATGTAAACAATTTCAATATTTTTCTTCTTCTCCATCACAGAATTTTAGGTTACTTCATCCCCAAGAAAATAAGTTAAAAGACTATTAATTAATGACACATATTTCATATACATTCGTAACAATTAAAATTATATAACCACTCTCGATAGTATATTTATTCACCATATTCACATTGTATTATGGTATAATAGATGTAACCAATTTCAATATTTTTATTCATCTCCATCACCAAATTTTACGTAAATACATAACTAAGAAACTAAGTTAAATGACTATTAATTAACGACGCATATTTCATTTACATTGGTAATAATTAAAATTATATAACGAAGCTCGATAGTATATTTATTCACCATATTCACATTGTATTATGGTATAATAGATGTAAACAATTTAATATTTTTCTTCTTCTACATCACCAAAATTTAGCTTACTTCATCATTAAGAAACTAAATTAAAATACTATTGATTAATGACACATATTTCGTGTACATTGGTAATAATAAAAATTATATCACGATGCACGATTGTATATTGATTCACCATATTCACATTGTTTTATTGTATAATAGATGTAAACACTTTCAATATTTGTTCTTCTTCTCCATCACAGAATGTTAGGTTACTTAATCACTAAGAAACTTAGTTAAATGACTATTAATTAACGACGCATATTTCATATACATTGGTAATAATTAAAATTATATAACGAGGCTCGATAGTATATTTATTCACCATATTCACATTGTATTATGGTATAATAGATGTAAACAATTTAATATTTTTCTTCTTCTCCATCACCAAATTTTAGCTTACTTCATCATTAAGAAACTAAATTAAAAGACTATTGATTAATGAGACATATTTCGTATACATTGGTAATAATAAAAACTATATCACGTCGCACAATAGTATATTGATTCACCATATTCACTTTGTATTATTGTATAATAGATGTAAACAATTTCAATATTTTTCTTCTTTTTCATCACAGAATTTTAGGTTACTTCATCCCCAAGAAAATAAGTTAAAAGACTATTAATTAATGACACATATTTCATATACATTCGTAACAATTAAAATTATATAACCACTCTCGATAGTATATTTATTCACCATATTCACATTGTATTATGGTATAATAGATGTAAACAATTTCAATATTTTTCTTCTTTTCCATCACAGAATTTTAGGTTACTTCATCCCCAAGAAACTAAGTTAAAAGACTATTAATTAATGACACATATTTCATATACATTGGTAACAATTAAAATTATATAACCACTCTCGATAGTATATTTATTCACCATATTCACATTGTATTATGGTATAATAGATGTAACCAATTTCAATATTTTTATTCATCTCCATCACCAAATTTTAGGTAAATACATAACTAAGTAACTAAGTTAAATGACTATTAATTAACGACGCATATTTCATTTACATTGGTAATAATTAAAATTATATAACGAGGGTGATAGTATATTTATTCACCATATTCACATTGTATTATGGTATAATAGATGAAAACAATTTAATATTTTTCTTCTTCTCCATCAACAAATTTTAGCTTACTTCATCATTAAGAAACTAAATTAAAAGACTATTGATTAATCACTCATATTTCGTATACATTGGTAATAATAAAAATTCTATCACGATGCACGATTGTATATTGATTCATCATATTCACATTGTTTTATTGTATAATAGATGTAAACACTTTCAATATTTTTTCTTCTTCTCCATCACAGAATGTTAGGTTAGTTAATTACTAAGAAACTAAGTTAAATGACTATTAATTAACGACGCATATTTCATATACATTGGTAATACTTAAAATTATATAACGAGGCTCGATAGTATATTTATTCACCATATTCACATTTTATTATGGTATAATAGATGTAAACAATTTAATATTTTTATTCTTCTCCATCACCAAATTTTAGCTTACTTCATCATTAAGAAACTAAATTAAAAGACTATTGATTAATGACACATATTTCGTATACATTGGTAATAATAAAAATTATATCACGACGCACGATAGTATATTGATTCACCATATTCACTTTGTATTATTGTATAATAGATGTAAACAATTTCTATATTTTTCTTCTTCTCCATCACAGAATTTTAGGTTACTTCATCCCCAAGAAACTAAGTTAAAAGACTATTAATTAATGACACATATTTCATATACATTGGTAACAATTAAAATTATATAACCACTCTCGATAGTATATTTATTCACCATATTAACATTGTATTATGGTATAGTAGATGTAACCAATTTCAATATTTTTATTCATCTCCATCACCAAATTTTAGGTAAATACATAACTAAGAAACTAAGTTAAATGACTATTAATAAACGACGCATATTTCATTTACATTGGTAATAATTAAAATTATATAACGAGGCTCGATAGTATATTTATTCACCATATTCACATTTTATTGTGGTATAATAGATGTAAACAATTTAATATTTTTCTTCTTCTCCATCAACAAATTTTAGCTTACTTCATCATTAACAAACTAAATTAAAAGACTATTGATTAATGACACATATTTCGTATACATTGGTAATAATAAAAATTCTATCAAGATGCACGATTGTTTATTGATTTACCATATTCACATTGTTTTATTGTATAAATGATGTAAACACTTTCAATATTTTTTCTTCTTCTCCATCACAGAATGTTAGGTTACTTAATCACTAAGAAACTAAGTTAAATGACTATTAATTAACGACACATATTTCATTTACATTGGTAATACTTAAAATTATATAACGAGACTCGATAGTATATTTATTCACCATATTCACATTGTATTATGGTATAATAGATGTAAACAATTTAATATTTTTCTTCTTCTCCATCACCAAATTTTAGCTTACTTCATCATTAAGAAACTAAATTAAAAGACTGTTGATTAATTACACATATTTCGTATACATTGATAATAATAAAAATTATATCACGACGCACAATAGTATATTGATTCACCATATTCACTTTGTATTATTGTATAATAGATGTAAACAATATCAATATTTTTCTTCTTCTCCATCACATAATTTTAGGTTACTTCATCCCCAAGAAACTAAGTTAAAAGACTATTAATTAATGACACATATTTCATATACATTGGTAACAATTAAAATTATATAACCACTCTCGATAGTATATTTATTCACCATATTCACATTGTATTATGGTATAATAGATGTAACCAATTTCAATATTTTTATTCATCTCCATCACCAAATTTTGGGTAAATACATAACTAAGAAACTAAGTTAAACGACTATTAATTAACGACGCATATTTCATTTACATTGGTAATAATTAAAATTATATAACGAGGCTCGATAGTATATTTATTCACCATATTCACATTTTATTGTGGTATAATAGATGTAAACAATTTAATATTTTTCTTCTTCTCCATCAACAAATTTTAGCTTACTTCATCATTAACAAACTAAATTAAAAGACTATTGATTAATGACACTTATTTCGTATACATTGGTAATAATAAAAATTCTATCACGATGCACGATTGTTTATTGATTTACCATATTCACATTGTTTTATTGTATAATAGATGTAAACACATTCAATATTTTTTCTTCTTCTCAGTCACAGAATGTTAGGTTACTTAATCACTAAGAAACTAAGTTAAATGACTATTAATTAACGACGCATATTTCATTTACATTGTTAATACTTAAAATTATATAACGAGACTCGATAGTATATTTATTCACCATATTCACATTGTATTATGGTATAATAGATGTAAACAATTTAATATTTTTCTTCTTCTCCATCACCAAATTTTAGCTTACTTCATCATTAAGAAACTAAATTAAAAGACTGTTGATTAATGACACATATTTCGTATACATTGATAATAATAAAAATTATATCACGACGCACAATAGTATATTGATTCACCATATTCACTTTGTATTATTGTATAATAGATGTAAACAATTTCAATATTTTTCTTCTTCTCCATCACATAATTTTAGGTTACTTCATCCCCAAGAAACTAAGTTAAAAGACTATTAATTAATGATACATATTTCATATACATTGGTAACAATTAAAATTATATAACCACTCTCGATAGTATATTTATTCACCATATTCACATTGTATTATAGTATAATAGATGTAACCAATTTCAATATTTTTATTCATCTCCATCACCAAATTTTAGGTAAATATATAACTAAGAAACTAAGTTAAATGACTATTAATTAACGACGCATATTTCATTTACATTGGTAATAATTAAAATTATATAACGAGGCTCGATAGTATATTTATTCACCATATTCACATTGTATTATGGTATAATAGATGTAAACAATTTAATATTTTTCTTCTTCTCCATCACCAAATTTTAGCTTACTTAATCATTAAGAAACTAAATTAAAAGACTATTGATTAATGACACATATTTCGTATACATTGGTAATAATAAAAATTATATCACGATGCACGATTGTATATTGATTCACCATATTCATATTGTTTTATTGTATAATAGATGTAAACACTTTCAATATTTTTTCTTCTTCTCCATCACAGAATGTTAGGTTACTTAATCACTAAGAAACTAAGTTAAATGACTATTAATTAACGATGCATATTTCATATACATTGGTAATACTTAAAATTATATAACGAGGCTCGATAGTATATTTATTCACCATATTCACATTGTATTATGGTATAATAGATGTAAATAATTTAATATTTTTCTTCTTCTCCATCACCACATTTTAGCTTACTTCATCATTAAGAAACTAAATTAAAAGACTATTGATTAATGACACATATTTCGTATACATTGGTAATAATAAAAATTATATCACGACGCACGATAGTATATTGGTTCACCATATTGACTTTGTATTATTGTATAATAGATGTAAACAATTTCAATATTTTTCTTCTTCTCCATCACAGAATTTTAGGTTACTTCATCCCCAAGAAACTAAGTTAAAAGACTGTTAATTAATGAAACATATTTCATATACATTGGTAATAATTAAAATTATATAACGATGCTTGATAATATATTTATTAACCATATTCACATTGTATTATGGTATAATAGATGTAAACAATTTCAATATTTTTCATCTTCTCCATCACAGAATTTTAGGTAAATACATAACTAAGAAACTAAGTTAAATGACTATTCATTAACGACGCATATTTCATTTACATTGGTAATAATTAAAATTATATAACGAGGCTCGATAGTATATTTATTCACCATATTCACATTGTATTATGGTATAATAGATGTAAACAATTTAATATTTTTCTTCTTCTCCATCACCAAATTTTAGCTTACTTCATCATTAAGAAACTAAATTAAAAGACTATTGATTAATGACACATATTTCGTATACATTGGTAATAATAAAAATTATATCACGATGCACGATTGTATATTGATTCACCATATTCACATTGTTTTATTGTATAATAGATGTAAACACTTTCAATATTTTTTCTTCTTCTCCATCACAGAATGTTAGGTTACTTAATCACTAAGAAACTAAGTTAAATGACTATTAATTAACGACGCATATTTCATATACATTGGTAATACTTAAAATTATATAACGAGGCTCGATAGTATATTTATTCACCATATTCACATTGTATTATGGTATAATAGATGTAAAAAATTTAATATTTTTATTCTTCTCCATCACCAAATTTTAGCTTACTTCATCATTAAGAAACTAAATTAAAAGACTATTGATTAATGACACATATTTCGTATACATTGGTAATAATAAAAATTATATCACGCCGCACGATAGTATATTAATTCACCATATTCACTTTGTATTATTGTATAATAGATGTAAACAATTTCAATATTTTTCTTCTTCTCCATCACAGAATTTTAGGTTACTTCATCCCCAAGAAACTAAGTTAAAACACTGTTAATTAATGACACATATTTCATATACATTGGTAACAATTAAAATTATATAACGATGCTTGATAATATATTTAATCACCATACTCACATTGTATTATGGTATAATAGATGTAAACAATTTCAATATTTTTCTTCTTCTCCATCACAGAATTTTAGGTTACTTCATCCCCAAGAAACTAAGTTAAATGACTATTCATTAACGACGCATATTTCATTTACATTGGTAATAATTAAAATTATATAACGAGGCTCGATAGTATATTTATTCACCATATTCACATTGTATTATGGTATAATAGATGTAAACAATTTAATATTTTTCTTCTTCTCCATCACCAAATTTTAGCTTACTTCATCATTAAGAAACTAAATTAAAAGACTATTGATTAATGAGACATATTTCGTATACATTGGTAATAATAAAAATTATATCACGACGCACGATAGTATATTGGTTCACCATATTCAATTTATATTATTGTATAATAGATGTAAACAATTTCAATATTTTTCTTCTTCTCCATCACAGAATTTTAGGTTACTTCATCCCCAAGAAACTAAGTTAAAAGACTGTTAATTAATAAAACATATTTCATATACATTGGAAATAATTAAAATTATATAACGATGCTTGATAATATATTTATTCACCATATTCACATTGTATTATGGTATAATAGATGTAAACAATTTCAATATTTTTCTTCTTCTCCATCACAGAATTTTAGGTTACTTCATCCCCAAGAAACTAAGTTAAAAGACTATTAATTAATGACACATATTTCATATACATTGGTAACAATTAAAATTATATAAGGAGGCTTGATTGTATATTGATTAACCATATTCACATTGTTTTATTGTATAATAGATGTAAACACTTTCAATATTTTTTCTTCTTCTCCATCCCAGAATTTTAGGTTACTTCATCCCCAAGAAACTAAGTTAAAAGACTATTAATTAATGACACATATTTCATATACATTGGTAACAATTAAAATTATATAACCACTCTCGATAGTATATTTATTCACCATATTCACATTGTATTATGGTATAATAGATGTAACCAATTTCAATATTTTTATTCATCTCCATCACCAATTTTTAGGTAACTACATAACTAAGAAACTAAGTTAAATGACTATTAATTAACGATGCATATTTCATATACATTGGTATTACTTAAAATTATATAACGAGGCTCGATAGTATATTTATTCACCATATTCACATTTTATTGTGGTATAATAGATGTAAACAATTTAATATTTTTCTTCTTCTCCATCAACAAATTTTAGCTTACTTCATCATTAAGAAACTAAATTAAAAGACTATTGATTAATGACACATATTTCGTATACATTGGTAATAATAAAAATTCTATCATGATGCACGATTGTATATTGATTCACCATATTCACATTGTTTTATTGTATAATAGACGTAAACACTTTCAATATTTTTTCTTCTTCTCCATCACAGAATGTTAGGTTACTTAATCACTAAGAAACTAAGTTAATGGACTATTAATCAACGACGCATATTTCATATACATTGGTAATACTTAAAATTATATAACGAGGCTCGATAGTATATTTATTCACCATATTCACATTGTATTATGGTATAATAGATGTAATCAATTTAATATTTTTCTTCTTCTCCATCACCAAATTTTAGATTACTTCATCATTAAGAAACTAAATTAAAAGACTATTGATTAATGACACATATTTCGTATACATTGGTAATAATAAAAATTATATCACGACGCACGATAGTAAATTGATTCACGATATTCACTTTGTATTATTGTATAATAGATGTAAACAATTTCAGTATTTTTCTTCTTCTCCATCACAGAATTTTAGGTTACTTCATCCCAAAGAAACTAAGTTAAAAGACTATTAATTAATGACATATATTTCATATACATTGGTAACAATTAAAATTATATAACCACTCTCGATAGTATATTTTTTCACCATATTCACATTGTATTATAGTATAATATATGTAACCAATTTCAATATTTTTATTCATCTCCATCACCAAATTTTAGGTAAATACATAACTAAGAAACTAAGTTAAATGACTATTAATTAACGACGCATATTTCATTTACATTGGTAATAATTAAAATTATATAACGAGGCTCGATAGTATATTTATTCACCATATTCACATTTTATTATGGTATAATAGATGTAAACAATTTAATATTTTTCTTCTTCTCCATCACCAAATTTTAGCTTACTTCATCATTCAGAAACTAAATTAAAAGACTATTGATTAATGACACATATTTCGTATACATTGGTATAATAAAAATTATATCACGACGCACGATAGTATATTGATTCACCATATTCACATTATTTTATTGTATAATAGATGTAAACACATTCAATATTTTTTCTTCTTCTCCATCACAGAATGTTAAGTTACTTAATCACTAAGAAACTAAGTTAAATGACTATTAATTAACGACGCATATTTCATATACATTGGTAATACTTAAAATTATATAACGAGGCTCGACAGTATATTTATTCACCATAGATGTAAACAATTTATATTTTTCTTCTTCTCCATCAACAAATTTTAGCTTACTTCATCATTAAGAAACTAAATTAAAATACTATTGATTAATGACACATATTTCGTATACATTGGTAATAATAAAAATAATATCACGATGCACGATTGTATATTGATTCACCATATTCACATTGTTTTATTGTACAATAGATGTAAACACTTTCAATATTTTTTCTTCTTCTCCATCACATAATGTTAGGTTACTTAATCACTAAGAAACTAAGTTAAATGACTATTAATTAACGACGCATATTTCATATACATTGGTAATACTTAAAATTATATAACGAGGCTCGATAGTATATTTATTCACCATATTCACATTGTATTATGGTATAATAGATGTAACCAATTTCAATATTTTACTTCTTCTCCATCACCAAATTTTAGCTTACTTCATCATTAAGAAACTAAATTAAAAGACTATTGATTAATGACACATATTTCGTATACATTGGTAATAATAAAAATTATATCACGACACACGATAGTATATTGATTCACCATATTCACTTTGTATTATTGTATAATAGATGTAAACAATTTCAATATTTTTCTTCTTCTCCATCACATAATTTTAGGTTTCTTCATCCCCAAGAAACTAAGTTAAAAGACTATTAATTAATGACACATATTTTATATACATTGGTAACAATTAAAATTATATAAGGAGGCTTGATAGTATATTTATTCACCATATTCACTTTGTATTATGGTATAATAGATGTAAACAATTTCAATATTTTTCTTTTTCTCCATCCCAGAATTTTAGGTTACTTCATCCCCAAGAAACTAAGTTAAAAGACTATTAATTAATGACACATATTTCATATACATTGGTAACAATTAAAATTATATAACCACTCTCGATAGTATATTTATTCACCATATTCACATTGTATTATGGTATAATAGATGTAACCAATTTCAATATTTTTATTCATCTCCATCACCAATTTTTAGGTAACTACATAACTAAGAAACTAAGTTAAATGACTATTAATTAACGATGCATATTTCATATACATTGGTATTACTTAAAATTATATAACGAGGATCGATAGTATATTTATTCACCATATTCACATTGTATTGTGGTATAATAGATGTAAACAATTTAATATTTTTCTTCTTCTCCATCAACAAATTTTAGCTTACTTCATCATTAAGAAACTAAATTAAAAGACTATTGATTAATGACACATATTTCGTATACATTGGTAATAATAAAAATTCTATCATGATGCACGATTGTATATTGATTCACCATATTCACATTGTTTTATTTTATAATAGATGTAAACACTTTCAATATTTTTTCTTCTTCTCCATCACAGAATGTTAGGTTACTTAATCACTAAGAAACTAAGTTAAATGACAATTAATCAACGACGCATATTTCATATACATTGGTAATACTTAAAATTATATAACGAGGCTCGATAGTATATTTATTCACCATATTCACATTGTATTATGGTATAATAGATGTAATCAATTTAAATATTTTTCTTCTTCTCCATCACCAAATTTTAGCTTACTTCATCATTAAGAAACTAAATTAAAAGACTATTGATTAATGACACATATTTCGTATACATTGGTAATAATAAAAATTATATCACGACGCACGATAGTATATTGATTCACCATATTCACTTTGTATTATTGTATAATAGATGTAAACAATTTCAATATTTTTCTTCTTCTCCATCACATAATTTTAGGTTACTTCATCCCCAAGAAACTAAGTTAAAAGACTATTAATTAATGACATATATTTCATATACATTGGTAACAATTAAAATTATATAACCACTCTCGATAGTATATTTATTCACCATATTCACATTGTATTATAGTATAATATATGTAACCAATTTCAATATTTTTATTCATCTCCATCACCAAATTTTAGGTAAATACATAACTAAGAAACTAAGTTAAATGACTATTAATTAACGACGCATATTTCATTTACATTGGTAATAATTAAAATTATATAACGAGGCTCGATAGTATATTTATTCACCATATTCACATTTTATTATGGTATAATAGATGTAAACAATTTAATATTTTTCTTCTTCTCCATCACCAAATTTTAGCTTACTTCATCATTCAGAAACTAAATTAAAAGACTATTGATTAATGACACATATTTCGTATACATTGGTAATAATAAAAATTATATCACGACGCACGATAGTATATTGATTCACCATATTCACATTATTTTATTGTATAATAGATGTAAACACATTCAATATTTTTTCTTCTTCTCCATCACAGAATGTTAAGTTACTTAATCACTAAGAAACTAAGTTAAATGACTATTAATTAACGACGCATATTTCATATACATTGGTAATACTTAAAATTATATAACGAGGCTCGACAGTATATTTATTCACCATAGATGTAAACAATTTAATATTTTTCTTCTTCTCCATCAACAAATTTTAGCTTACTTCATCATTAAGAAACTAAATTAAAATACTATTGATTAATGACACATATTTCGTATACATTGGTAATAATAAAAATTATATCACGATGCACGATTGTATATTGATTCACCATATTCACATTGTTTTATTGTACAATAGATGTAAACACTTTCAATATTTTTTCTTCTTCTCCATCACATAATGTTAGGTTACTTAATCACTAAGAAACTAAGTTAAATGACTATTAATTAACGACGCATATTTCATATACATTGGTAATACTTAAAATTATATAACGAGGCTCGATAGTATATTTATTCACCATATTCACATTGTATTATGGTATAATAGATGTAACCAATTTCAATATTTTTCTTCTTCTCCATCACCAAATTTTAGCTTACTTCATCATTAAGAAACTAAATTAAAAGACTATTGATTAATGACACATATTTCGTATACATTGGTAATAATAAAAATTATATCACGACACACGATAGTATATTGATTCACCATATTCACTTTGTATTATTGTATAATAGATGTAAACAATTTCAATATTTTTCTTCTTCTCCATCACATAATTTTAGGTTTCTTCATCCCCAAGAAACTAAGTTAAAAGACTATTAATTAATGACACATATTTTATATACATTGGTAACAATTAAAATTATATAAGGAGGCTTGATAGTATATTTATTCACCATATTCACTTTGTATTATGGTATAATAGATGTAAACAATTTCAATATTTTTCTTTTTCTCCATCCCAGAATTTTAGGTTACTTCATCCCCAAGAAACTAAGTTAAAAGACTATTAATTAATGACACATATTTCATATACATTGGTAACAATTAAAATTATATAACCACTCTCGATAGTATATTTATTCACCATATTCACATTGTATTATGGTATAATAGATGTAACCAATTTCAATATTTTTATTCATCTCCATCACCAATTTTTAGGTAACTACATAACTAAGAAACTAAGTTAAATGACTATTAATTAACGATGCATATTTCATATACATTGGTATTACTTAAAATTATATAACGAGGCTCGATAGTATATTTATTCACCATATTCACATTGTATTGTGGTATAATAGATGTAAACAATTTAATATTTTTCTTCTTCTCCATCAACAAATTTTAGCTTACTTCATCATTAAGAAACTAAATTAAAAGACTATTGATTAATGACACATATTTCGTATACATTGGTAATAATAAAAATTCTATCATGATGCACGATTGTATATTGATTCACCATATTCACATTGTTTTATTTTATAATAGATGTAAACACTTTCAATATTTTTTCTTCTTCTCCATCACAGAATGTTAGGTTACTTAATCACTAAGAAACTAAGTTAAATGACAATTAATCAACGACGCATATTTCATATACATTGGTAATACTTAAAATTATATAACGAGGCTCGATAGTATATTTATTCACCATATTCACATTGTATTATGGTATAATAGATGTAACCAATTTAAATATTTTTCTTCTTCTCCATCACCAAATTTTAGCTTACTTCATCATTAAGAAACTAAATTAAAAGACTATTGATTAATGACACATATTTCGTATACATTGGTAATAATAAAAATTATATCACGACGCACGATAGTATATTGATTCACCATATTCACTTTGTATTATTGTATAATAGATGTAAACAATTTCAATATTTTTCTTCTTCTCCATCACATAATTTTAGGTTACTTCATCCCCAAGAAACTAAGTTAAAAGACTATTAATTAATGACACATATTTTATATACATTGGTAACAATTAAAATTATATAACCACCCTCGATAGGATATTTATTCACCATATTCACATTGTATTATGGTATAATAGATGTAACCAATTTCAATATTTTTATTCATCTCCATCACTAAATTTTAAGTAAATACATAACTAAGAAACTAAGTTAGATGACTATTAATTAACGACGCATATTTCCTTTACATTGGTAATAATTAAAATTATATAACGAGGCTCGATAGTATATTTATTCACCATATTCACATTATATTATGGTATAATAGATGTAAACAATTTAATATTTTTCTTCTTCTCCATCACCAAATTTTAGCTTACTTCATCATTAAGAAACTAAATTAAAAGACTATTGATTAATGACACATATTTCGTATACATTGGTAATAATAAAAATTATATCACGACGCACGATAGTATATTGATTCACCATATTCACTTTGTATTATTGTATAATAGATGTAAACAATTTCAATATTTTTCTTCTTCTCCATCACATAATTTTAGGTTACTTCATCCCCAAGAAACTAAGTTAAAAGACTATTAATTAATGACATATATTTCATATACATTGGTAACAATTAAAATTATATAACCACTCTCGATAGTATATTTATTCACCATATTCACATTGTATTATAGTATAATATATGTAACCAATTTCAATATTTTTATTCATCTCCATCACCAAATTTTAGGTAAATACATAACTAAGAAACTAAGTTAAATGACTATTAATTAACGACGCATATTTCATTTACATTGGTAATAATTAAAATTATATAACGAGGCTCGATAGTATATTTATTCACCATATTCACATTTTATTATGGTATAATAGATGTAAACAATTTAATATTTTTCTTCTTCTCCATCACCAAATTTTAGCTTACTTCATCATTCAGAAACTAAATTAAAAGACTATTGATTAATGACACATATTTCGTATACATTGGTAATAATAAAAATTATATCACGACGCACGATAGTATATTGATTCACCATATTCACATTATTTTATTGTATAATAGATGTAAACACATTCAATATTTTTTCTTCTTCTCCATCACAGAATGTTAAGTTACTTAATCACTAAGAAACTAAGTTAAATGACTATTAATTAACGACGCATATTTCATATACATTGGTAATACTTAAAATTATATAACGAGGCTCGACAGTATATTTATTCACCATAGATGTAAACAATTTAATATTTTTCTTCTTCTCCATCAACAAATTTTAGCTTACTTCATCATTAAGAAACTAAATTAAAATACTATTGATTAATGACACATATTTCGTATACATTGGTAATAATAAAAATTATATCACGATGCACGATTGTATATTGATTCACCATATTCACATTGTTTTATTGTACAATAGATGTAAACACTTTCAATATTTTTTCTTCTTCTCCATCACATAATGTTAGGTTACTTAATCACTAAGAAACTAAGTTAAATGACTATTAATTAACGACGCATATTTCATATACATTGGTAATACTTAAAATTATATAACGAGGCTCGATAGTATATTTATTCACCATATTCACATTGTATTATGGTATAATAGATGTAACCAATTTCAATATTTTTCTTCTTCTCCATCACCAAATTTTAGCTTACTTCATCATTAAGAAACTAAATTAAAAGACTATTGATTAATGACACATATTTCGTATACATTGGTAATAATAAAAATTATATCACGACACACGATAGTATATTGATTCACCATATTCACTTTGTATTATTGTATAATAGATGTAAACAATTTCAATATTTTTCTTCTTCTCCATCACATAATTTTAGGTTTCTTCATCCCCAAGAAACTAAGTTAAAAGACTATTAATTAATGACACATATTTTATATACATTGGTAACAATTAAAATTATATAAGGAGGCTTGATAGTATATTTATTCACCATATTCACTTTGTATTATGGTATAATAGATGTAAACAATTTCAATATTTTTCTTTTTCTCCATCCCAGAATTTTAGGTTACTTCATCCCCAAGAAACTAAGTTAAAAGACTATTAATTAATGACACATATTTCATATACATTGGTAACAATTAAAATTATATAACCACTCTCGATAGTATATTTATTCACCATATTCACATTGTATTATGGTATAATAGATGTAACCAATTTCAATATTTTTATTCATCTCCATCACCAATTTTTAGGTAACTACATAACTAAGAAACTAAGTTAAATGACTATTAATTAACGATGCATATTTCATATACATTGGTATTACTTAAAATTATATAACGAGGCTCGATAGTATATTTATTCACCATATTCACATTGTATTGTGGTATAATAGATGTAAACAATTTAATATTTTTCTTCTTCTCCATCAACAAATTTTAGCTTACTTCATCATTAAGAAACTAAATTAAAAGACTATTGATTAATGACACATATTTCGTATACATTGGTAATAATAAAAATTCTATCATGATGCACGATTGTATATTGATTCACCATATTCACATTGTTTTATTTTATAATAGATGTAAACACTTTCAATATTTTTTCTTCTTCTCCATCACAGAATGTTAGGTTACTTAATCACTAAGAAACTAAGTTAAATGACAATTAATCAACGACGCATATTTCATATACATTGGTAATACTTAAAATTATATAACGAGGCTCGATAGTATATTTATTCACCATATTCACATTGTATTATGGTATAATAGATGTAACCAATTTAAATATTTTTCTTCTTCTCCATCACCAAATTTTAGCTTACTTCATCATTAAGAAACTAAATTAAAAGACTATTGATTAATGACACATATTTCGTATACATTGGTAATAATAAAAATTATATCACGACGCACGATAGTATATTGATTCACCATATTCACTTTGTATTATTGTATAATAGATGTAAACAATTTCAATATTTTTCTTCTTCTCCATCACATAATTTTAGGTTACTTCATCCCCAAGAAACTAAGTTAAAAGACTATTAATTAATGACACATATTTTATATACATTGGTAACAATTAAAATTATATAACCACCCTCGATAGGATATTTATTCACCATATTCACATTGTATTATGGTATAATAGATGTAACCAATTTCAATATTTTTATTCATCTCCATCACTAAATTTTAAGTAAATACATAACTAAGAAACTAAGTTAGATGACTATTAATTAACGACGCATATTTCCTTTACATTGGTAATAATTAAAATTATATAACGAGGCTCGATAGTATATTTATTCACCATATTCACATTATATTATGGTATAATAGATGTAAACAATTTAATATTTTTCTTCTTCTCCATCACCAAATTTTAGCTTACTTCATCATTAAGAAACTAAACTAAAAGACTATTGATTAATGACACATATTTCGTATACATTGGTAATAATAAAAATTCTATCACGATGAACGATAGTATATTGATTCACCATATTCACATTGTTTTATTGTATAATAGATGTAAACACTTTCAATATTTTTTCTTCTTCTCCATCACATAATGATAGGTTACTTAATCACTAAGAAACTAAGTTAAATGACTATTTATTAACGACGCATATTTCATATACATTGGTAATACTTAAAATTATATAACGAGGCTCGATAGTATATTTATTCACCATATTCACATTGTATTATGGTATATTAGATGTAAATAATTTAATATTTTTCTTCTTCTCCATCACCAAATTTTAGCTTACTTCATCATTAAGAAACTAAATTAAAAGACTATTGATTAATGACACATATTTCGTATACATTGGTAATAATAAAAATTATATCACGATGCACGATAGTAAATTGATTCACCATATTCACTTTGTATTATTGTATAATAGATGTACACCATTTAAATATTTTTCTTCTTCTCCATCACAGAATTTTAGGTTACTTCATCCCCAAGAAACTAAGTTAAAAGACTATTCATTAATGACACATATTTCATATACATTGGTAATACTTAAAATTATATAACGAGGCTCGATAGTATATTTATTCACCATATTCACATTGTATTATGGTATAATAGATGTAAACAATATAATATTTTTCTTCTTCTCCATCACCAAATTTTAGCTTACTTCATCATTATAAAACTAAATTAAAAGACTATTGATTAATGACACATATTTCGTATACATTGGTAATAATAAAAATTATATCACAACGCACGATAGTATATTGGTTCACCATATTCACTTTGTATTATTGTATAATAGATGTAAACAATTTCAATATTTTTCTTCTTCTCCATCACAGAATTTTAGGTTACTTCATCCTTAAGAAACTAAGTTAAAAGATTGTTAATTAATGAAACATATTTCATATACATTGGTAATAATTAAAATTATATAACGATGCTTGATAATATATTTATTCACCATATTCACATTGTATTATGGTATAATAGATGTAAACAATTTCAATATTTTTCTTCTTCTCCATCACAGAATTTTAGGTTACTTCATCCCCAAGAAACTAAGTTAAAAGACTATTAATTAATGACACATATTTCATATACATTGGTAACAATTAAAATTATATAAGGAGGCTTGATAGTATATTTATTCACCATATTCACTTTGTATTATGGTATAATAGATGTAAACAATTTCAATATTTTTCTTTTTCTCCATCACAGAATTTTAGGTTACTTCATCCCCAAGAAACTAAGTTAAAAGACTATTAATTAATGACACATATTTCATATACATTGGTAACAATTAAAATTATATAACCACTCTCGATAGTATATTTATTCACCATATTCACATTGTATTATGGTATAATAGATGTAACCAATTTCAATATTTTTATTCATCTCCATCACCAATTTTTAGGTAACTACATAACTAAGAAACTAAGTTAAATGACTATTAATTAACGATGCATATTTAATTTACAATGGTAATAATTAAAATTATATAACGAGGCTCGATAGTATATTTATTCACCATATTCACATTGTATTATGGTATAATAGATGTAAACAATTTAATATTTTTCTTCTTCTCCATCACCAAATTTTAGCTTACTTCATCATTCAGAAACTAAATTAAAAGACTATTGATTAATGACACATATTTCGTATACATTGGTAATAATAAAAATTATATCACGACGCACGATAGTATATTGATTCACCATATTCACATTATTTTATTGTATAATAGATGTAAACACATTCAATATTTTTTCTTCTTCTCCATCACAGAATATTAGGTTACTTAATCACTAAGAAACTAAGTTAAACTACTATTAATTAACGACGCATATTTCATATACATTGGTAATACTTAAAATTATATAACGAGGCTCGATAGTATATTTATTCACCATATTCACATTGTATTGTGGTATAATAGACGTAAACAATTTAATATTTTTCTTCTTCTCCATCAACAAATTTTAGCTTACTTCATCATTAAGAAACTAAATTAAAATACTATTGATTAATGACACATATTTCGTATACATTGGTAATAATAAAAATTATATCACGATGCACGACTGTATATTGATTCACCATATTCACATTGTTTTATTGTACAATAGATGTAAACACTTTCAATATTTTTTCTTCTTCTCCATCACATAATGTTAGGTTACTTAATCACTAAGAAACTAAGTTAAATGACTATTAATTAACGATGCATATTTCATATACATTGGTAATACTTAAAATTATATAACGAGGCTCGATAGTATATTTATTCACCATATTCACATTGTATTATGGTATAATAGATGTAACCAATTTAAATATTTTTCTTCTTCTCCATCACCAAATTTTAGCTTACTTCATCATTAAGAAACTAAATTAAAAGACTATTGATTAATGACACATATTTCGTATACATTGGTAATAATAAAAATTATATCACGACACACGATAGTATATTGATTCACCATATTCACTTTGTATTATTGTATAATAGATGTAAACAATTTCAATATTTTTCTTCTTCTCCATCACATAATTTTAGGTTACTTCATCCCCAAGAAACTAAGTTAAAAGACTATTAATTAATGACACATATTTTATATACATTGGTAACAATTAAAATTATATAACCACCCTCGATAGGATATTTATTCACCATATTCACATTGTATTATGGTATAATAGATGTAACCAATTTCAATATTTTTATTCATCTCCATCACTAAATTTTAAGTAAATACATAACTAAGAAACTAAGTTAGATGACTATTAATTAACGACGCATATTTCCTTTACATTGGTAATAATTAAAATTATATAACGAGGGTCGATAGTATATTTATTCACCATATTCACATTATATTATGGTATAATAGATGTAAACAATTTAATATTTTTCTTCTTCTCCATCACCAAATTTTAGCTTACTTCATCATTAAGAAACTAAACTAAAAGACTATTGATTAATGACACATATTTCGTATACATTGGTAATAATAAAAATTCTATCACGATGAACGATAGTATATTGATTCACCATATTCACATTGTTTTATTGTATAATAGATGTAAACACTTTCAATATTTTTTCTTCTTCTCCATCACATAATGATAGGTTACTTAATCACTAAGAAACTAAGTTAAATGACTATTTATTAACGACGCATATTTCATATACATTGGTAATACTTAAAATTATATAACGAGGCTCGATAGTATATTTATTCACCATATTCACATTGTATTATGGTATATTAGATGTAAATAATTTAATATTTTTCTTCTTCTCCATCACCAAATTTTAGCTTACTTCATCATTAAGAAACTAAATTAAAAGACTATTGATTAATGACACATATTTCGTATACATTGGTAATAATAAAAATTATATCACGATGCACGATAGTAAATTGATTCACCATATTCACTTTGTATTATTGTATAATAGATGTAAACCATTTAAATATTTTTCTTCTTCTCCATCACAGAATTTTAGGTTACTTCATCCCCAAGAAACTAAGTTAAAAGACTATTCATTAATGACACATATTTCATATACATTGGTAATACTTAAAATTATATAACGAGGCTCGATAGTATATTTATTCACCATATTCACATTGTATTATGGTATAATAGATGTAAACAATATAATATTTTTCTTCTTCTCCATCACCAAATTTTAGCTTACTTCATCATTATAAAACTAAATTAAAAGACTATTGATTAATGACACATATTTCGTATACATTGGTAATAATAAAAATTATATCACAACGCACGATAGTATATTGGTTCACCATATTCACTTTGTATTATTGTATAATAGATGTAAACAATTTCAATATTTTTCTTCTTCTCCATCACAGAATTTTAGGTTACTTCATCCTTAAGAAACTAAGTTAAAAGATTGTTAATTAATGAAACATATTTCATATACATTGGTAATAATTAAAATTATATAACGATGCTTGATAATATATTTATTCACCATATTCACATTGTATTATGGTATAATAGATGTAAACAATTTCAATATTTTTCTTCTTCTCCATCACAGAATTTTAGGTTACTTCATCCCCAAGAAACTAAGTTAAAAGACTATTAATTAATGACACATATTTCATATACATTGGTAACAATTAAAATTATATAAGGAGGCTTGATAGTATATTTATTCACCATATTCACTTTGTATTATGGTATAATAGATGTAAACAATTTCAATATTTTTCTTTTTCTCCATCACAGAATTTTAGGTTACTTCATCCCCAAGAAACTAAGTTAAAAGACTATTAATTAATGACACATATTTCATATACATTGGTAACAATTAAAATTATATAACCACTCTCGATAGTATATTTATTCACCATATTCACATTGTATTATGGTATAATAGATGTAACCAATTTCAATATTTTTATTCATCTCCATCACCAATTTTTAGGTAACTACATAACTAAGAAACTAAGTTAAATGACTATTAATTAACGATGCATATTTCATATACATTGGTAATACTTAAAATTATATAACGAGGCTCGATAGTATATTTATTCACCATATTCACATTGTATTATGGTATAATAGATGTAAACAATTTAATATTTTTCTTCTTCTCCAACACCAAATTTTAGCTTACGTCGTCATTAAGAAACTAAATTAAAAGACTATTGATTAATGACACATATTTCGTATACATTGGTAATAATAAAAATTATATCACGACGCACGATAGTAAATTGATTCCCGATATTCACTTTGTATTATTGTATAATAGATGTAAACAATTTCAATATTTTTCTTCTTCTCCATCACAGAATTTTAGGTTACTTCATCCCCAAGAAACTAAGTTAAAAGACTATTAATTAATGACACATATTTCATATACATTGGTAACAATTAAAATTATATAACCACTCTCGATAGTATATTTATTCACCATATTCACATTGTATTATAGTATAATAGATGTACCCAATTTCTATATTTTTATTCATCTCCATCACCAAAATTTAGGTAAATACATAACTAAGAAACTAAGTGAAATGACTATTAATTAACGACGCATATTTCATTTACATTGGTAATAATTAAAATTATATAACGAGGCTCGATAGTATATTTATCCACCATATTCACATTGTATTATGGTATAATAGATGTAAACAATTTAATATTTTTCTTCTTCTCCATCACCAAATTTTAGCTTACTTCATCATTCAGAAACTAAATTAAAAGACTATTGATTAATGACACATATTTCGTATACATTGGTAATAATAAAAATTATATCACGACGCACGATAGTATATTGATTCACCATATTCACATTATTTTATTGTATAATAGATGTAAACACTTTCAATATTTTTTCTTCTTCTCCATCACAGAATGTTAGGTTAGTTAAGCACTAAGAAACTAAGTATAATGACTATTAATTAACGACGCATATTTCATATACATTGGTAATACTTAAAATTATATAACGAGGCTCGATAGTATATTTATTCACCATATTCACATTGTATTGTGGTATAATAGATGTAAACAATTTAATATTTTTCTTCTTCTCCATCAACAAATTTTAGCTTACTTCATCATTAAGAAACTAAATTAAAATTCTATTGATTAATGACACATATTTCGTATACATTGGTAATAATAAAAATTATATCACGATGCACGATTGTATATTGATTCACCATATTCACATTGTTTTATTGTATAATAGATGTAAACACTTTCAATATTTTTTCTTCTTCTCCATCACAGAATGTTAGGTTACTTAATCACTAAGAAAGTAAGTTAAATGACTATTAATTAACGACGCATATTTCATATACATTGGTAATACTTAAAATTATATAACGAGGCTCGATAGTATATTTATTCACCATATTCACATTGTATTATAGTATAATAGATGTAACCGATTTCAATATTTTTCTTCTTCTCCATCACCAAATTTTAGCTTACTTCATCATTAAGAAACTAAATTAAAAGACTATTGATTAATGACACATATTTCGTATACATTGGTAATAATAAAAATTATATCACGACGCACGATAGTATATTGATTCACCATATTCACTTTTTATTATTGTATAATAGATGTAAACAATTTAAATATTTTTCTTCTTCTCCATTACATAATTTTAGGTTACTTCATCCCCAAGAAACTAAGTTAAAAGACTATTAATTAATGACACATATTTTATATACATTGGTAACAATTAAAATTATATAACCACTCTCGATAGGATATTTATTCACCATATTCACATTGTATTATGGTATAATAGATGTAACCAATTTCAATATTTTTATTCATCTCCATCACTAAATTTTAAGTAAATACATAACTAAGAAACTAAGTTAAATGACTATTAATTAACGACGCATATTTCATTTACATTGGTAATAATTAAAATTATATAACGAGGCTCGATAGTATATTTATTCACCATATTCACATTGTATTATGGTATAATAAATGTAAACAATTTAATATATTTCTTCTTCTCCATCACCAAATTTTAGCTTACTTCATCATTAAGAAACTAAATTAAAAGACTATTGATTAATGACACATATTTCGTATACATTGGTAATAATAAAAATTCTATCACGATGAACGATAGTATATTGATTCACCATATTCACATTGTTTTATTGTAAAATAGATGTAAACACTTTCAATATTTTTTCTTCTTCTCCATCACAGAATGATAGGTTACTTAATCACTAAGAAACTAAGTTAAATGACTATTTATTAACGACGCATATTTCATATACATTGTTAATACTTAAAATTATATAACAAGGCTCGATAGTATATTTATTCACCATATTCACATTGTATTATGGTATAATAGATGTAAACAATTTAATATTTTTCTTCTTCTCCATCACGAAATTTTAGCTTACTTCATCATTAAGAAACTAAATTAAAAGACTATTGATTAATGACACATATTTCGTATACATTGGTAATAATAAAAATTATATCACGACGCACGATAGTAAATTGATTCACCATATTCACTTTGTATTATTGTATAATAGATGTAAACAATTTAAATATTTTTCTTCTTCTCCATCACAGAATTTTAGGTTACTTCATCCCCAAGAAACTAAGTTAAAAGACTATTAATTAATGACACATATTTCATATACATTGGTAACAATTAAAATTATATAACCACTCTCGATAGTATATTTATTCACCATATTCACATTGTATTATAGTATAATAGATGTAACCAATTTCAATATTTTTATTCATCTCCATCACCAAATTTTAGGTAAATACCTAACTAAGAAACTAAGTTAAATGACTATTAATTAACGACACATATTTCATTTACATTGGTAATAATTAAAATTATATAACGAGGCTCGATAGTATATTTATTCACCAAATTCACATTGTAATATGGTATAATAGATGTAAACAATTTAATATTTTTCTTCTTCTCCATCACCAAATTTTAGCTTACTTCATCATTCAGAAACTAAATTAAAAGACTATTGATTAATGACACATATTTCGTATACATTGGAAATAATAAAAATTATATCACGACACACGATAGTATATTGATTCACCATATTCACATTATTTAATTGTATAATATATGTAAACACTATCAATATTTTTTCTTCTTCTCCATCACAGAATGTTAGGTTACTTAATCACTAAGAAACTAAGTTAAATGACTATTAATTAACGACGCATATTTCATATACATTGGTATTACTTAAAATTATATAACGAGGCTCGATAGTATATTTATTCACCATATTCACATTGTATTGTGGTATAATAGATGTAAACAATTTAATATTTTTGTTCTTCTCCATCAACAAATTTTAGCTTACTTCATCATTAAGAAACTAAATTAAAAGACTATTGATTAATGACACATATTTCGTATACATTGGTAATAATAAAAATTATATCACGACGCACGATAGTAAATTGATTCACCATATTCACTTTGTATTATTGTATAATAGATGTAAACAATTTAAATATTTTTCTTCTTCTCCATTACAAAATTTTAGGTTACTTCATCCCCAAGAAACTAAGTTAAAAGACTATTAATTAATGACACATATTTTATATACATTGGTAACAATTAAAATTATATAACCACTCTCAATAGTATATTAATTCACCATATTCACATTGTATTATAGTATAATAGATGTAACCAATTTCAATATTTTTATTCATCTCCATCACCAAATTTTAGGTAAATACATAACTAAGAAACTAAGTTAAATGACTATTAATTAACGACACATATTTCATTTACATTGGTAATAATTAAAATTATATAACGAGGCTCGATAGTATATTTATTCACCAAATTCACATTGTATTATGGTATAATAGATGTAAACAATTTAATATTTTTCTTCTTCTCCATCACCAAATTTTAGCTTACTTCATCATTCAGAAACTAACTTAAAATACTATTGATTAATGACACATATTTCGTATACATTGGAAATAATAAAAATTATATCACGACACACGATAGTATATTGATTCACCATATTCAACTTATTTAATTGTATAATATATGTAAACACTATCAATATTTTTTCTTCTTCTCCATCACAGAATGTTAGGTTACTTAATCACTAAGAAACTAAGTTAAATGACTATTAATTAACGACGCATATTTCATATACATTGGTAATACTTAAAATTATATAACGAGGCTCGATAGTATATTTATTCACCATATTCACATTGTATTGTGGTATAATAGATGTAAACAATTTAATATTTTTGTTCTTCTCCATCAACAAATTTTAGCTTACTTCATCATTAAGAAACTAAATTAAAAGATTATTGATTAATGACACATATTTCGTATACATTGGTAATAATAAAAATTATATCACGATGCACGATTGTATATTGATTCACCATATTCACATTGATTTATTGTATAATAGATGTAAACACTTTCAATATTTTTTCTTCTTCTCCATCACAGAATGTTAGGTTACTTAATCACTAAGAAACTAAGTTAAATGACTATTAATTAACGACGCATATTTCATATACATTGGTAATACTTAAAATTATATAACGAGGCTCGATAGTATATTTATTCACCATATTCACATTGTATTATGGTATAATAGATGTAACCAATTTCAATATTTTTCTTCTTCTCCATCACCAAATTTTAGCTTACTTCATCATTAAGAAACTAAATTAAAAGACTATTGATTAATGACACATATTTCGTATACATTGGTAATAATAAAAATTATATCACGACGCACGATAGTATATTGATTCACCATATTCACTTTGTATTATTGTATAATAGATGTAAACAATTTCAATATTTTTCTTCTTCTCCATCACATAATTTTAGGTTACTTCATCCCCAAGAAACTAAGTTAAAAGACTATTAATTAATGACACATATTTCATATACATTGGTAACCATTAAAATTATATAACCACTCTCGATAGTATATTTATTCACCATATTCACATTGTATTATGGTATAATAGATGTAACCAATTTCAATATTTTTATTCATCTCCATCACCAAATTTTACGTAAATACATAACTAAGAAACTAAGTTAAATGACTATTCATTAACGACGCATATTTCATTTACATTGGTAATAATTAAAATTATATAACGAGGCTCGATAGTATATTTATTCACCATATTCACATTGTATTATGGTATAATAGATGTAAACAATTTAATATTTTTCTTCTTCTCCATCACCAAATTTTAGCTTACTTCATCATTAAGAAACTAAATTAAAAGACTATTGATTAATGACACATATTTCTTATACATGGGTAATAATAAAAATTATATCACGATGCACGATTGTATATTGATTCACCATATTCACATTGTTTTATTGTATAATAGATGTAAACACTTTCAATATTTTTTCTTCTTCTCCATCACAGAATGTTAGGTTACTTAATCACTAAGAAACTAAGTTAAATGACTATTTATTAACGACACATATTTCATATACATTGGTAATACTTAAAATTATATAACGAGGCTCGATAGTATATTTATTCACCATATTCACATTGTATTATGGTATAATAGATGTAAACAATTTAATATTTTTCTTCTTCTCCATCACGAAATTTTAGCTTACTTCATCATTAAGAAACTAAATTAAAAGACTATTGATTAATGACACATATTTCGTATACATTGGTAATAATAAAAATTATATCACGACGCACGATAGTAAATTTATTCACCATATTCACTTTGTATTATTGTATAATAGATGTAAACAATTTAAATATTTTTCTTCTTCTCCATCACAGAATTTTAGGTTACTTCATCCCCAAGAAACTAAGTTAAAAGACTATTAATTAATGACACATATTTCATATACATTGGTAACAATTAAAATTATATAACCACTCTCGATAGTATATTTATTCACCATATTCACATTGTATTATAGTATAATAGACGTAACCAATTTCAATATTTTTATTCATCTCCATCACCAAATTTTAGGTAAATACATAACTAAGAAACTAAGTTAAATGACTATTAATTAACGACACATATTTCATTTACATTGGTAATAATTAAAATTATATAACGAGGCTCGATAGTATATTTATTCACCAAATTCACATTGTAATATGGTATAATAGATGTAAACAATTTAATATTTTTCTTCTTCTCCATCACCAAATTTTAGCTTACTTCATCATTCAGAAACTAAATTAAAAGACTATTGATTAATGACACATATTTCGTATACATTGGAAATAATAAAAATTATATCACGACACACGATAGTATATTGATTCACCATATTCACATTATTTAATTGTATAATATATGTAAACACTATCAATATTTTTTCTTCTTCTCCATCACAGAATGTTAGGTTACTTAATCACTAAGAAACTAAGTTAAATGACTATTAATTAACGACGCATATTTCATATACATTGGTAATACTTAAAATTATATAACGAGGCTCGATAGTATATTTATTCACCATATTCACATTGTATTGTGGTATAATAGATGTAAACAATTTAATATTTTTGTTCTTCTCCATCAACAAATTTTAGCTTACTTCATCATTAAGAAACTAAATTAAAAGACTATTGATTAATGACACATATTTCGTATACATTGGTAATAATAAAAATTATATCACGACGCACGATAGTAAATTGATTCACCATATTCACTTTGTATTATTGTATAATAGATGTAAACAATTTAAATATTTTTCTTCTTCTCCATCACAAAATTTTAGGTTACTTCATCCCCAAGAAACTAAGTTAAAAGACTATTAATTAATGACACATATTTTATATACATTGGTAACAATTAAAATTATATAACCACTCTCAATAGTATATTAATTCACCATATTCACATTGTATTATAGTATAATAGATGTAACCAATTTCAATATTTTTATTCATCTCCATCACCAAATTTTAGGTAAATACATAACTAAGAAACTAAGTTAAATGACTATTAATTAACGACACATATTTCATTTACATTGGTAATAATTAAAATTATATAACGAGGCTCGATAGTATATTTATTCACCAAATTCACATTGTATTATGGTATAATAGATGTAAACAATTTAATATTTTTCTTCTTCTCCATCACCAAATTTTAGCTTACTTCATCATTCAGAAACTAAATTAAAAGACTATTGATTAATGACACATATTTCGTATACATTGGAAATAATAAAAATTATATCACGACACACGATAGTATATTGATTCACCATATTCAAATTATTTAATTGTATAATATATGTAAACACTATCAATATTTTTTCTTCTTCTCCATCACAGAATGTTAGGTTACTTAATCACTAAGAAACTAAGTTAAATGACTATTAATTAACGACGCATATTTCATATACATTGGTAATACTTAAAATTATATAACGAGGCTCGATAGTATATTTATTCACCATATTCACATTGTATTGTGGTATAATAGATGTAAACAATTTAATATTTTTGTTCTTCTCCATCAACAAATTTTAGCTTACTTCATCATTAAGAAACTAAATTAAAAGACTATTGATTAATGACACATATTTCGTATACATTGGTAATAATAAAAATTATATCACGACGCACGATAGTAAATTGATTCACCATATTCACTTTGTATTATTGTATAATAGATGTAAACAATTTAAATATTTTTCTTCTTCTCCATCACAAAATTTTAGGTTACTTCATCCCCAAGAAACTAAGTTAAAAGACTATTAATTAATGACACATATTTTATATACATTGGTAACAATTAAAATTATATAACCACTCTCAATAGTATATTAATTCACCATATTCACATTGTATTATAGTATAATAGATGTAACCAATTTCAATATTTTTATTCATCTCCATCACCAAATTTTAGGTAAATACATAACTAAGAAACTAAGTTAAATGACTATTAATTAACGACACATATTTCATTTACATTGGTAATAATTAAAATTATATAACGAGGCTCGATAGTATATTTATTCACCAAATTCACATTGTATTATGGTATAATAGATGTAAACAATTTAATATTTTTCTTCTTCTCCATCACCAAATTTTAGCTTACTTCATCATTCAGAAACTAAATTAAAAGACTATTGATTAATGACACATATTTCGTATACATTGGAAATAATAAAAATTATATCACGACACACGATAGTATATTGATTCACCATATTCAAATTATTTAATTGTATAATATATGTAAACACTATCAATATTTTTTCTTCTTCTCCATCACAGAATGTTAGGTTACTTAATCACTAAGAAACTAAGTTAAATGACTATTAATTAACGACGCATATTTCATATACATTGGTAATACTTAAAATTATATAACGAGGCTCGATAGTATATTTATTCACCATATTCACATTGTATTGTGGTATAATAGATGTAAACAATTTAATATTTTTGTTCTTCTCCATCAACAAATTTTAGCTTACTTCATCATTAAGAAACTAAATTAAAAGATTATTGATTAATGACACATATTTCGTATACATTGGTAATAATAAAAATTATATCACGATGCACGATTGTATATTGATTCACCATATTCACATTGATTTATTGTATAATAGATGTAAACACTTTCAATATTTTTTCTTCTTCTCCATCACAGAATGTTAGGTTACTTAATCACTAAGAAACTAAGTTAAATGACTATTAATTAACGACGCATATTTCATATACATTGGTAATACTTAAAATTATATAACGAGGCTCGATAGTATATTTATTCACCATATTCACATTGTATTATGGTATAATAGATGTAACCAATTTCAATATTTTTCTTCTTCTCCATCACCAAATTTTAGCTTACTTCATCATTAAGAAACTAAATTAAAAGACTATTGATTAATGACACATATTTCGTATACATTGGTAATAATAAAAATTATATCACGACGCACGATAGTATATTGATTCACCATATTCACTTTGTATTATTGTATAATAGATGTAAACAATTTCAATATTTTTCTTCTTCTCCATCACATAATTTTAGGTTACTTCATCCCCAAGAAACTAAGTTAAAAGACTATTAATTAATGACACATATTTCATATACATTGGTAACCATTAAAATTATATAACCACTCTCGATAGTATATTTATTCACCATATTCACATTGTATTATGGTATAATAGATGTAACCAATTTCAATATTTTTATTCATCTCCATCACCAAATTTTACGTAAATACATAACTAAGAAACTAAGTTAAATGACTATTCATTAACGACGCATATTTCATTTACATTGGTAATTATTAAAATTATATAACGAGGCTCGATAGTATATTTATTCACCATATTCACATTGTATTATGGTATAATAGATTTAAACAATTTAATATTTTTCTTCTTCTCCATCACCAAATTTTAGCTTACTTCATCATTAAGAAACTAAATTAAAAGACTATTGATTAATGACACATATTTCTTATACATGGGTAATAATAAAAATTATATCACGATGCACGATTGTATATTGATTCACCATATTCACATTGTTTTATTGTATAATAGATGTAAACACTTTCAATATTTTTTCTTCTTCTCCATCACAGAATGTTAGGTTACTTAATCACTAAGAAACTAAGTTAAATGACTATTTATTAACGACACATATTTCATATACATTGGTAATACTTAAAATTATATAACGAGGCTCGATAGTATATTTATTCACCATATTCACATTGTATTATGGTATAATAGATGAAAACAATTTAATATTTTTCTTCGTCTCCATCACCAAATTTTAGCTTACTTCATCATTAAGAAACTAAATTAAAAGACTATTGATTAATGACACATATTTCGTATACATTGGTAATAATAAAAATTATATCACGACGCACGATAGTATATTGATTCACCATATTCACTTTGTATTATTGTATAATAGATGTAAACAATTTCAATATTTTTCTTCTTCTCCATCACATAATTTTAGGTTACTTCATCCCCAAGAAACTAAGTTAAAAGACTATTAATTAATGACACATATTTCATATACATTGGTAACCATTAAAATTATATAACCACTCTCGATAATATATTTATTCACCATATTCACATTGTATTATGGTATAATAGATGTAACCAATTTCAATATTTTTATTCATCTCCATCACCAAATTTTAGGTAAATACATAACTAAGAAACTAAGTTAAATGACTATTAATTAACGACGCATATTTCATTTACATTGTTAATAATTAAAATTATATAACGAGACTCGATAGTATATTTATTCACCATATTCACATTGTATTATGGTATAATAGATGTAAACAATTTAATATTTTTCTTCTTCTCCATCACCAAATTTTAGCTTACTTCATCATTAAGAAACTAAATTAAAAGACTATTGATTAATGACTCATATTTCGTATACATTGGTAATAATAAAAATTATATCACGACGCACGATAGTATATTGATTCACCATATTCACTTTGTATTATTGTATAATAGATGTAAACAATTTCAAGATTTTTCTTCTTCTCCATCACAGAATTTTAGGTTACGTCATCCCCAAAAAAATAAGTTAAAAGACTATTAATTAATGACACATATTTCATATACATTGGTAACAATTAAAATTATATAACCACTCTCGATAGTATATTTATTCACCATATTCACATTGTATTATGGTATAATAGATGTAACCAATTTCAATATTTTTATTCATCTCCATCACCAAATTATACGTAAATACATAACTAAGAAACTAAGTTAAATGACTATTCATTAACGACGCATATTTCATTTACATTGGTAATAATTAAAATTATATAACGAGGCTCGATAGTATATTTATTCACCATATTCACATTGTATTATGGTATAATAGATGTAAACAATTTAATATTTTTCTTCTTCTCCATCACCAAATTTTAGCTTACTTCATCATTAAGAAACTAAATTAAAAGACTATTGATTAATGACACATATTTCTTATACATGGGTAATAATAAAAATTATATCACGATGCACGATTGTATATTGATTCACCATATTCACATTGTTTTATTGTATAATAGATGTAAACACTTTCAATATTTTTTCTTCTTCTCCATCACAGAATGTTAGGTTACTTAATCACTAAGAAACTAAGTTAAATGACTATTTATTAACGACACATATTTCATATACATTGGTAATACTTAAAATTATATAACGAGGCTCGATAGTATATTTATTCACCATATTCACATTGTATTATGGTATAATAGATGAAAACAATTTAATATTTTTCTTCTTCTCCATCACCAAATTTTAGCTTACTTCATCATTAAGAAACTAAATTAAAAGACTATTGATTAATGACACATATTTCGTATACATTGGTAATAATAAAAATTATATCACGACGCACGATAGTATATTGATTCACCATATTCACTTTGTATTATTGTATAATAGATGTAAACAATTTCAATATTTTTCTTCTTCTCCATCACATAATTTTAGGTTACTTCATCCCCAAGAAACTAAGTTAAAAGACTATTAATTAATGACACATATTTCATATACATTGGTAACCATTAAAATTATATAACCACTCTCGATAGTATATTTATTCACCATATTCACATTGTATTATGGTATAATAGATGTAACCAATTTCAATATTTTTATTCATCTCCATCACCAAATTTTAGGTAAATACATAACTAAGAAACTAAGTTAAATGACTATTAATTAACGACGCATATTTCATTTACATTGTTAATAATTAAAATTATATAACGAGACTCGATAGTATATTTATTCACCATATTCACATTGTATTATGGTATAATAGATGTAAACAATTTAATATTTTTCTTCTTCTCCATCACCAAATTTTAGCTTACTTCATCATTAAGAAACTAAATTAAAAGACTATTGATTAATGACTCATATTTCGTATACATTGGTAATAATAAAAATTATATCAAGACGCACGATAGTATATTGATTCACCATATTCACTTTGTATTATTGTATAATAGATGTAAACAATTTCAAGATTTTTCTTCTTCTCCATCACAGAATTTTAGGTTACGTCATCCCCAAAAAAATAAGTTAAAAGACTATTAATTAATGACACATATTTCATATACATTGGTAACAATTAAAATTATATAACCACTCTCGATAGTATATTTATTCACCATATTCACATTGTATTATGGTATAATAGATGTAACCAATTTCAATATTTTTTATTCATCTCCATCACCAAATTATACGTAAATACATAACTAAGAAACTAAGTTAAATGACTATTCATTAACGACGCATATTTCATTTACATTGGTAATAATTAAAATTATATAACGAGGCTCGATAGTATATTTATTCACCATATTCACATTGTATTATGGTATAATAGATGTAAACAATTTAATATTTTTCTTCTTCTCCATCACCAAATTTTAGCTTACTTCATCATTAAGAAACTAAATTAAAAGACTATTGATTAATGACACATATTTCTTATACATGGGTAATAATAAAAATTATATCACGATGCACGATTGTATATTGATTCACCATATTCACATTGTTTTATTGTATAATAGATGTAAACACTTTCAATATTTTTTCTTCTTCTCCATCACAGAATGTTAGGTTACTTAATCACTAAGAAACTAAGTTAAATGACTATTTATTAACGACACATATTTCATATACATTGGTAATACTTAAAATTATATAACGAGGCTCGATAGTATATTTATTCACCATATTCACATTGTATTATGGTATAATAGATGAAAACAATTTAATATTTTTCTTCTTCTCCATCACCAAATTTTAGCTTACTTCATCATTAAGAAACTAAATTAAAAGACTATTGATTAATGACACATATTTCGTATACATTGGTAATAATAAAAATTATATCACGACGCACGATAGTATATTGATTCACCATATTCACTTTGTATTATTGTATAATAGATGTAAACAATTTCAATATTTTTCTTCTTCTCCATCACATAATTTTAGGTTACTTCATCCCCAAGAAACTAAGTTAAAAGACTATTAATTAATGACACATATTTCATATACATTGGTAACCATTAAAATTATATAACCACTCTCGATAGTATATTTATTCACCATATTCACATTGTATTATGGTATAATAGATGTAACCAATTTCAATATTTTTATTCATCTCCATCACCAAATTTTAGGTAAATACATAACTAAGAAACTAAGTTAAATGACTATTAATTAACGACGCATATTTCATTTACATTGTTAATAATTAAAATTATATAACGAGACTCGATAGTATATTTATTCACCATATTCACATTGTATTATGGTATAATAGATGTAAACAATTTAATATTTTTCTTCTTCTCCATCACCAAATTTTAGCTTACTTCATCATTAAGAAACTAAATTAAAAGACTATTGATTAATGACTCATATTTCGTATACATTGGTAATAATAAAAATTATATCACGACGCACGATAGTATATTGATTCACCATATTCACTTTGTATTATTGTATAATAGATGTAAACAATTTCAAGATTTTTCTTCTTCTCCATCACAGAATTTTAGGTTACGTCATCCCCAAAAAAATAAGTTAAAAGACTATTAATTAATGACACATATTTCATATACATTGGTAACAATTAAAATTATATAACCACTCTCGATAGTATATTTATTCACCATATTCACATTGTATTATGGTATAATAGATGTAACCAATTTCAATATTTTTATTCATCTCCATCACCAAATTATACGTAAATACATAACTAAGAAACTAAGTTAAATGACTATTCATTAACGACGCATATTTCATTTACATTGGTAATAATTAAAATTATATAACGAGACTCGATAGTATATTTATTCACCATATTCACATTGTATTATGGTATAATAGATGTAAACAATTTAATATTTTTCTTCTTCTCCATCACCAAATTTTAGCTTACTTCATCATTAAGAAACTAAATTAAAAGACTATTGATTAATGACACATATTTCTTATACATGGGTAATAATAAAAATTATATCACGATGCACGATTGTATATTGATTCACCATATTCACATTGTTTTATTGTATAATAGATGTAAACACTTTCAATATTTTTTCTTCTTCTCCATCACAGAATGTTAGGTTACTTAATCACTAAGAAACTAAGTTAAATGACTATTTATTAACGACACATATTTCATATACATTGGTAATACTTAAAATTATATAACGAGGCTCGATAGTATATTTATTCACCATATTCACATTGTATTATGGTATAATAGATGAAAACAATTTAATATTTTTCTTCTTCTCCATCACCAAATTTTAGCTTACTTCATCATTAAGAAACTAAATTAAAAGACTATTGATTAATGACACATATTTCGTATACATTGGTAATAATAAAAATTATATCACGACGCACGATAGTATATTGATTCACCATATTCACTTTGTATTATTGTATAATAGATGTAAACAATTTCAATATTTTTCTTCTTCTCCATCACATAATTTTAGGTTACTTCATCCCCAAGAAACTAAGTTAAAAGACTATTAATTAATGACACATATTTCATATACATTGGTAACCATTAAAATTATATAACCACTCTCGATAGTATATTTATTCACCATATTCACATTGTATTATGGTATAATAGATGTAACCAATTTCAATATTTTTATTCATCTCCATCACCAAATTTTAGGTAAATACATAACTAAGAAACTAAGTTAAATGACTATTAATTAACGACGCATATTTCATTTACATTGTTAATAATTAAAATTATATAACGAGACTCGATAGCATATTTATTCACCATATTCACATTGTATTATGGTATAATAGATGTAAACAATTTAATATTTTTCTTCTTCTCCATCACCAAATTTTAGCTTACTTCATCATTAAGAAACTAAATTAAAAGACTATTGATTAATGACTCATATTTCGTATACATTGGTAATAATAAAAATTATATCACGACGCACGATAGTATATTGATTCACCATATTCACTTTGTATTATTGTATAATAGATGTAAACAATTTCAAGATTTTTCTTCTTCTCCATCACAGAATTTTAGGTTACGTCATCCCCAAAAAAATAAGTTAAAAGACTATTAATTAATGACACATATTTCATATACATTGGTAACAATTAAAATTATATAACCACTCTCGATAGTATATTTATTCACCATATTCACATTGTATTATGGTATAATAGATGTAACCAATTTCAATATTTTTATTCATCTCCATCACCAAATTATACGTAAATACATAACTAAGAAACTAAGTTAAATGACTATTCATTAACGACGCATATTTCATTTACATTGGTAATAATTAAAATTATATAACGAGACTCGATAGTATATTTATTCACCATATTCACATTGTATTATGGTATAATAGATGTAAACAATTTAATATTTTTCTTCTTCTCCATCACCAAATTTTAGCTTACTTCATCATTAAGAAACTAAATTAAAAGACTATTGATTAATGACACATATTTCTTATACATGGGTAATAATAAAAATTATATCACGATGCACGATTGTATATTGATTCACCATATTCACATTGTTTTATTGTATAATAGATGTAAACACTTTCAATATTTTTTCTTCTTCTCCATCACAGAATGTTAGGTTACTTCATCACTAAGAAACTAAGTTAAATGACTATTTATTAACGACACATATTTCATATACATTGGTAATACTTAAAATTATATAACGAGGCTCGATAGTATATTTATTCACCATATTCACATTGTATTATGGTATAATAGATGAAAACAATTTAATATTTTTCTTCTTCTCCATCACCAAATTTTAGCTTACTTCATCATTAAGAAACTAAATTAAAAGACTATTGATTAATGACACATATTTCGTATACATTGGTAATAATAAAAATTATATCACGACGCACGATAGTATATTGATTCACCATATTCACTTTGTATTATTGTATAATAGATGTAAACAATTTCAATATTTTTCTTCTTCTCCATCACATAATTTTAGGTTACTTCATCCCCAAGAAACTAAGTTAAAAGACTATTAATTAATGACACATATTTCATATACATTGGTAACCATTAAAATTATATAACCACTCTCGATAGTATATTTATTCACCATATTCACATTGTATTATGGTATAATAGATGTAACCAATTTCAATATTTTTATTCATCTCCATCACCAAATTTTAGGTAAATACATAACTAAGAAACTAAGTTAAATGACTATTAATTAACGACGCATATTTCATTTACATTGTTAATAATTAAAATTATATAACGAGACTCGATAGCATATTTATTCACCATATTCACATTGTATTATGGTATAATAGATGTAAACAATTTAATATTTTTCTTCTTCTCCATCACCAAATTTTAGCTTACTTCATCATTAAGAAACTAAATTAAAAGACTATTGATTAATGACTCATATTTCGTATACATTGGTAATAATAAAAATTATATCACGACGCACGATAGTATATTGATTCACCATATTCACTTTGTATTATTGTATAATAGATGTAAACAATTTCAAGATTTTTCTTCTTCTCCATCACAGAATTTTAGGTTACGTCATCCCCAAAAAAATAAGTTAAAAGACTATTAATTAATGACACATATTTCATATACATTGGTAACAATTAAAATTATATAACCACTCTCGATAGTATATTTATTCACCATATTCACATTGTATTATGGTATAATAGATGTAACCAATTTCAATATTTTTATTCATCTCCATCACCAAATTATACGTAAATACATAACTAAAAAGCTAAGTTAAATGACTATTCATTAACGACGCATATTTCATTTACATTGGTAATAATTAAAATTATATAACGAGGCTCGATAGTATATTTATTCACCATATTCCTATTGTATTAAGGTATAATAGATGTAAACAATTTAATATTTTTCTTCTTCTCCATCACCAAATTTTAGCTTACTTCATCATTAAGAAACTAAATTAAAAGACTATTGATTAATGACACATATTTCGTATACATTGGTAATAATAAAAATTATATCACGACGCACGATAGTATATTGATTCACCATATTCACTTTGTATTATTGTATAATAGATGTAAACAATTTCAATATTTTTCTTCTTCTCCATCACATAATTTTAGGTTACTTCATCCCCAAGAAACTAAGTTAAAAGACTATTAATTAATGACACATATTTTATATACATTGGTAACAATTAAAATTATATAACCACTCTCGATAGTATATTTATTCACCATATTCACATTGTATTATAGTATAATAGATGTAACCAATTTCAATATTTTTATTCATCTCCATCACCAAATTTTAGGTAAATACATAACTAAGAAACTAAGTTAAATGACTATTAATTAACGACACATATTTCATTTACATTGGTAATAATTAAAATTATATAACGAGGCTCGATAGTATATTTATTCACCAAATTCACATTGTATTATGGTATAATAGATGTAAACAATTTAATATTTTTCTTCTTCTCCATCACCAAATTTTAGCTTACTTCATCATTCAGAAACTAAATTAAAAGACTATTGATTAATGACACATATTTCGTATACATTGGTAATAATAAAAATTATATCACGACGCACGATAGTATATTGATTCACCATATTCACTTTGTATTATTGTATAATTGATGTAAACAATTTCAATATTTTTCTTCTTCTCCATCACATAATTTTAGGTTACTTCATCCCCAAGAAACTAAGTTAAAAGACTATTAATTAATGACACATATTTTATATACATTGGTAACAATTAAAATTATATAACCACCCTCGATAGGATATTTATTCACCATATTCACATTGTATTATGGTATAATAGATGTAACCAATTTCAATATTTTTATTCATCTCCATCACAAAATTTTACGTAAATACATAACTAAAAAACTAAGTTAAATGACTATTCATTAACGACGCATATTTCATTTACATTGGTAATAATTAAAATTATATAACGAGGCTCGATAGTATATTGATTCACCATATTCATATTGTATTAAGGTATAATAGATGTAAACAATTTAATATTTTTCTTCTTCTCCATCACCAAATTTTAGCTTACTTCATCATTAAGAAACTAAATTAAAAGACTATTGATTAACGACGCATATTTCGTATACATTGGTAATAATAAAAATTATATCACGATGCACGATTGTATATTGATTCACCATATTCACATTGTTTTATTGTATAATATATGTAAACACTTTCAATATTTTTTCTTCTTCTCCATCACAGAATGTTACGTTACTTAATCACTAAGAAACTAAGTTAAATGACTATTAATTAACGATGCATATTTCATATACATTGGTAATACTTAAAATTATATAACGAGGCTCGATAGTATATTTATTCACCATATTCACATTGTATTATGGTATATCAGATGTAAACAATTTAATATTTTTCTTCTTCTCCATCACCAAATTTTAGCTTACTTCATCATTAAGAAACTAAATTAAAAGACTATTGATTAATGACACATATTTCGTATACATTGGTAATAATAAAAATTATATCACGACGCACGATAGTATATTGATTCACCATATTCACTTTGTATTATTGTATAATAGATGTAAACAATTTCAATATTTTTCTTCTTCTCCATCACATAATTTTAGGTTACTTCATCCCCAAGAAACTAAGTTAAAAGACTATTAATTAATGATACATATTTCATATACATTGGTAACCATTAAAATTATATAACCACTCTAGATAGTATATTTATTCACCATATTCACATTGTATTATGGTATAATAGATGTAACCAATTTCAATATTTTTATTCATCTCCATCACCAAATTTTAGGTAAATACATAACTAAGAAACTAAGTTAAATGACTATTAATTAACGACGCATATTTCATTTACATTGTTAATAATTAAAATTATATAACGAGACTCGATAGTATATTTAGTCACCATATTCACATTGTATTATGGTATAATAGATGTAAACAATTTAATATTTTTCTTCTTCTCCATCACCAAATTTTAGCTTACTTCATCATTAAGAAACTAAATTAAAAGACTATTGATTAATGACTCATATTTCGTATACATTGGTAATAATAAAAATTATATCACGACGCACGATAGTATATTGATTCACCATATTCACTTTGTATTATTGTATAATAGATGTAAACAATTTCAATATTTTTCTTCTTCTCCATCACAGAATTTTAGGTTACGTCATCCCCAAAAAAATAAGTTAAAAGACTATTAATTAATGACACATATTTCATATACATTGGTAACAATTAAAATTATATAACCACTCTCGATAGTATATTTATTCACCATATTCACATTGTATTATGGTATAATAGATGTAACCAATTTCAATATTTTTATTCATCTCCATCACCAAATTTTACGTAAATACATAACTAAGAAACTAAGTTAAATGACTATTCATTAACGACGCATATTTCATTTACATTGGTAATAATTAAAATTATATAACGAGGCTCGATAGTATATTTATTCACCATATTCACATTGTATTAAGGTATAATAGATGTAAACAATTTAATATTTTTCTTCTTCTCCATCACCAAATTTTAGCTTACTTCATCATTAAGAAACTAAATTAAAAGACTATTGATTAATGACACATATTTCGTATACATTGGTAATAATAAAAATTATATCACGATGCACGATTGTATATTGATTCACCATATTCACATTGTTTTATTGTATAATAGATGTAAACACTTTCAATATTTTTTCTTCTTCTCCATCACAGAATGTTAGGTTACTTAATCACTAAGAAACTAAGTTAAATGACTATTAATTAACGACGCATATTTCATATACATTGGTAATACTTAAAATTATATAACGAGGCTCGATAGTATATTTATTCACCATATTCACATTGTATTATGGTATAATAGATGTAACCAATTTCAATATTTTTCATCTTCTCCATCACAGAATTTTAGGTTACTTCATCCCCAAGAAACTAAGTTAAAAGACTATTAATTAATGACACATATTTCATATACATTGGTAACAATTAAAATTATATAACCACTCTCGATAGTATATTTATTCACCATATTCACATTGTAATATTGTATAATAGATGTAACCAATTTCAATATTTTTCTTCATCTCCATCACCAAATTTTAGGTAAATACATAACTAAGAAACTAAGTTAAATGACTATTAATTAACGACACATATTTCATTTACATTGGTAATAATTAAAATTATATAACGAGGGCGATAGTATATTTATTCACCATATTCACATTGTATTATGGTATAATAGATGTAAACAATTTAATATTTTTCTTCTTCTCCATCAACAAATTTTAGCTTACTTCATCATTAAGAAACTAAATTAAAAGACTATTGATTAATGACTCATATTTCGTATACATTGGTAATAATAAAAATTCTATCACGATGCACGATTGTATATTGATTCACCATATTCACATTGTTTTATTGTATAATAGATGTAAACACTTTCAATATTTTTTCTTCTTCTCCATCACAGAATGTTAGGTTATTTAATTACTAAGAAACTATGTTAAATGATTATTAATTAACGACGCATATTTCATATACATTGGTAATACTTAAAATTATATAACGAGGCTCAATAGTATATTTATTCACCATATTCACATTGTATTATGGTATAATAGATGTAAACAATTTAATATTTTTATTCTTCTCCATCACCAAATTTTAGCTTACTTCATCATTAAGAAACTAAATTAAAAGACTATTGATTAATGACACATATTTCGTATACATTGGTAATAATAAAAATTATATCACGACGCACGATAGTATATTGATTCACCATATTCACTTTGTATTATTGTATAATAGATGTAAACAATTTCAATATTTTTCTTCTTCTCCATCACAGAATTTTAGGTTACGTCATCCCCAAAAAAATAAGTTAAAAGACTATTAATTAATGACACATATTTCATATACATTGGTAACAATTAAAATTATATAACCACTCTCGATAGTATATTTATTCACCATATTCACATTGTATTATGGTATAATAGATGTAACCAATTTCAATATTTTTATTCATATCCATCACCAAATTTTACGTAAATACATAACTAAGAAACTAAGTTAAATGACTATTCATTAACGACGCATATTTCATTTACATTGGTAATAATTAAAATTATATAACGAGGCTCGATAGTATATTTATTCACCATATTCACATTGTATTAAGGTATAATAGATGTAAACAATTTAATATTTTTCTTCTTCTCCATCACCAAATTTTAGCTTACTTCATCATTAAGAAACTAAATTAAAAGACTATTGATTAATGACACATATTTCGTATACATTGGTAATAATAAAAATTATATCACGATGCACGATTGTATATTGATTCACCATATTCACATTGTTTTATTGTATAATAGATGTAAACACTTTCAATATTTTTTCTTCTTCTCCATCACAGAATGTTAGGTTACTTAATCACTAAGAAACTAAGTTAAATGACTATTAATTTACGACGCATATTTCATATACATTGGTAATACTTAAAATTATATAACGAGGCTCGATACTATATTTATTCACCATATTCACATTGTATTATGGTATAATAGATGTAACCAATTTCAATATTTTTCATCTTCTCCATCACAGAATTTTAGGTTACTTCATCCCCAAGAAACTAAGTTAAAAGACTATTAATTAATGACACATATTTCATATACATTGGTAACAATTAAAATTATATAAACACTCTCGATAGTATATTTATTCACCATATTCACATTGTAATATTGTATAATAGATGTAACCAATTTCAATATTTTTCTTCATCTCCATCACCAAATTTTAGGTAAATACATAACTAAGAAACTAAGTTAAATGACTATTAATTAACGACACATATTTCATTTACATTGGTAATAATTAAAATTATATAACAAGGGCGATAGTATATTTATTCACCATATTCACATTGTATTATGGTATAATAGATGAAAACAATTTAATATTTTTCTTCTTCTCCATCAACAAATTTTAGCTTACTTCATCATTAAGAAACTAAATTAAAAGACTATTGATTAATGACTCATATTTCGTATACATTGGTAATAATAAAAATTCTATCACGATGCACGATTGTATATTGATTCACCATATTCACATTGTTTTATTGTATAATAGATGTAAACACTTTCAATATTTTTTCTTCTTCTCCATCACAGAATGTTAGGTTATTTAATTACTAAGAAACTATGTTAAATGATTATTAATTAACGACGCATATTTCATATACATTGGTAATACTTAAAATTATATAACGAGGCTCAATAGTATATTTATTCACCATATTCACATTGTATTATGGTATAATAGATGTAAACAATTTAATATTTTTATTCTTCTCCATCACCAAATTTTAGCTTACTTCATCATTAAGAAACTAAATTAAACGACTATTGATTAATGACACATATTTCGTATACATTGGTAATAATAAAAATTATATCACGACACACGATAGTATATTGATTCACCATATTCACTTTGTATTATTGTATAATAGATGTAAACAATTTCAATATTTTTCTTCTTCTCCATCACAGAATTTTAGGTTACTTCATCCCCAAGAAAATAAGTTAAAAGACTATTAATTAATGACACATATTTCATATACATTGGTAACAATTAAAATTATATAACCACTCTCGATAGTATATTTATTCACCATATTCACATTGTATTATGGTATAATAGATGTAACCAATTTCAATATTTTTATTCATCTCCATCACCAAATTTTACGTAAATACATAACTAAGAAACTAAGTTAAATGACTATTCATTAACGACGCATATTTCATTTACATTGGTAATAATTAAAATTATATAGCGAGGCTCGATAGTATATTTATTCACCATATTCACATTGTATTATGGTATAATAGATGTAAACAATTTAATATTTTTCTTCTTCTCCATCACCAAATTTTAGCTTACTTCATCATTAAGAAACTAAATTAAAAGACTATTGATTAATGACACATATTTCGTATACATTGGTAATAATAAAAATTATATCACGACGCACGATAGTATATTGATTCACCATATTCACTTTGTATTATTGTATAATAGATGTAAACAATTTCAATATTTTTCTTCTTCTCCATCACAGAATTTTAGGTTACTTCATCCCCAAGAAAATAAGTTAAAAGACTATTAATTAATGACACATATTTCATATACATTGGTAACAATTAAAATTATATAACCACTCTCGATAGTATAGTTATTCACCATATTCACATTGTATAATGGTATAATAGATGTAACCAATTTCAATATTTTTATTCATCTCCATCACCAAATTTTAGGTAAATACATAACTAAGAAACAAATTTAAATGACTATTAATTAACGACGCATATTTCATATACATTGGTAATACTTAAAATTATATAACGAGGCTCGATAGTATATTTATTCACCATATTCACATTGTATTATGGTATAATAGATGTAAACAATTTAATATTTTTCTTCTTCTCCATCACCAAATTTTAGCTTACTTCATCATTAAGAAACTAAATTAAAAGACTATTGATTAATGACTCATATTTCGTATACATTGGTAATAATAAAAATTATATCACGACGCACGATAGTATATTGGTTCACCATATTCACTTTGTATTATTGTATAATAGATGTAAACAATTTCAATATTTTTCTTCTTCTCCATCACAGAATTTTAGGTTACTTCATCCCCAAGAAACTAAGTTAAAAGACTATTGATTAATGACACATATTTCGTATACATTGGTAATAATAAAAATTCTATCACGATGCACGATTGTATATTGATTCACCATATTCACATTGTTTTATTGTATAATAGATGTAAACACTTTCAATATTTTTTCTTCTTCTCCATCACAGAATGTTAGGTTACTTAATCACTAAGAAACTAAGTTAAATGACTATTAATCAACCACGCATATTTCATATACATTGGTAATACTTAAAATTATATAACGAGGCTCGATAATATATTTATTCACCATATTCACATTGTATTATGGTATAATAGATGTAAACAATTTAATATTTTTCTTCTTCTCCATCACCAAATTTTAGCTTACTTCATCATTAAGAAACTAAATTAAAAGACTATTGATTAATGACACATATTTCGTATACATTGGTAATAATAAAAATTATATCACGACGCACGATAGTAAATTGATTCACGATATTCACTTTGTATTATTGTATAATAGATGTAAACAATTTCAATATTTTTCTTCTTCTCCATCACAGAATTTTAGGTTACTTCATCCCCAAGAAAATAAGTTAAAAGACTATTAATTAATGACACATATTTCATATACATTGGTAACAATTAAAATTATATAACCACTCTCGATAGTATAGTTATTCACCATATTCACATTGTATAATGGTATAATAGATGTAACCAATTTCAATATTTTTATTCATCTCCATCACCAAATTTTAGGTAAATACATAACAAAGAAACTAATTTAAATGACTATTAATTAACGACGCATATTTCATATACATTGGTAATACTTAAAATTATATAACGAGGCTCGATAGTATATTTATTCACCATATTCACATTGTATTATGGTATAATAGATGTAAACAATTTAATATTTTTCTTCTTCTCCATCACCAAATTTTAGCTTACTTCATCATTAAGAAACTAAATTAAAAGACTATTGATTAATGACACATATTTCGTATACATTTGTAATAATAAAAATTATATCACGACGCACGATAGTATATTGGTTCACCATATTCACTTTGTATTATTGTATAATAGATGTAAACAATTTCAATATTTTTCTTCTTCTCCATCACAGAATTTTAGGTTACTTCATCCCCAAGAAACTAAGTTAAAACACTATTAATTAATGACACGTATTTCATATACATTGGTAACAATTAAAATTATATAACGATGCTTGATAATATATTTAATCACCATACACACATTGTATTATGGTATAATAGATGTAAACAATTTCAATATTTTTCTTCTTCTCCATCACAGAATTTTAGGTTACTTCATCCCCAAGAAACTAAGTTAAATGACTATTCATTAACGACGCATATTTCATTTACACTGGTAATAATTAAAATTATATAACGAGGCTCGATAGTATATTTATTCACCATATTCACATTGTATTATGGTATAATAGATGTAAACAATTTAATATTTTTCTTCTTCTCCATCACCAAATTTTACCTTACTTCATCATTAAGAAACTAAATTAAAAGACTATTGATTAATGACACATATTTCGTATACTTTGGTAATAATAAAAATTATATCACGATGCACGATTGTATATTGATTCACCATATTCACATTGTTTTATTGTATAATAGATGTAAACACTTTCAATATTTTTTCTTCTTCTCCATCACAGAATGTTAGGTTACTTAATCACTAAGAAACTAAGTTAAATGACTATTAATTAACGACACATATTTCATATACATTGGTAATACTTAAAATTATATAACGAGGCTCGATAGTATATTTATTCACCATATTCACATTGTATTATGGTATAATAGATGCAAACAATTTAATATTTTTCTTCTTCTCCATCACCAAATGTTAGTTTACTTCATCATTAAGAAACTAAATTAAAAGACTATTGATTAATGACACATATTTCGTATACATTGGTAATAATAAATATTATATCACGACGGACGATAGTATATTGGTTCACCATATTCACTTTGTATTATTGTATAATAGATCTAAACAATTTCAATATTTTTCTTCTTCTCCATCACAGAATTTTAGGTTACTTCATCCCCAAGAAACTAAGTTAAAAGACTGTTAATTAATAAAACATATTTCATATACATTGGAAATAATTAAAATTATATAACGATGCTTGATAATATATTTATTCACCATATTCACATTGTATTATGGTATAATAGATGTAAACAATTTCAATATTTTTCTTCTTCTCCATCACAGAATTTTAGGTTACTTCATCCCCAAGAAACTAAGTTAAAAGACTATTAATTAATGACACATATTTCATATACATTGGTAACAATTAAAATTATATAAGGAGGCTTGATTGTATATTGATTCACCATATTCAAATTGTTTTATTGTATAATAGATGTAAACACTTTCAATATTTTTTCTTCTTCTCCATCACCAAATGTTAGTTTACTTCATCATTAAGAAACTAAATTAAAAGACTATTGATTAATGACACATATTTCGTATACATTGGTAATAATAAATATTATATCACGACGCACGATAGTATATTGGTTCACCATATTCACTTTGTATTATTGTATAATAGATGTAAACAATTTCAATATTTTTCTTCTTCTCCATCACAGAATTTTAGGTTACTTCATCCCCAAGAAACTAAGTTAAAAGACTGTTAATTAATAAAACATATTTCATATACATTGGAAATAATAAAAATTATATAACGATGCTTGATAATATATTTATTCACCATATTCACATTGTATTATGGTATAATAGATGTAAACAATTTCAATATTTTTCTTTTTCTCCATCACAGAATTTTAGGTTACTTCATCCCCAAGAAACTAAGTTAAAAGACTATTAATTAATGACACATATTTCATATACATTGGTAACAATTAAAATTATATAAGGAGGCTTGATTGTATATTGATTCACCATATTCAAATTGTTTTATTGTATAATAGATGTAAACACTTTCAATATTTTTTCTTCTTCTCCATCACAGAATGTTAGGTTACTTAATCACTAAGAAACTAAGTTAAATGACTATTAATTAACGACGCATATTTCATATACATTGGTAATACTTAAAATTATATAACGAGGCTCGATAGTATATTTATTCACCATATTCACATTGTATTATGGTATAATAGATGTAACCAATTTCAATATTTTTATTCATCTCCATCACCAATTTTTAGGTAACTACATAACTAAGAAACTAAGTTAAATGACTATTAATTAACGATGCATATTTCATATACATTGGTATTACTTAAAATTATATAACGAGGCTCGATAGTATATTTATTCACCATATTCACATTGTATTGTGGTATAATAGATGTAAACAATTTAATATTTTTCATCTTCTCCATCAACAAATTTTAGCTTACTTCATCATTAAGAAACTAAATTAAAAGACTATTGATTAATGACACATATTTCGTATACAATGGTAATAATAAAAATTCTATCACGATGCACGATTGTATATTGATTCACCATATTCACATTGTTTTATTGTATAATAGATGTAAACACTTTCAATATTTTTTCTTCTTCTCCATCACAGAATGTTAGGTTACTTAATCACTAAGAAACTAAGTTAAATGACTATTAATCAACCACGCATATTTCATATACATTGGTAATACTTAAAATTATATAACGAGGCTCGATAATATATTTATTCACCATATTCACATTGTATTATGGTATAATAGATGTAAACAATTTAATATTTTTCTTCTTCTCCATCACCAAATTTTAGCTTACTTCATCATTAAGAAACTAAATTAAAAGACTATTGATTAATGACACATATTTCGTATACATTGGTAATAATAAAAATTATATCACGACGCACGATAGTAAATTGATTCACGATATTCACTTTGTATTATTGTATAATAGATGTAAACAATTTCAATATTTTTCTTCTTCTCCATCACAGAATTTTAGGTTACTTCATCCCCAAGAAACTAAGTTAAAAGACTATTAATTAATGACACATATTTCATATACATTGGTAACAATTAAAATTATATAACCACTCTCGATAGTATATTTATTCACCATATTCACATTGTATTATAGTATAATAGATGTAACCAATTTCAATATTTTTATTCATCTCCATCACCAAATTTTAGGTAAATACATAACTAAGAAATTAAGTTAAATGACTATTAATTAACGACGCATATTTCATTTACATTGGTAATAATTAAAATTATATAACAAGGCTAGATAGTATATTTATTCACCATATTCACATTGTATTATGGTATAATAGATGTAAACAATTTAATATTTTTCTTCTTCTCCATCACCAAATTTTAGCTTACTTCATTATTCAGAAACTAAATTAAAAGACTATTGATTAATGACACATATTTCGTATACATTGGTAATAATAAAAATTATATCACGACGCACGATAGTATATTGATTCACCATATTCACATTATTTTATTGTATAATAGATGTAAACACTTTCAATATTTTTTCTACTTCTCCATCACAGAATGTTAGGTTACTTAATCACTAAGAAACTAAGTTTAATGACTATTAATTAACGACGCATATTTCATATACAATGGTAATACTTAAAATTATATAACGAGGCTCGATAGTATATTTATTCACCATATTCACATTGTATTATGGTATAATAGATGTAAACAATTTAATATTTTTCTTCTTCTCCATCACCAAATTTTAGCTTACTTCATCATTAAGAAACTAAATTAAAAGACTATTGATTAATGACACATATTTCGTATACATTGGTAATAATAAAAATTATATCACGACGCACGATAGTATATTGATTCACCATATTCACTTTGTATTATTGTATAATAGATGTAAACAATTTCAATATTTTTCTTCTTCTCCATCACAGAATTTTAGGTTACTTCATCCCCAAGAAACTAAGTTAAAAGACTATTAATTAATGACACATATTTCATATACATTGGTAACAATTAAAATTATATAACCACTCTCGATAGTATAGTTATTCACCATATTCACATTGTATAATGGTATAATAGATGTAACCAATTTCAATATTTTTATTCATCTCCATCACCAAATTTTAGGTAAATACATAACAAAGAAACTAATTTAAATGACTATTAATTAACGACGCATATTTCATATACATTGGTTATACTTAAAATTATATAACGAGGCTCGATAGTATATTTATTCACCATATTCACATTGTATTATGGTATAATAGATGTAAACAATTTAATATTTTTCTTCTTCTCCATCACCAAATTTTAGCTTACTTCATCATTAAGAAACTAAATTAAAAGACTATTGATTAATGACACATATTTCGTATACATTTGTAATAATAAAAATTATATCACGACGCACGATAGTATATTGGTTCACCATATTCACTTTGTATTATTGTATAATAGATGTAAACAATTTCAATATTTTTCTTCTTCTCCATCTCAGAATTTTAGGTTACTTCATCCCCAAGAAACTAAGTTAAAACACTATTAATTAATGACACGTATTTCATATACATTGGTAACAATTAAAATTATATAACGATGCTTGATAATATATTTAATCACCATACTCACATTGTATTATGGTATAATAGATGTAAACAATTTCAATATTTTTCTTCTTCTCCATCACAGAATTTTAGGTTACTTCATCCCCAAGAAACTAAGTTAAATGACTATTCATTAACGACGCATATTTCATTTACATTGGTAATAATTAAAATTATATAACGAGGCTCGATAGTATATTTATTCACCATATTCACATTGTATTATGGTATAATAGATGTAAACAATTTAATATTTTTCTTCTTCTCCATCACCAAATTTTAGCTTACTTCATCATTAAGAAACTAAATTAAAAGACTATTGATTAATGACACATATTTCGTATGCATTGGTAATAATAAAAATTATTTCACGATGCACGATTGTATATTGATTCACCATATTCACATTTGTTTTATTGTATAATAGATGTAAACACTTTCAATATTTTTTCTTCTTCTCCATCACAGAATGTTAGGTTACTTAATCACTGAGAAACTAAGTTAAATGACTATTAATTAACGACGCATATTTCATATACATTGGTAATACTTAAAATTATATAACGAGGCTTGATAGTATATTTATTCACCATATTCACATTGTATTATGGTATAATAGATGCAAACAATTTAATATTTTTCTTCTTCTCCATCACCAAATGTTAGTTTACTTCATCATTAAGAAACTAAATTAAAAGACTATTGATTAATGACACATATTTCGTATACATTGGTAATAATAAATATTATATCACGACGCACGATAGTATATTGGTTCACCATATTCACTTTGTATTATTGTATAATAGATGTAAACAATTTCAATATTTTTCTTCTTCTCCATCACAGAATTTTAGGTTACTTCATCCCCAAGAAACTAAGTTAAAAGACTGTTAATTAATAAAACATATTTCATATACATTGGAAATAATTAAAATTATATAACGATGCTTGATAATATATTTATTCACCATATTCACACTGTATTATGGTATAATAGATGTAAACAATTTCAATATTTTTCTTCTTCTCCATCACAGAATTTTAGGTTACTTCATCCCCAAGAAACTAAGTTAAAAGACTATTAATTAATGACCCATATTTCATATACATTGGTAACAATTAAAATTTTATAAGGAGGCTTGATTGTATATTGATTCACCATATTCAAATTGTTTTATTGTATAATAGATGTAAACACTTTCAATATTTTTTCTTCTTCTCCATCACAGAATGTTAGGTTACTTAATCACTAAGAAACTAAGTTAAATGACTATTAATTAACGACGCATATTTCATATACATTGGTAATACTTAAAATTATATAACTAGGCTCGATAGTATATTTATTCACCATATTCACATTGTATTATGGTATAATAGATGTAACCAATTTCAATATTTTTATTCATCTCCATCACCAATTTTTAGGTAACTACATAACTAAGAAACTAAGTTAAATGACTATTAATTAACGATGCATATTTCATATACATTGGTATTACTTAAAATTATATAACGAGGCTCGATAGTATATTTATTCACCATATTCACATTGTATTGTGGTATAATAGATGTAAACAATTTAATATTTTTCTTCTTCTCCATCAACAAATTTTAGCTTACTTCATCATTAAGAAACTAAATTAAAAGACTATTGATTAATGACACATATTTCGTATACATTGGTAATAATAAAAATTCTATCACGATGCACGATTGTATATTGATTCACCATATTCACATTGTTTTATTGTATAATAGATGTAAACACTTTCAATATTTTTTCTTCTTCTCCATCACAGAATGTTAGGTTACTTAATCACTAAGAAACTAAGTTAAATGACTATTAATCAACCACGCATATTTCATATACATTGGTAATACTTAAAATTATATAACGAGGCTCGATAATATATTTATTCACCATATTCACATTGTATTATGGTATAATAGATGTAAACAATTTAATATTTTTCTTCTTCTCCATCACCAAATTTTAGCTTACTTCATCATTAAGAAACTAAATTAAAAGACTATTGATTAATGACACATATTTCGTATACATTGGTAATAATAAAAATTATATCACGACGCACGATAGTATATTGATTCACCATATTCACTTTGTATTATTGTATAATAGATGTAAACAATTTCAATATTTTTCTTCTTCTCCATCACAGAATTTTAGGTTACTTCATCCCCAAGAAACTAAGTTAAAAGACTATTAATTAATGACACATATTTCATATACATTGGTAACAATTAAAATTATATAACCACTCTCGATAGTATAGTTATTCACCATATTCACATTGTATAATGGTATAATAGATGTAACCAATTTCAATATTTTTATTCATCTCCATCACCAAATTTTAGGTAAATACATAACAAAGAAACTAATTTAAATGACTATTAATTAACGACGCATATTTCATATACATTGGTAATACTTAAAATTATATAACGAGGCTCGATAGTATATTTATTCACCATATTCACATTGTATTATGGTATAATAGATGTAAACAATTTAATATTTTTCTTCTTCTCCATCACCAAATTTTAGCTTACTTCATCATTAAGAAACTAAATTAAAAGACTATTGATTAATGACACATATTTCGTATACATTTGTAATAATAAAAATTATATCACGACGCACGATAGTATATTGGTTCACCATATTCACTTTGTATTATTGTATAATAGATGTAAACAATTTCAATATTTTTCTTCTTCTCCATCACAGAATTTTAGGTTACTTCATCCCCAAGAAACTAAGTTAAAACACTATTAATTAATGACACGTATTTCATATACATTGGTAACAATTAAAATTATATAACGATGCTTGATAATATATTTAATCACCATACTCACATTGTATTATGGTATAATAGATGTAAACAATTTCAATATTTTTCTTCTTCTCCATCACAGAATTTTAGGTTACTTCATCCCCAAGAAACTAAGTTAAATGACTATTCATTAACGACGCATATTTCATTTACATTGGTAATAATTAAAATTATATAACGAGGCTCGATAGTATATTTATTCACCATATTCACATTGTATTATGGTATAATAGATGTAAACAATTTAATATTTTTCTTCTTCTCCATCACCAAATTTTAGCTTACTTCATCATTAAGAAACTAAATTAAAAGACTATTGATTAATGACACATATTTCGTATACATTGGTAATAATAAAAATTCTATCACGATGCACGATTGTATATTGATTCACCATATTCACATTGTTTTATTGTATAATAGATGTAAACACTTTCAATATTTTTTTCTTCTTCTCCATCACAGAATGTTAGGTTACTTAATCACTAAGAAACTAAGTTAAATGACTATTAATCAACGACGCATATTTCATATACATTGGTAATACTTAAAATTATATAACGAGGCTCGATAATATACTTATTCACCATATTCACATTGTATTATGGTATAATAGATGTAAACAATTTAATATTTTTCTTCTTCTCCATCACCAAATTTTAGCTTACTTCATCATTAAGAAACTAAATTAAAAGACTATTGATTAATGACACATATTTCGTATACATTGGTAATAATAAAAATTATATCACGACGCACGATAGTATATTGGTTCACCATATTCACTTTGTATTATTGTATAATAGATGTAAACAATTTCAATATTTTTCTTCTTCTCCATCACAGAATTTTAGGTTACTTCATCCCCAAGAAACTAAGTTAAAAGACTATTAATTAATGACACATATTTCATATACATTGGTAACAATTAAAATTATATAACCACTCTCGATAGTTTATTTATTCACCATATTCACATTGTATTATAGTATAATAGATGTAACCAATTTCAATATTTTTATTCATCTCCATCACCAAATTTTAGGTAAATACATAACTAAGAAATTAAGTTAAATGACTATTAATTAACGACGCAAATTTCATTTACATTGGTAATAATTAAAATTATATAACGAGGCTCGATAGTATATTTATTCACCATATTCACATTGTATTATGGTATAATAGATGTAAACAATTTAATATTTTTCTTCTTCTCCATCACCAAATTTTAGCTTACTTCATCATTCAGAAACTAAATTAAAAGACTATTGATTAATGACACATATTTCGTATACATTGGTAATAATAAAAATTATATCACGACGCACGATAGTATATTGATTCACCATATTCACATTATTATATTGTATAATAGATGTAAACACTTTCAATATTTTTTCTACTTCTCCATCACAGAATGTTAGGTTACTTAATCACTAAGAAACTAAGTTAAATCACTATTAATTAACGACGCATATTTCATATACAATGGTAATACTTAAAATTATATAACGAGGCTCGATAGTATATTTATTCACCATATTCACATTGTATTGTGTTATAATAGATGTAAACAATTTAATATTTTTCTTCTTCTCCATCACCAAATTTTAGCTTACTTCATCATTAAGAAACTAAATTAAAAGACTATTGATTAATGACACATATTTCGTATACATTTGTAATAATAAAAATTATATCACGACGCACGATAGTATATTGGTTCACCATATTCACTTTGTATTATTGTATAATAGATGTAAACAATTTCAATATTTTTCTTCTTCTCCATCTCAGAATTTTAGGTTACTTCATCCCCAAGAAACTAAGTTAAAACACTATTAATTAATGACACGTATTTCATATACATTGGTAACAATTAAAATTATATAACGATGCTTGATAATATATTTAATCACCATACTCACATTGTATTATGGTATAATAGATGTAAACAATTTCAATATTTTTCTTCTTCTCCATCACAGAATTTTAGGTTACTTCATCCCCAAGAAACTAAGTTAAATGACTATTCATTAACGACGCATATTTCATTTACATTGGTAATAATTAAAATTATATAACGAGGCTCGATAGTATATTTATTCACCATATTCACATTGTATTATGGTATAATAGATGTAAACAATTTAATATTTTTCTTCTTCTCCATCACCAAATTTTAGCTTACTTCATCATTAAGAAACTAAATTAAAAGACTATTGATTAATGACACATATTTCGTATGCATTGGTAATAATAAAAATTATTTCACGATGCACGATTGTATATTGATTCACCATATTCACATTTGTTTTATTGTATAATAGATGTAAACACTTTCAATATTTTTTCTTCTTCTCCATCACAGAATGTTAGGTTACTTAATCACTGAGAAACTAAGTTAAATGACTATTAATTAACGACGCATATTTCATATAGATTGGTAATACTTAAAATTATATAACGAGGCTTGATAGTATATTTATTCACCATATTCACATTGTATTATGGTATAATAGATGCAAACAATTTAATATTTTTCTTCTTCTCCATCACCAAATGTTAGTTTACTTCATCATTAAGAAACTAAATTAAAAGACTATTGATTAATGACACATATTTCGTATACATTGGTAATAATAAATATTATATCACGACGCACGATAGTATATTGGTTCACCATATTCACTTTGTATTATTGTATAATAGATGTAAACAATTTCAATATTTTTCTTCTTCTCCATCACAGAATTTTAGGTTACTTCATCCCCAAGAAACTAAGTTAAAAGACTGTTAATTAATAAAACATATTTCATATACATTGGAAATAATTAAAATTATATAACGATGCTTGATAATATATTTATTCACCATATTCACACTGTATTATGGTATAATAGATGTAAACAATTTCAATATTTTTCTTCTTCTCCATCACAGAATTTTAGGTTACTTCATCCCCAAGAAACTAAGTTAAAAGACTATTAATTAATGACCCATATTTCATATACATTGGTAACAATTAAAATTATATAAGGAGGCTTGATTGTATATTGATTCACCATATTCAAATTGTTTTATTGTATAATAGATGTAAACACTTTCAATATTTTTTCTTCTTCTCCATCACAGAATGTTAGGTTACTTAATCACTAAGAAACTAAGTTAAATGACTATTAATTAACGACGCATATTTCATATACATTGGTAATAATTAAAATTATATAACTAGGCTCGATAGTATATTTATTCACCATATTCACATTGTATTATGGTATAATAGATGTAACCAATTTCAATATTTTTATTCATCTCCATCACCAATTTTTAGGTAACTACATAACTAAGAAACTAAGTTAAATGACTATTAATTAACGATGCATATTTCATATACATTGGTATTACTTAAAATTATATAACGAGGCTCGATAGTATATTTATTCACCATATTCACATTGTATTGTGGTATAATAGATGTAAACAATTTAATATTTTTCTTCTTCTCCATCAACAAATTTTAGCTTACTTCATCATTAAGAAACTAAATTAAAAGACTATTGATTAATGACACATATTTCGTATACATTGGTAATAATAAAAATTCTATCACGATGCACGATTGTATATTGATTCACCATATTCACATTGTTTTATTGTATAATAGATGTAAACACTTTCAATATTTTTTCTTCTTCTCCATCACAGAATGTTAGGTTACTTAATCACTAAGAAACTAAGTTAAATGACTATTAATCAACCACGCATATTTCATATACATTGGTAATACTTAAAATTATATAACGAGGCTCGATAATATATTTATTCACCATATTCACATTGTATTATGGTATAATAGATGTAAACAATTTAATATTTTTCTTCTTCTCCATCACCAAATTTTAGCTTACTTCATCATTAAGAAACTAAATTAAAAGACTATTGATTAATGACACATATTTCGTATACATTGGTAATAATAAAAATTATATCACGACGCACGATAGTATATTGATTCACCATATTCACTTTGTATTATTGTATAATAGATGTAAACAATTTCAATATTTTTCTTCTTCTCCATCACAGAATTTTAGGTTACTTCATCCCCAAGAAACTAAGTTAAAAGACTATTAATTAATGACACATATTTCATATACATTGGTAACAATTAAAATTATATAACCACTCTCGATAGTATAGTTATTCACCATATTCACATTGTATAATGGTATAATAGATGTAACCAATTTCAATATTTTTATTCATCTCCATCACCAAATTTTAGGTAAATACATAACAAAGAAACTAATTTAAATGACTATTAATTAACGACGCATATTTCATATACATTGGTAATACTTAAAATTATATAACGAGGCTCGATAGTATATTTATTCACCATATTCACATTGTATTATGGTATAATAGATGTAAACAATTTAATATTTTTCTTCTTCTCCATCACCAAATTTTAGCTTACTTCATCATTAAGAAACTAAATTAAAAGACTATTGATTAATGACACATATTTCGTATACATTTGTAATAATAAAAATTATATCACGACGCACGATAGTATATTGGTTCACCATATTCACTTTGTATTATTGTATAATAGATGTAAACAATTTCAATATTTTTCTTCTTCTCCATCACAGAATTTTAGGTTACTTCATCCCCAAGAAACTAAGTTAAAACACTATTAATTAATGACACGTATTTCATATACATTGGTAACAATTAAAATTATATAACGATGCTTGATAATATATTTAATCACCATACTCAAATTGTATTATGGTATAATAGATGTAAACAATTTCAATATTTTTCTTCTTCTCCATCACAGAATTTTAGGTTACTTCATCCCCAAGAAACTAAGTTAAATGACTATTCATTAACGACGCATATTTCATTTACATTGGTAATAATTAAAATTATATAACGAGGCTCGATAGTATATTTATTCACCATATTCACATTGTATTATGGTATAATAGATGTAAACAATTTAATATTTTTCTTCTTCTCCATCACCAAATTTTAGCTTACTTCATCATTAAGAAACTAAATTAAAAGACTATTGATTAATGACACATATTTCGTATACATTGGTAATAATAAAAATTCTATCACGATGCACGATTGTATATTGATTCACCATATTCACATTGTTTTATTGTATAATAGATGTAAACACTTTCAATATTTTTTCTTCTTCTCCATCACAGAATGTTAGGTTACTTAATCACTAAGAAACTAAGTTAAATGACTATTAATCAACGACGCATATTTCATATACATTGGTAATACTTAAAATTATATAACGAGGCTCGATAATATACTTATTCACCATATTCACATTGTATTATGGTATAATAGATGTAAACAATTTAATATTTTTCTTCTTCTCCATCACCAAATTTTAGCTTACTTCATCATTAAGAAACTAAATTAAAAGACTATTGATTAATGACACATATTTCTTATACATTGGTAATAATAAAAATTATATCACGACGCACGATAGTATATTGGTTCACCATATTCACTTTGTATTATTGTATAATAGATGTAAACAATTTCAATATTTTTCTTCTTCTCCATCACAGAATTTTAGGTTACTTCATCCCCAAGAAACTAAGTTAAAAGACTATTAATTAATGACACATATTTCATATACATTGGTAACAATTAAAATTATATAACCACTCTCGATAGTTTATTTATTCACCATATTCACATTGTATTATAGTATAATAGATGTAACCAATTTCAATATTTTTATTCATCTCCATCACCAAATTTTAGGTAAATACATAACTAAGAAATTAAGTTAAATGACTATTAATTAACGACGCAAATTTCATTTACATTGGTAATAATTAAAATTATATAACGAGGCTCGATAGTATATTTATTCACCATATTCACATTGTATTATGGTATAATAGATGTAAACAATTTAATATTTTTCTTCTTCTCCATCACCAAATTTTAGCTTACTTCATCATTCAGAAACTAAATTAAAAGACTATTGATTAATGACACATATTTCGTATACATTGGTAATATTAAAAATTATATCACGACGCACGATAGTATATTGATTCACCATATTCACATTATTATATTGTATAATAGATGTAAACACTTTCAATATTTTTTCTACTTCTCCATCACAGAATGTTAGGTTACTTAATCACTAAGAAACTAAGTTAAATCACTATTAATTAACGACGCATATTTCATATACAATGGTAATACTTAAAATTATATAACGAGGCTCGATAGTATATTTATTCACCATATTCACATTGTATTGTGTTATAATAGATGTAAACAATTTAATATTTTTCTTCTTCTCCATCAACAAATTTTAGCTTACTTCATCATTAAGAAACTAAATTAAAAGACTATTGATTAATGACACATATTTCGTATACATTGGTAATAATAAAAATTATATCACGACGCACGATAGTATATTGATTCACCATATTCACTTTGTATTATTGTATAATAGATGTAAACAATTTAAATATTTTTCTTCTTCTCCATCACATAATTTTAGGTTACTTCATCCCCAAGAAACTAAGTTAAAAGACTATTAATTAATGACACATATTTTATATACATTGGTAACAATTAAAATTATATAAGGAGGCTTGATAGTATATTTATTCACCATATTCACTTTGTATTATGGTATAATAGATGTAAACAATTTCAATATTTTTCTTTTTCTCCATCCCAGAATTTTAGGTTACTTCATCCCCAAGAAACTAGGTTAAAAGACTATTAATTAATGACACATATTTCATATACATTGGTAACAATTAAAATTATATAACCACTCTCGATAGTATATTTATTCACCATATTCATATTGTATTATTGTATAATAGATGTAACCAATTTCAATATTTTTATTCATCTCCATCACCAATTTTTAGGTAACTACATAACTAAGAAACTAAGTAAAATGACTATTAATTAACGATGCATATTTCATATACATTGGTATTACTTAAAATTATATAACGAGGCTCGATAGTGTATTTATTCACCATATTCACATTGTATTGTGGTATAATAGATGTAAACAATTTAATATTTTTCTTCTTCTCCATCAACAAATTTTAGCTTACTTCATCATTAAGAAACTAAATTAAAAGACTATTGATTAATGACACATATTTCGTATACATTGGTAATAATAAAAATTCTATCACGATGCACGATTGTATATTGATTCACCATATTCACATTGTTTTATTGTATAATAGATGTAAACACTTTCAATATTTTTTTCTTCTTCTCCATCACAGAATGTTAGGTTACTTAATCACTAAGAAACTAAATTAAATGACTATTAATCAACGACGCATATTTCATATACATTGGTAATACTTAGAATTATTAACGAGGTTCGATAGTATATTTATTCACCATATTCACATTGTATTATGGTATAATAGATGTAAACAATTTAATATTTTTCTTCTTCTCCATCACCAAATTTTTGATTACTTCATCATTAAGAAACTAAATTAAAAGACTATTGATTAATGACACATATTTCGTATACATTGATAATAATAAAAATTATATCACGACGCACGATAGTAAATTGATTCACGATATTCACTTTGTATTATTGTATAATAGATGTAAACAATTATAATATTTTTCTTCTTCTCCATCACAGAATTTTAGGTTACTTCATCCCCAAGAAACTAAGTTAAAAGACTATTAATTAATGACATATATTTCATATACATTGGTAACAATTAAAATTATATAACCACTCTCGATAGTATATTTATTCACCATATTCACATTGTATTATAGTATAATAGATGTAACCAATTTCAATATTTTTATTCATCTCCATCACAAAATTTTAGGTAAATACATAACTAAGAAACTAAGTTAAATGACTATTAATTAACGACGCATATTTCATTTACATTGGTAATAATTAAAATTATATAACGAGGCTCGATAGTATATTTATTCACCATATTCACATTGTATTATGGTATAATAGATGTAAACAATTTAATATTTTTCTTCTTCTCCATCACCAAATTTTAGCTTACTTCATCATTCAGAAACTAAATTAAAAGACTATTGATTAATGACACATATTTCGTATACATTGGTAATAATAAAAATTATATCACGACGCACGATAGTATATTGATTCACCATATTCACATTATTTTATTGTATAATAGATGTAAACACATTCAATATTTTTTCTTCTTCTCCATCACAGAATGTTAGGTTACTTAATCACTAAGAAACTAAGTTAAATGACTATTAATTAACGACTCATATTTCATATACATTGGTAATACTTAAAATTATATAACGAGGCTCGATAGTATATTTATTCACCATATTCACATTGTATTGTGGTATAATAGATGTAAACAATTTAATATTTTTCTTCTTCTCCATCAACAAATTTTAGCTTACTTCATCATTAAGAAACTAAATTAAAATACTATTGATTAATGACACATATTTCGTATACATTGGTAATAATAAAAATTATATCACGATGCACGATTGTATATTGATTCACCATATTCACATTGTTTTATTGTACAATAGATGTAAACACTTTCAATATTTTTTATTCTTCTCCATCACAGAATGTTAGGTTACTTAATCACTAAGAAACTAAGTTAAATGACTATTAATTAACGACGCATATTTCATATACATTGGTAATACTTAAAATTATATAACGAGGCTCGATAGTATATTTATTCACCATATTCACATTGTATTATGGTATAATAGATGTAACCAATTTCAATATTTTTCTTCTTCTCCATCACCAAATTTTAGCTTACTTCATCATTAAGAAACTAAATTAAAAGACTATTGATTAATAACACATATTTCGTATACATTGGTAATAATAAAAATTATATCACGACGCACGATAGTATATTGATTCCCCATATTCACTTTGTATTATTGTATAATAGATGTAAATAATTTAAATATTTTTCTTCTTCTCCATCACATAATTTTAGGTTACTTCATCCCCAAGAAACTAAGTTAAAAGACTATTAATTAATGACACATATTTTATATACATTGGTAACAATTAAAATTATATAACCACCCTCGATAGGATATTTATTCACCATATTCACATTGTATTATGGTATAATAGATGTAACCAATTTCAATATTTTTATTCATCTCCATCACTAAATTTTAAGTAAATACATAACTAAGAAAACTAAGTTAAATGACTATTAATTAACGACGCATATTTCATTTACATTGGTAATAATTAAAATTATATAACGAGGCTCGATAGTATATTTATTAACCATATTCACATTGTATTAGGGTATAATAGATGTAAACAATTTAATATTTTTCTTCTTCTCCATCACCAAATTTTTAGCTTACTTCATCATTAAGAAACTAAATTAAAAGACTATTGATTAATGACACATATTTCGTATACATTGGTAATAATAAAAATTCTATCACGATGAACGATAGTATATTGATTCACCATATTCACATTGTTTTATTGTATAATAGATGTAAACACTTTCAATATTTTTTCTTCTTCTCCATCACAGAATGATAGGTTACTTAATCACTAAGAAACTAAGTTAAATGACTATTTATTAACGACGCATATTTCATATACATTGGTAATACTTAAAATAATATAACGAGGCTCCATAGTATATTTATTCACCATATTCACATTGTATTATGGTATATTAGATGTAAAACAATTTAATATTTTTCTTCTTCTCCATCAACAAATTTTAGCTTACTTCATCATTAAGAAACTAAATTAAAAGACTATTGATTAATGACACATATTTTGTATACATTGGTAATAATAAAAATTATATCACGATGCACGATTGTATATTGATTCACCATATTCACATTGTTTTATTGTACAATAGATGTAAACACTATCAATATTTTTTATTCTTCTCCATCACAGAATGTTAGGTTACTTAATCACTAAGAAACTAAGTTAAATGACTATTAATTAACGACTCATATTTCATATACATTGGTAATACTTAAATTATATAACGAGGCTCGATAGTATATTTATTCACCATATTCACATTGTATTATGGTATAATAGATGTAACCAATTTCAATATTTTTCTTCTTCTCCATCACCAAATTTTAGCTTACTTCATCATTAAGAAACTAAATTAAAAGACTTTTGATTAATGACACATATTTCGTATACATTGGTAATAATAAAAATTATATCACGACGCACGATAGTATATTGATTCACCATATTCACTTTGTATTATTGTATAATAGATGTAAACAATTTAAATATTTTTCTTCTTCTCCATCACATAATTTTAGGTTACTTCATCCCCAAGAAACTAAGTTAAAAGACTATTAATTAATGACACATATTTTATATACATTGTAACAATTAAAATTATATAACCACCCTCGATAGGATATTTATTCACCATATTCACATTGTATTATGGTATAATAGATGTAACCAATTTCAATAGTTTTATTCATCTCCATCACTAAATTTTAAGTAAATACATAACTAAGAAACTAAGTTAAATGACTATTAATTAACGACGCATATTTTATTTACATTGGTAATAATTAAAATTATATAACGAGGCTCGATAGTATATTTATTAACCATATTCACATTGTATTAGGGTATAATAGATGTAAACAATTTAATATTTTTCTTCTTCTCCATCACCAAATTTTAGCTTACTTCATCATTAAGAAACTAAATTAAAAGACTATTGATTAATGACACATATTTCGTATACATTGGTAATAATAAAAATTCTATCACGATGAACGATAGTATATTGATTCACCATATTCACATTGTTTTATTGTATAATAGATGTAAACACTTTCAATATTTTTTCTTCTTCTCCATCACAGAATGATAGGTTACTTAATCACTAAGAAACTAAGTTAAATGACTATTTATTAACGACGCATATTTCATATACATTGGGTAATACTTAAAAATTATATAACGAGGCTCCATAGTATATTTATTCACCATATTCACATTGTATTATGGTATATTAGATGTAACCAATTTCAATATTTTTCTTCTTCTCCATCACCAAATTTTAGCTTACTTCATCATTAAGAAACTAAATTAAAAGACTATTGATTAATAACACATATTTCGTATACATTGTAATAATAAAAATTATATCACGACGCACGATAGTATATTGATTCCCCATATTCACTTTGTATTATTGTATAATAGATGTAAATAATTTAAATATTTTTCTTCTTCTCCATCACATAATTTTAGGTTACTTCATCCCCAAGAAACTAAGTTAAAAGACTATTAATTAATGACACATATTTTATATACATTGGTAACAATTAAAATTATATAACCACCCTCGATAGGATATTTATTCACCATATTCACATTGTATTATGGTATAATAGATGTAACCAATTTCAATATTTTTATTCATCTCCATCACTAAATTTTAAGTAAATACATAACTAAGAAACTAAGTTAAATGACTATTAATTAACGACGCATATTTCATTTACATTGGTAATAATTAAAATTATATAACGAGGCTCGATAGTATATTTATTAACCATATTCACATTGTATTAGGGTATAATAGATGTAAACAATTTAATATTTTTCTTCTTCTCCATCACCAAATTTTAGCTTACTTCATCATTAAGAAACTAAATTAAAAGACTATTGATTAATGACACATATTTCGTATACATTGGTAATAATAAAAATTCTATCACGATGAACGATAGTATATTGATTCACCATATTCACATTGTTTTATTGTATAATAGATGTAAACACTTTCAATATTTTTTCTTCTTCTCCATCACAGAATGATAGGTTACTTAATCACTAAGGAAACTAAGTTAAATGACTATTTATTAACGACGCATATTTCATATACATTGGTAATACTTAAAATAATATAACGAGGCTCCATAGTATATTTATTCACCATATTCACATTGTATTATGGTATATTTAGATGTAAAACAATTTAATATTTTTCTTCTTCTCCATCAACAAATTTTAGCTTACTTCATCATTAAGAAACTAAATTAAAAGACTATTGATTAATGACACATATTTTGTATACATTGGTAATAATAAAAATTATATCACGATGCACGATTGTATATTGATTCACCATATTCACATTGTTTTATTGTACAATAGATGTAAACACTTTCAATATTTTTTATTCTTCTCCATCACAGAATGTTAGGTTACTTAATCACTAAGAAACTAAGTTAAATGACTATTAATTAACGACTCATATTTCATATACATTGGTAATACTTAAAATTATATAACGAGGCTCGATAGTATATTTATTCACCATATTCACATTGTATTATGGTATAATAGATGTAACCAATTTCAATATTTTTCTTCTTCTCCATCACCAAATTTTAGCTTACTTCATCATTAAGAAACTAAATTAAAAGACTTTTGATTAATGACACATATTTCGTATACATGGTAATAATAAAAATTATATCACGACGCACGATAGTATATTGATTCACCATATTCACTTTGTATTATTGTATAATAGATGTAAACAATTTAAATATTTTTCTTCTTCTCCATCACATAATTTTAGGTTACTTCATCCCCAAGAAACTAAGTTAAAAGACTATTAATTAATGACACATATTTTATATACATTGGTAACAATTAAAATTATATAACCACCCTCGATAGGATATTTATTCACCATATTCACATTGTATTATGGTATAATAGATGTAACCAATTTCAATAGTTTTATTCATCTCCATCACTAAATTTTAAGTAAATACATAACTAAGAAACTAAGTTAAATGACTATTAATTAACGACGCATATTTTATTTACATTGGTAATAATTAAAATTATATAACGAGCTCGATAGTATATTTATTAACCATATTCACATTGTATTAGGGTATAATAGATGTAAACAATTTAATAATTTTCTTCTTCTCCATCACCAAATTTTAGCTTACTTCATCATTAAGAAACTAAATTAAAAGACTATTGATTAATGACACATATTTCGTATACATTGGTAATAATAAAAATTCTATCACGATGAACGATAGTATATTGATTCACCATATTCACATTGTTTTATTGTATAATAGATGTAAACACTTTCAATATTTTTTCTTCTTCTCCATCACAGAATGATAGGTTACTTAATCACTAAGAAACTAAGTTAAATGACTATTTATTAACGACGCATATTTCATATACATTGGTAATACTTAAAATTATATAACGAGGCTCCATAGTATATTTATTCACCATATTCACATTGTATTATGGTATATTAGATGTAACCAATTTCAATATTTTTCTTCTTCTCCATCACCAATTTTAGCTTACTTCATCATTAAGAAACTAAATTAAAAGACTATTGATTAATAACACATATTTCGTATACATTGGTAATAATAAAAATTATATCACGACGCACGATAGTATATTGATTCCCATATTCACTTTGTATTATTGTATAATAGATGTAAATAATTTAAATATTTTTCTTCTTCTCCATCACATAATTTTAGGTTACTTCATCCCCAAGAAACTAAGTTAAAAGACTATTAATTAATGACACATATTTTATATACATTGGTAACAATTAAAATTATATAACCACCCTCGATAGGATATTTATTCACCATATTCACATTGTATTATGGTATAATAGATGTAACCAATTTCAATATTTTTATTCATCTCCATCACTAAATTTTAAGTAAATACATAACTAAGAAACTAAGTTAAATGACTATTAATTAACGACGCATATTTCATTTACATTGGTAATAATTAAAATTATATAACGAGGCTCGATAGTATATTTATTAACCATATTCACATTGTATTAGGGTATAATAGATGTAAACAATTTAATATTTTTCTTCTTCTCCATCACCAAATTTTAGCTTACTTCATCATTAAGAAACTAAATTAAAAGACTATTGATTAATGACACATATTTCGTATACATTGGTAATAATAAAAATTCTATCACGATGAACGATAGTATATTGATTCACCATATTCACATTGTTTTATTGTATAATAGATGTAAACACTTTCAATATTTTTTCTTCTTCTCCATCACAGAATGATAGGTTACTTAATCACTAAGAAACTAAGTTAAATGACTATTTATTAACGACGCATATTTCATATACATTGGTAATACTTAAAATAATATAACGAGGCTCCATAGTATATTTATTCACCATATTCACATTGTATTATGGTATATTAGATGTAAACAATTTAATATTTTTCTTCTTCTCCATCAACAAATTTTAGCTTACTTCATCATTAAGAAACTAAATTAAAAGACTATTGATTAATGACACATATTTCGTATACATTGGTAATAATAAAAATTATATCACGATGCACGATTGTATATTGATTCACCATATTCACATTGTTTTATTGTACAATAGATGTAAACACTTTCAATATTTTTTATTCTTCTCCATCACAGAATGTTAGGTTACTTAATCACTAAGAAACTAAGTTAAATGACTATTAATTAACGACTCATATTTCATATACATTGGTAATACTTAAAATTATATAACGAGGCTCGATAGTATATTTATTCACCATATTCACATTGTATTATGGTATAATAGATGTAACCAATTTCAATATTTTTCTTCTTCTCCATCACCAAATTTTAGCTTACTTCATCATTAAGAAACTAAATTAAAAGACTTTTGATTAATGACACATATTTCGTATACATTGGTAATAATAAAAATTATATCACGACGCACGATAGTATATTGATTCACCATATTCACTTTGTATTATTGTATAATAGATGTAAACAATTTAAATATTTTTCTTCTTCTCCATCACATAATTTAGGTTACTTCATCCCCAAGAAACTAAGTTAAAAGACTATTAATTAATGACACATATTTTATATACATTGGTAACAATTAAAATTATATAACCACCCTCGATAGGATATTTATTCACCATATTCACATTGTATTATGGTATAATAGATGTAACCAATTTCAATAGTTTTATTCATCTCCATCACTAAATTTTAAGTAAATACATAACTAAGAAACTAAGTTAAATGACTCTTAATTAACGACGCATATTTTATTTACATTGGTAATAATTAAAATTATATAACGAGGCTCGATAGTATATTTATTAACCATATTCACATTGTATTAGGGTATAATAGATGTAAACAATTTAATATTTTTCTTCTTCTCCATCACCAAATTTTAGCTTACTTCATCATTAAGAAACTAAATTAAAAGACTATTGATTAATGACACATATTTCGTATACATTGGTAATAATAAAAATTCTATCACGATGAACGATAGTATATTGATTCACCATATTCACATTGTTTTATTGTATAATAGATGTAAACACTTTCAATATTTTTTCTTCTTCTCCATCACAGAATGATAGGTTACTTAATCACTAAGAAACTAAGTTAAATGACTATTTATTAACGACGCATATTTCATATACATTGGTAATACTTAAAATTATATAACGAGGCTCCATAGTATATTTATTCACCATATTCACATTGTATTATGGTATATTAGATGTAAATAATTTAATATTTTTCTTCTTCTCCATCACCAAATTTTAGCTTACTTCATCATTAAGAAACTAAAATAAAAGACTATTGATTAATGACACATATTTCGTATACATTGGTAATAATAAAAATTATATCACGACGCACGATAGTAAATTGATTCACCATATTCACTTTGTATTATTGTATAATAGATGTAAACAATTTAAATATTTTTCTTCTTCTCCATCACAGAATTTTAGGTTACTTCATCCCCAAGAAACTAAGTTAAAAGACTATTAATTAATGACACATATTTCATATACATTGGTAACAATTAAAATTATATAACCACTCTCGATAGTATATTTATTCTCCATATTCACATTGTATTATAGTATAATAGATGTAACCAATTTCAATATTTTTATTCATCTCCATCACCAAATTTTAGGTAAATACATAACTAAGAAACTAAGTTAAATGACTATTAATTAACGACGCATATTTCATTTACATTGGTAATAATTAAAATTGTATAACGAGGCTCGATAGTATATTTATTCACCATATTCACATTGTATTATGGTATAATAGATGTAAACAATTTAATATTTTTGTTCTTCTCCATCAACAAATTTTAGCTTACTTCATCATTAAGAAACTAAATTAAAAGACTATTGATTAATGACACATATTTCGTATACATTGGTAATAATAAAAATTCTATCACGATGAACGATAGTATATTGATTCACCATTTTCACATTGTTTTATTGTATAATAGATGTAAACACTTTCAATATTTTTTCTTCTTCTCCATCACAGAATGATAGGTTACTTAATCACTAAGAAACTAAGTTAAATGACTATTTATTAACGACGCATATTTCATATACATTGGTAACAATTAAAATTATGTAACCACTCTCGATATTATATTTATTCACCATATTCACATTGTATTATGGTATAATATATGTAACCAATTTCAATATTTTTATTCATCTCCATCACCAAATTTTAGGTAAATACATAAGTAAGAAACTAAGTTAAATGACTATTAATTAACGACGCATATTTCATTTACATTGGTAATAATTAAAATTATATAACGTGGCTCGATAGTATATTTATTCACCATATTCACATTGTATTATGGTTTAATAGATGTAAACAATTTAATATTTTTCTTCTTCTCCATCACCAAATTTTAGCTTACTTCATCATTAAGAAACTAAATTAAAAGACTATTGATTAATGACACATATTTCGTATACATTGGTAATAATAAAAATTATATCACGATGCACGATTTTATATTGATTCACCATATTCACATTTCTTTATTGTATAACAGATGTAAACACTTTCGATATTTTTTCTTCTTCTCCATCACAGAATGTTAGGTTACTTAATCATTAAGAAACTAAGTTAAATGACTATTAATTAACGACGCATATTTCATATACATTGGTAATAATTAAAATTATATAACGAGGCTCGATAGTATATTTATTCACCATATTCACATTGTATTATGGTATAATAGATGTAAACAATTTAATATTTTTCTTCTTCTCCCTCACCAAATTTTAGCTTACTTCATCATTCAGAAACTAAATTAAAAGACTATTGATTAATGACACATATTTCGTATACATTGGTAATAATAAAAATTATATCACGACGCACGATAGTATATTGGTTCACCATATTCACTTTGTATTATTGTATAATAGATGTAAACAATTTCAATATTTTTCTTCTTCTCCATCACAGAATTTTAGGTTACTTTCATCCCTAAGAAACTAAGTTAAAAGATTGTTAATTAATGAAACATATTTCATATACATTGGTAATAATTAAAATTATATAACGATGCTTGATAATATATTTATTCACCATATTCACATTGTATTATGGTATAATAGATGTAAACAATTTCAATATTTTTCTTCTTCTCCATCACAGAATTTTAGGTTACTTCATCCCCAAGAAACTAAGTTAAAAGACTATTAATTAATGACACATATTTCATATACATTGGTAACAATTAAAATTATATAAGGAGGCTTGATAGTATATTTATTCACCATATTCACTTTGTATTATGGTATAATAGATGTAAACAATTTCAATATTTTTCTTTTTCTCCATCACAGAATTTTAGGTTACTTCATCCCCAAGAAACTAAGTTAAAAGACTATTAATTAATGACACATATTTCATATACATTGGTAACAATTAAAATTATATAACCACTCTCGATAGTATATTTATTCACCATATTCACATTGTATTATGGTATAATAGATGTAACCAATTTCAATATTTTTATTCATCTCCATCACCAATTTTTAGGTAACTACATAACTAAGAAACTAAGTTAAATGACTATTAATTAACGATGCATATTTCATATACATTGGTATTACTTAAAATTATATAACGAGGCTCGATAGTATATTTATTCACCATATTCACATTGTATTGTGGTATAATAGATGTAAACAATTTAATATTTTTCTTCTTCTACATCAAAAATTTTTAGCTTACTTCATCATTAAGAAACTAAATTAAAAGACTATTGATTAATGACACATATTTCATATACATTGGTAATAATAAAAATTCTATCACGATGCACGATTGTATATTGATTCACCATATTCACATTGTTTTATTGTATAATAGATGTAAACACTTTCAATATTTTTTCTTCTTCTCCATCACAGAATGTTAGGTTACTTAATCACTAAGAAACTAAGTTAAATGACTATTAATCAACGACTCATATTTCATATACATTGGTAATACTTAAAATTATATAACGAGGCTCGATAGTATATTTATTCACCATATTCACATTGTATTATGGTATAATAGATGTAAACAATTTAATATTTTTCTTCTTCTCCATCACCAAATTTTAGCTTACTTCATCATTAAGAAACTAAATTAAAAGACTATTGATTAATGACACATATTTCGTATACATTGGTAATAATAAAAATTATATCACGACGCACGATAGTAAATTGATTCACGATATTCACTTTGTATTATTGTATAATAGATGTAAACAATTTCAATATTTTTCTTCTTCTCCATCACAAAATTTTAGGTTACTTCATCCCCAAGAAACTAAGTTAAAAGACTATTAATTAATGACACATATTTCATATACATTGGTAACAATTAAAATTATATAACCACTCTCGATAGTATATTTATTCACGATATTCACATTGTATTATAGTATAATAGATGTAACCAATTTCAATATTTTTATTCATCTCCATCACCAAATTTTAGGTAAATACATAACTAAGAAACTAAGTTAAATGACTATTAATTAACGACGCATATTTCATTTACATTGGTAATAATTAAAATTATAGAACGAGGCTCGATAGTATATTTATCCACCATATTCACATTGTATTATGGTATAGTAGATGTAAACAATTTAATATTTTTCTTCTTCTCCATCACCAAATTTTAGCTTACTTCATCATTCAGAAACTAAATTAAAAGACTATTTATTAATGACACATATTTCGTATACATTGGTAATAATAAAAATTATATCACGACGCACGATAGTATATTGATTCACCATATTCACATTATTTTATTGTATAATAGATGTAAACACTTTCAATATTTTTTCTTCTTCTCCATCACAGAATGTTAGGTTACTTAATCACTAAGAAACTAAGTATAATGACTATTAATTAACGACGCATATTTCATATACATTGGTAATACTTAAAATTATATAACGAGGCTCGATAGTATATTTATTCACCATATTCACATTGTATTGTGTTATAATAGATGTAAACAATTTAATATTTTTCTTCTTCTCCATCACCAAATTTTAGCTTACTTCATCATTAAGAAACTAAATTAAAAGACTATTGATTAATGACACATATTTCGTAAACATTGGTAATAATAAAAATTATATCACGATGCACGATTGTATATTGATTCACCATATTCACATTGTTTTATTGTATAATAGATGTAAACACTTTCAATATTTTTTCTTCTTCTCCATCACAGAATGTTAGGTTACTTAATCACTAAGAAACTAAGTTAAATGACTATTAATTAACGACGCATATTTCATATACATTGGTAATACTTAAAATTATATAACGAGGCTCGATAGTGTATTTATTCAACATATTCACATTGTATTATGGTATAATAGATGTAACCAATTTCAATATTTTTATTCTTCTCCATCACCAAATTTTAGCTTATTTCATCATTAAGAAACTAAATTAAAAGACTATTGATTAATGACACATATTTCGTATACATTGGTAATAATAAAAATTATATCACGACGCACGATAGTATATTGATTCACCATATTCACTTTGTATTATTGTATAATAGATGTAAACAATTTAAATATTTTTCTTCTTCTCCATCACATAATTTTAGGTTACTTCATCCCCACGAAACTAAGTTAAAAGACTATTAATTAATGACACATATTTTATATACATTGGTAACAATTAAAATTATATAACCACTCTCGATAGGATATTTATTCACCATATTCACATTGTATTATGGTATAATAGATGTAACCAATTTCAATATTTTTATTCATCTCCATCACTAAATTTTAAGTAAATACATAACTAAGAAACTAAGTATAATGACTATTAATTAACGACGCATATTTCATATACATTGGTAATACTTAAAATTATATAACGAGGCTCGATAGTATATTTATTCACCATATTCACATTGTATTGTGGTATAATAGATGTAAACAATTTAATATTTTTCTTCTTCTCCATCAACAAATTTTAGCTTACTTCATCATTAAGAAACTAAATTAAAAGACTATTGATTAATGACACATATTTCGTAAACATTGGTAATAATAAAAATTATATCACGATGCACGATTGTATATTGATTCACCATATTCACATTGTTTTATTGTATAATAGATGTAAACACTTTCAATATTTTTTCTTCTTCTCCATCACAGAATGTTAGGTTACTTAATCACTAAGAAACTAAGTTAAATGACTATTAATTAACGACGCATATTTCATATACATTGGTAATACTTAAAATTATATAACGAGGCTCGATAGTGTATTTATTCAACATATTCACATTGTATTATGGTATAATAGATGTAACCAATTTCAATATTTTTATTCTTCTCCATCACAAAATTTTAGCTTATTTCATCATTAAGAAACTAAATTAAAAGACTATTGATTAATGACACATATTTCGTATACATTGGTAATAATAAAAATTATATCACGACGCACGATAGTATATTGATTCACCATATTCACTTTGTATTATTGTATAATAGATGTAAACAATTTAAATATTTTTCTTCTTCTCCATCACATAATTTTAGGTTACTTCATCCCCAAGAAACTAAGTTAAAAGACTATTAATTAATGACACATATTTTATATACATTGGTAACAATTAAAATTATATAACCACTCTCGATAGGATATTTATTCACCATATTCACATTGTATTATGGTATAATAGATGTAACCAATTTCAATATTTTTATTCATCTCCATCACTAAATTTTAAGTAAATACATAACTAAGAAACAAAGTTAAATGACTATTAATTAACGACGCATATTTCATTTACATTGGTAATAATTAAAATTATATAACGAGGCTCGATAGTATATTTATTCACCATATTCACATTGTATTATGGTATAATAGATGTAAACAATTTAATATTTTTGTTCTTCTCCATCAACAAATTTTAGCTTACTTCATCATTAAGAAACTAAATTAAAAGACTATTGATTAATGACACATATTTCGTATACATTGGTAATAATAAAAATTCTATCACGATGAACGATAGTATATTGATTCACCATATTCACATTGTTTTAATGTATAATATATGTAAACACTTTCAATATTTTTTCTTCTTCTCCATCACAGAATGATAGGTTACTTAATCACTAAGAAACTAAGTTAAATGACTATTAATCAACGACGCATATTTCATATACATTGGTAATACTTAAAATTATATAACAAGGCTCGATAGTATATTTACTCACCATATTCACATTGTATTATGGTATAATAGATGTAAACAATTTAATATTTTTCTTCTTCTCCATCACCAAATTTTAGCTTACTTCATCATTAAGAAACTAAATTAAAAGACTATTGATTAATGACACATATTTCGTATACATTGGTAATAATAAAAATTATATCACGACGCACGATAGTATATTGGTTCACCATATTCACTTTGTATTATTGTATAATAGATGTAAACAATTTCAATATTTTTCTTCTTCTCCATCACAGAATTTTAGGTTACTTCATCCCCAAGAAACTAAGTTAAAAGACTATTAATTAATGACACATATTTCATATACATTGGTAACAATTAAAATTATATAACCACTCTCGATAGTTTATTTATTCACCATATTCACATTGTATTATGGTATAATAGATGTAACCAATTTCAATATTTTTATTCATCTCCATCACTAAATTTTAAGTAAATACATAACTAAGAAACTAAGTTAAATGACTATTAATTAACGACGCATATTTCATATACATTGGTAATACTTAAAATTATATAACGAGGCTCGATAGTATATTTATTCACCATATTCACATTGTATTATGGTATAATAGATGTAAACAATTTAATATTTTTCTTCTTCTCCATCACCAAATTTTAGCTTACTTCATCATTCAGAAACTAAATTAAAAGACTATTGATTAATGACACATATTTCGTATACATTGGTAATAATAAAAATTATATCACGACGCACGATAGTATATTGATTCACCATATTCACATTATTATATTGTATAATAGATGTAAACACTTTCAATATTTTTTCTACTTCTCCATCACAGAATGTTAGGTTACTTAATCACTAAGAAACTAAGTTAAATCACTATTAATTAACGACGCATATTTCATATACAATGGTAATACTTAAAATTATATAACGAGGCTCGATAGTATATTTATTCACCATATTCACATTGTATTGTGTTATAATAGATGTAAACAATTTAATATTTTTCTTCTTCTCCATCACCAAATTTTAGCTTACTTCATCATTAAGAAACTAAATTAAAAGACTATTGATTAATGACACATATTTCGTATACATTTGTAATAATAAAAATTATATCACGACGCACGATAGTATATTGGTTCACCATATTCACTTTGTATTATTGTATAATAGATGTAAACAATTTCAATATTTTTCTTCTTCTCCATCTCAGAATTTTAGGTTACTTCATCCCCAAGAAACTAAGTTAAAACACTATTAATTAATGACACGTATTTCATATACATTGGTAACAATTAAAATTATATAACGATGCTTGATAATATATTTAATCACCATACTCACATTGTATTATGGTATAATAGATGTAAACAATTTCAATATTTTTCTTCTTCTCCATCACAGAATTTTAGGTTACTTCATCCCCAAGAAACTAAGTTAAATGACTATTCATTAACGACGCATATTTCATTTACATTGGTAATAATTAAAATTATATAACGAGGCTCGATAGTATATTTATTCACCATATTCACATTGTATTATGGTATAATAGATGTAAACAATTTAATATTTTTCTTCTTCTCCATCACCAAATTTTAGCTTACTTCATCATTAAGAAACTAAATTAAAAGACTATTGATTAATGACACATATTTCGTATACATTGGTAATAATAAAAATTCTATCACGATGCACGATTGTATATTGATTCACCATATTCACATTGTTTTATTGTATAATAGATGTAAACACTTTCAATATTTTTTCTTCTTCTCCATCACAGAATGTTAGGTTACTTAATCACTAAGAAACTAAGTTAAATGACTATTAATTAACGACGCATATTTCATATACATTGGTAATACTTAAAATTATATAACGAGGCTCGATAGTGTATTTATTCAACATATTCACATTGTATTATGGTATAATAGATGTAACCAATTTCAATATTTTTATTCTTCTCCATCACCAAATTTTAGCTTATTTCATCATTAAGAAACTAAATTAAAAGACTATTGATTAATGACACATATTTCGTATACATTGGTAATAATAAAAATTATATCACGACGCACGATAGTATATTGATTCACCATATTCACTTTGTATTATTGTATAATAGATGTAAACAATTTAAATATTTTTCTTCTTCTCCATCACATAATTTTAGGTTACTTCATCCCCAAGAAACTAAGTTAAAAGACTATTAATTAATGACACATATTTTATATACATTGGTAACAATTAAAATTATATAACCACTCTCGATAGGATATTTATTCACCATATTCACATTGTATTATGGTATAATAGATGTAACCAATTTCAATATTTTTATTCATCTCCATCACTAAATTTTAAGTAAATACATAACTAAGAAACTAAGTATAATGACTATTAATTAACGACGCATATTTCATATACATTGGTAATACTTAAAATTATATAACGAGGCTCGATAGTATATTTATTCACCATATTCACATTGTATTGTGGTATAATAGATGTAAACAATTTAATATTTTTCTTCTTCTCCATCAACAAATTTTAGCTTACTTCATCATTAAGAAACTAAATTAAAAGACTATTGATTAATGACACATATTTCGTAAACATTGGTAATAATAAAAATTATATCACGATGCACGATTGTATATTGATTCACCATATTCACATTGTTTTATTGTATAATAGATGTAAACACTTTCAATATTTTTTCTTCTTCTCCATCACAGAATGTTAGGTTACTTAATCACTAAGAAACTAAGTTAAATGACTATTAATTAACGACGCATATTTCATATACATTGGTAATACTTAAAATTATATAACGAGGCTCGATAGTGTATTTATTCAACATATTCACATTGTATTATGGTATAATAGATGTAACCAATTTCAATATTTTTATTCTTCTCCATCACCAAATTTTAGCTTATTTCATCATTAAGAAACTAAATTAAAAGACTATTGATTAATGACACATATTTCGTATACATTGGTAATAATAAAAATTATATCACGACGCACGATAGTATATTGATTCACCATATTCACTTTGTATTATTGTATAATAGATGTAAACAATTTAAATATTTTTCTTCTTCTCCATCACATAATTTTAGGTTACTTCATCCCCAAGAAACTAAGTTAAAAGACTATTAATTAATGACACATATTTTATATACATTGGTAACAATTAAAATTATATAACCACTCTCGATAGGATATTTATTCACCATATTCACATTGTATTATGGTATAATAGATGTAACCAATTTCAATATTTTTATTCATCTCCATCACTAAATTTTAAGTAAATACATAACTAAGAAACTAAGTTAAATGACTATTAATTAACGACGCATATTTCATTTACATTGGTAATAATTAAAATTATATAACGAGGCTCGATAGTATATTTATTCACCATATTCACATTGTATTATGGTATAATAGATGTAAACAATTTAATATTTTTGTTCTTCTCCATCAACAAATTTTAGCTTACTTCATCATTAAGAAACTAAATTAAAAGACTATTGATTAATGACACATATTTCGTATACATTGGTAATAATAAAAATTCTATCACGATGAACGATAGTATATTGATTCACCATATTCACATTGTTTTAATGTATAATATATGTAAACACTTTCAATATTTTTTCTTCTTCTCCATCACAGAATGATAGGTTACTTAATCACTAAGAAACTAAGTTAAATGACTATTAATCAACGACGCATATTTCATATACATTGGTAATACTTAAAATTATATAACAAGGCTCGATAGTATATTTACTCACCATATTCACATTGTATTATGGTATAATAGATGTAAACAATTTAATATTTTTCTTCTTCTCCATCACCAAATTTTAGCTTACTTCATCATTAAGAAACTAAATTAAAAGACTATTGATTAATGACACATATTTCGTATACATTGGTAATAATAAAAATTATATCACGACGCACGATAGTATATTGGTTCACCATATTCACTTTGTATTATTGTATAATAGATGTAAACAATTTCAATATTTTTCTTCTTCTCCATCACAGAATTTTAGGTTACTTCATCCCCAAGAAACTAAGTTAAAAGACTATTAATTAATGACACATATTTCATATACATTGGTAACAATTAAAATTATATAACCACTCTCGATAGTTTATTTATTCACCATATTCACATTGTATTATAGTATAATAGATGTAACCAATTTCAATATTTTTATTCATCTCCATCACCAAATTTTAGGTAAATACATAACTAAGAAATTAAGTTAAATGACTATTAATTAACGACGCAAATTTCATTTACATTGGTAATAATTAAAATTATATAACGAGGCTCGATAGTATATTTATTCACCATATTCACATTGTATTATGGTATAATAGATGTAACCAATTTAATATTTTTCTTCTTCTCCATCACCAAATTTTAGCTTACTTCATCATTCAGAAACTAAATTAAAAGACTATTGATTAATGACACATATTTCGTATACATTGGTAATAATAAAAATTATATCACGACGCACGATAGTATATTGATTCACCATATTCACATTATTATATTGTATAATAGATGTAAACACTTTCAATATTTTTTCTACTTCTCCATCACAGAATGTTAGGTTACTTAATCACTAAGAAACTAAGTTAAATCACTATTAATTAACGACGCATATTTCATATACAATGGTAATACTTAAAATTATATAACGAGGCTCGATAGTATATTTATTCACCATATTCACATTGTATTGTGTTATAATAGATGTAAACAATTTAATATTTTTCTTCTTCTCCATCACCAAATTTTAGCTTACTTCATCATTAAGAAACTAAATTAAAAGACTATTGATTAATGACACATATTTCGTATACATTTGTAATAATAAAAATTATATCACGACGCACGATAGTATATTGGTTCACCATATTCACTTTGTATTATTGTATAATAGATGTAAACAATTTCAATATTTTTCTTCTTCTCCATCTCAGAATTTTAGGTTACTTCATCCCCAAGAAACTAAGTTAAAACACTATTAATTAATGACACGTATTTCATATACATTGGTAACAATTAAAATTATATAACGATGCTTGATAATATATTTAATCACCATACTCACATTGTATTATGGTATAATAGATGTAAACAATTTCAATATTTTTCTTCTTCTCCATCACAGAATTTTAGGTTACTTCATCCCCAAGAAACTAAGTTAAATGACTATTCATTAACGACGCATATTTCATTTACATTGGTAATAATTAAAATTATATAACGAGGCTCGATAGTATATTTATTCACCATATTCACATTGTATTATGGTATAATAGATGTAAACAATTTAATATTTTTCTTCTTCTCCATCACCAAATTTTAGCTTACTTCATCATTAAGAAACTAAATTAAAAGACTATTGATTAATGACACATATTTCGTATGCATTGGTAATAATAAAAATTATTTCACGATGCACGATTGTATATTGATTCACCATATTCACATTTGTTTTATTGTATAATAGATGTAAACACTTTCAATATTTTTTCTTCTTCTCCATCACAGAATGTTAGGTTACTTAATCACTGAGAAACTAAGTTAAATGACTATTAATTAACGACGCATATTTCATATACATTGGTAATACTTAAAATTATATAACGAGGCTTGATAGTATATTTATTCACCATATTCACATTGTATTATGGTATAATAGATGCAAACAATTTAATATTTTTCTTCTTCTCCATCACCAAATGTTAGTTTACTTCATCATTAAGAAACTAAATTAAAAGACTATTGATTAATGACACATATTTCGTATACATTGGTAATAATAAATATTATATCACGACGCACGATAGTATATTGGTTCACCATATTCACTTTGTATTATTGTATAATAGATGTAAACAATTTCAATATTTTTCTTCTTCTCCATCACAGAATTTTAGGTTACTTCATCCCCAAGAAACTAAGTTAAAAGACTGTTAATTAATAAAACATATTTCATATACATTGGAAATAATTAAAATTATATAACGATGCTTGATAATATATTTATTCACCATATTCACACTGTATTATGGTATAATAGATGTAAACAATTTCAATATTTTTCTTCTTCTCCATCACAGAATTTTAGGTTACTTCATCCCCAAGAAACTAAGTTAAAAGACTATTAATTAATGACCCATATTTCATATACATTGGTAACAATTAAAATTATATAAGGAGGCTTGATTGTATATTGATTCACCATATTCAAATTGTTTTATTGTATAATAGATGTAAACACTTTCAATATTTTTTCTTCTTCTCCATCACAGAATGTTAGGTTACTTAATCACTAAGAAACTAAGTTAAATGACTATTAATTAACGACGCATATTTCATATACATTGGTAATACTTAAAATTATATAACGAGGCTCGATAGTATATTTATTCACCATATTCACATTGTATTATGGTATAATAGATGTAACCAATTTCAATATTTTTATTCATCTCCATCACCAATTTTTAGGTAACTACATAACTAAGAAACTAAGTTAAATGACTATTAATTAACGATGCATATTTCATATACATTGGTATTACTTAAAATTATATAACGAGGCTCGATAGTATATTTATTCACCATATTCACATTGTATTGTGGTATAATAGATGTAAACAATTTAATATTTTTCTTCTTCTCCATCAACAAATTTTAGCTTACTTCATCATTAAGAAACTAAATTAAAAGACTATTGATTAATGACACATATTTCGTATACATTGGTAATAATAAAAATTCTATCACGATGCACGATTGTATATTGATTCACCATATTCACATTGTTTTATTGTATAATAGATGTAAACACTTTCAATATTTTTTCTTCTTCTCCATCACAGAATGTTAGGTTACTTAATCACTAAGAAACTAAGTTAAATGACTATTAATCAACCACGCATATTTCATATACATTGGTAATACTTAAAATTATATAACGAGGCTCGATAATATATTTATTCACCATATTCACATTGTATTATGGTATAATAGATGTAAACAATTTAATATTTTTCTTCTTCTCCATCACCAAATTTTAGCTTACTTCATCATTAAGAAACTAAATTAAAAGACTATTGATTAATGACACATATTTCGTATACATTGGTAATAATAAAAATTATATCACGACGCACGATAGTATATTGATTCACCATATTCACTTTGTATTATTGTATAATAGATGTAAACAATTTCAATATTTTTCTTCTTCTCCATCACAGAATTTTAGGTTACTTCATCCCCAAGAAACTAAGTTAAAAGACTATTAATTAATGACACATATTTCATATACATTGGTAACAATTAAAATTATATAACCACTCTCGATAGTATAGTTATTCACCATATTCACATTGTATAATGGTATAATAGATGTAACCAATTTCAATATTTTTATTCATCTCCATCACCAAATTTTAGGTAAATACATAACAAAGAAACTAATTTAAATGACTATTAATTAACGACGCATATTTCATATACATTGGTAATACTTAAAATTATATAACGAGGCTCGATAGTATATTTATTCACCATATTCACATTGTATTATGGTATAATAGATGTAAACAATTTAATATTTTTCTTCTTCTCCATCACCAAATTTTAGCTTACTTCATCATTAAGAAACTAAATTAAAAGACTATTGATTAATGACACATATTTCGTATACATTTGTAATAATAAAAATTATATCACGACGCACGATAGTATATTGGTTCACCATATTCACTTTGTATTATTGTATAATAGATGTAAACAATTTCAATATTTTTCTTCTTCTCCATCACAGAATTTTAGGTTACTTCATCCCCAAGAAACTAAGTTAAAACACTATTAATTAATGACACGTATTTCATATACATTGGTAACAATTAAAATTATATAACGATGCTTGATAATATATTTAATCACCATACTCAAATTGTATTATGGTATAATAGATGTAAACAATTTCAATATTTTTCTTCTTCTCCATCACAGAATTTTAGGTTACTTCATCCCCAAGAAACTAAGTTAAATGACTATTCATTAACGACGCATATTTCATTTACATTGGTAATAATTAAAATTATATAACGAGGCTCGATAGTATATTTATTCACCATATTCACATTGTATTATGGTATAATAGATGTAAACAATTTAATATTTTTCTTCTTCTCCATCACCAAATTTTAGCTTACTTCATCATTAAGAAACTAAATTAAAAGACTATTGATTAATGACACATATTTGTATACATTGGTAATAATAAAAATTCTATCACGATGCACGATTGTATATTGATTCACCATATTCACATTGTTTTATTGTATAATAGATGTAAACACTTTCAATATTTTTTCTTCTTCTCCATCACAGAATGTTAGGTTACTTAATCACTAAGAAACTAAGTTAAATGACTATTAATCAACGACGCATATTTCATATACATTGGTAATACTTAAAATTATATAACGAGGCTCGATAATATACTTATTCACCATATTCACATTGTATTATGGTATAATAGATGTAAACAATTTAATATTTTTCTTCTTCTCCATCACCAAATTTTAGCTTACTTCATCATTAAGAAACTAAATTAAAAGACTATTGATTAATGACACATATTTCGTATACATTGGTAATAATAAAAATTATATCACGACGCACGATAGTATATTGGTTCACCATATTCACTTTGTATTATTGTATAATAGATGTAAACAATTTCAATATTTTTCTTCTTCTCCATCACAGAATTTTAGGTTACTTCATCCCCAAGAAACTAAGTTAAAAGACTATTAATTAATGACACATATTTCATATACATTGGTAACAATTAAAATTATATAACCACTCTCGATAGTTTATTTATTCACCATATTCACATTGTATTATAGTATAATAGATGTAACCAATTTCAATATTTTTATTCATCTCCATCACCAAATTTTAGGTAAATACATAACTAAGAAATTAAGTTAAATGACTATTAATTAACGACGCAAATTTCATTTACATTGGTAATAATTAAAATTATATAACGAGGCTCGATAGTATATTTATTCACCATATTCACATTGTATTATGGTATAATAGATGTAAACAATTTAATATTTTTCTTCTTCTCCATCACCAAATTTTAGCTTACTTCATCATTCAGAAACTAAATTAAAAGACTATTGATTAATGACACATATTTCGTATACATTGGTAATAATAAAAATTATATCACGACGCACGATAGTATATTGATTCACCATATTCACATTATTATATTGTATAATAGATGTAAACACTTTCAATATTTTTTCTACTTCTCCATCACAGAATGTTAGGTTACTTAATCACTAAGAAACTAAGTTAAATCACTATTAATTAACGACGCATATTTCATATACAATGGTAATACTTAAAATTATATAACGAGGCTCGATAGTATATTTATTCACCATATTCACATTGTATTGTGTTATAATAGATGTAAACAATTTAATATTTTTCTTCTTCTCCATCAACAAATTTTAGCTTACTTCATCATTAAGAAACTAAATTAAAAGACTATTGATTAATGACACATATTTCGTATACATTGGTAATAATAAAAATTATATCACGACGCACGATAGTATATTGATTCACCATATTCACTTTGTATTATTGTATAATAGATGTAAACAATTTAAATATTTTTCTTCTTCTCCATCACATAATTTTAGGTTACTTCATCCCCAAGAAACTAAGTTAAAAGACTATTAATTAATGACACATATTTTATATACATTGGTAACAATTAAAATTATATAAGGAGGCTTGATAGTATATTTATTCACCATATTCACTTTGTATTATGGTATAATAGATGTAAACAATTTCAATATTTTTCTTTTTCTCCATCCCAGAATTTTAGGTTACTTCATCCCCAAGAAACTAGGTTAAAAGACTATTAATTAATGACACATATTTCATATACATTGGTAACAATTAAAATTATATAACCACTCTCGATAGTATATTTATTCACCATATTCATATTGTATTATTGTATAATAGATGTAACCAATTTCAATATTTTTATTCATCTCCATCACCAATTTTTAGGTAACTACATAACTAAGAAACTAAGTAAAATGACTATTAATTAACGATGCATATTTCATATACATTGGTATTACTTAAAATTATATAACGAGGCTCGATAGTGTATTTATTCACCATATTCACATTGTATTGTGGTATAATAGATGTAAACAATTTAATATTTTTCTTCTTCTCCATCAACAAATTTTAGCTTACTTCATCATTAAGAAACTAAATTAAAAGACTATTGATTAATGACACATATTTCGTATACATTGGTAATAATAAAAATTCTATCACGATGCACGATTGTATATTGATTCACCATATTCACATTGTTTTATTGTATAATAGATGTAAACACTTTCAATATTTTTTTCTTCTTCTCCATCACAGAATGTTAGGTTACTTAATCACTAAGAAACTAAGTTAAATGACTATTAATCAACGACGCATATTTCATATACATTGGTAATACTTAGAATTATTAACGAGGTTCGATAGTATATTTATTCACCATATTCACAATGTATTATGGTATAATAGATGTAAACAATTTAATATTTTTCTTCTTCTCCATCACCAAATTTTTGATTACTTCATCATTAAGAAACTAAATTAAAAGACTATTGATTAATGACACATATTTCGTATACATTGATAATAATAAAAATTATATCACGACGCACGATAGTAAATTGATTCACGATATACACTTTGTATTATTGTATAATAGATGTAAACAATTATAATATTTTTCTTCTTCTCCATCACAGAATTTTAGGTTACTTCATCCCCAAGAAACTAAGTTAAAAGACTATTAATTAATGACATATATTTCATATACATTGGTAACAATTAAAATTATATAACCACTCTCGATAGTATATTTATTCACCATATTCACATTGTATTATAGTATAATAGATGTAACCAATTTCAATATTTTTATTCATCTCCATCACAAAATTTTAGGTAAATACATAACTAAGAAACTAAGTTAAATGACTATTAATTAACGACGCATATTTCATTTACATTGGTAATAATTAAAATTATATAACGAGGCTCGATAGTATATTTATTCACCATATTCACATTGTATTATGGTATAATAGATGTAAACAATTTAATATTTTTCTTCTTCTCCATCACCAAATTTTAGCTTACTTCATCATTCAGAAACTAAATTAAAAGACTATTGATTAATGACACATATTTCGTATACATTGGTAATAATAAAAATTATATCACGACGCACGATAGTATATTGATTCACCATATTCACATTATTTTATTGTATAATAGATGTAAACACATTCAATATTTTTTCTTCTTCTCCATCACAGAATGTTAGGTTACTTAATCACTAAGAAACTAAGTTAAATGACTATTAATTAACGACTCATATTTCATATACATTGGTAATACTTAAAATTATATAACGAGGCTCGATAGTATATTTATTCACCATATTCACATTGTATTGTGGTATAATAGATGTAAACAATTTAATATTTTTCTTCTTCTCCATCAACAAATTTTAGCTTACTTCATCATTAAGAAACTAAATTAAAATACTATTGATTAATGACACATATTTCGTATACATTGGTAATAATAAAAATTATATCACGATGCACGATTGTATATTGATTCACCATATTCACATTGTTTTATTGTACAATAGATGTAAACACTTTGAATATTTTTTATTCTTCTCCATCACAGAATGTTAGGTTACTTAATCACTAAGAAACTAAGTTAAATGACTATTAATTAACGACGCATATTTCATATACATTGGTAATACTTAAAATTATATAACGAGGCTCGATAGTATATTTATTCACCATATTCACATTGTATTATGGTATAATAGATGTAACCAATTTCAATATTTTTCTTCTTCTCCATCACCAAATTTTAGCTTACTTCATCATTAAGAAACTAAATTAAAAGACTATTGATTAATGACACATATTTCGTATACATTGGTAATAATAAAAATTATATCACGACGCACGATAGTATATTGATTCCCCATATTCACTTTGTATTATTGTATAATAGATGTAAATAATTTAAATATTTTTCTTCTTCTCCATCACATAATTTTAGGTTACTTCATCCCCAAGAAACTAAGTTAAAAGACTATTAATTAATGACACATATTTTATATACATTGGTAACAATTAAAATTATATAACCACCCTCGATAGGATATTTATTCACCATATTCACATTGTATTATGGTATAATAGATGTAACCAATTTCAATATTTTTATTCATCTCCATCACTAAATTTTAAGTAAATACATAACTAAGAAACTAAGTTAAATGACTATTAATTAACGACGCATATTTCATTTACATTGGTAATAATTAAAATTATATAACGAGGCTCGATAGTATATTTATTAACCATATTCACATTGTATTAGGGTATAATAGATGTAAACAATTTAATATTTTTCTTCTTCTCCATCACCAAATTTTAGCTTACTTCATCATTAAGAAACTAAATTAAAAGACTATTGATTAATGACACATATTTCGTATACATTGGTAATAATAAAAATTCTATCACGATGAACGATAGTATATTGATTCACCATATTCACATTGTTTTATTGTATAATAGATGTAAACACTTTCAATATTTTTTCTTCTTCTCCATCACAGAATGATAGGTTACTTAATCACTAAGAAACTAAGTTAAATGACTATTTATTAACGACGCATATTTCATATACATTGGTAATACTTAAAATAATATAACGAGGCTCCATAGTATATTTATTCACCATATTCACATTGTATTATGGTATATTAGATGTAAACAATTTAATATTTTTCTTCTTCTCCATCAACAAATTTTAGCTTACTTCATCATTAAGAAACTAAATTAAAAGACTATTGATTAATGACACATATTTCGTATACATTGGTAATAATAAAAATTATATCACGATGCACGATTGTATATTGATTCACCATATTCACATTGTTTTATTGTACAATAGATGTAAACACTTTCAATATTTTTTATTCTTCTCCATCACAGAATGTTAGGTTACTTAATCACTAAGAAACTAAGTTAAATGACTATTAATTAACGACTCATATTTCATATACATTGGTAATACTTAAAATTATATAACGAGGCTCGATAGTATATTTATTCACCATATTCACATTGTATTATGGTATAATAGATGTAACCAATTTCAATATTTTTCTTCTTCTCCATCACCAAATTTTAGCTTACTTCATCATTAAGAAACTAAATTAAAAGACTTTTGATTAATGACACATATTTCGTATACATTGGTAATAATAAAAATTATATCACGACGCACGATAGTATATTGATTCACCATATTCACTTTGTATTATTGTATAATAGATGTAAACAATTTAAATATTTTTCTTCTTCTCCATCACATAATTTTAGGTTACTTCATCCCCAAGAAACTAAGTTAAAAGACTATTAATTAATGACACATATTTTATATACATTGGTAACAATTAAAATTATATAACCACCCTCGATAGGATATTTATTCACCATATTCACATTGTATTATGGTATAATAGATGTAACCAATTTCAATAGTTTTATTCATCTCCATCACTAAATTTTAAGTAAATACATAACTAAGAAACTAAGTTAAATGACTATTAATTAACGACGCATATTTTATTTACATTGGTAATAATTAAAATTATATAACGAGGCTCGATAGTATATTTATTAACCATATTCACATTGTATTAGGGTATAATAGATGTAAACAATTTAATATTTTTCTTCTTCTCCATCACCAAATTTTAGCTTACTTCATCATTAAGAAACTAAATTAAAAGACTATTGATTAATGACACATATTTCGTATACATTGGTAATAATAAAAATTCTATCACGATGAACGATAGTATATTGATTCACCATATTCACATTGTTTTATTGTATAATAGATGTAAACACTTTCAATATTTTTTCTTCTTCTCCATCACAGAATGATAGGTTACTTAATCACTAAGAAACTAAGTTAAATGACTATTTATTAACGACGCATATTTCATATACATTGGTAATACTTAAAATTATATAACGAGGCTCCATAGTATATTTATTCACCATATTCACATTGTATTATGGTATATTAGATGTAAATAATTTAATATTTTTCTTCTTCTCCATCACCAAATTTTAGCTTACTTCATCATTAAGAAACTAAAATAAAAGACTATTGATTAATGACACATATTTCGTATACATTGGTAATAATAAAAATTATATCACGACGCACGATAGTAAATTGATTCACCATATTCACTTTGTATTATTGTATAATAGATGTAAACAATTTAAATATTTTTCTTCTTCTCCATCACAGAATTTTAGGTTACTTCATCCCCAAGAAACTAAGTTAAAAGACTATTAATTAATGACACATATTTCATATACATTGGTAACAATTAAAATTATATAACCACTCTCGATAGTATATTTATTCTCCATATTCACATTGTATTATAGTATAATAGATGTAACCAATTTCAATATTTTTATTCATCTCCATCACCAAATTTTAGGTAAATACATAACTAAGAAACTAAGTTAAATGACTATTAATTAACGACGCATATTTCATTTACATTGGTAATAATTAAAATTGTATAACGAGGCTCGATAGTATATTTATTCACCATATTCACATTGTATTATGGTATAATAGATGTAAACAATTTAATATTTTTGTTCTTCTCCATCAACAAATTTTAGCTTACTTCATCATTAAGAAACTAAATTAAAAGACTATTGATTAATGACACATATTTCGTATACATTGGTAATAATAAAAATTCTATCACGATGAACGATAGTATATTGATTCACCATTTTCACATTGTTTTATTGTATAATAGATGTAAACACTTTCAATATTTTTTCTTCTTCTCCATCACAGAATGATAGGTTACTTAATCACTAAGAAACTAAGTTAAATGACTATTTATTAACGACGCATATTTCATATACATTGGTAACAATTAAAATTATGTAACCACTCTCGATATTATATTTATTCACCATATTCACATTGTATTATGGTATAATATATGTAACCAATTTCAATATTTTTATTCATCTCCATCACCAAATTTTAGGTAAATACATAAGTAAGAAACTAAGTTAAATGACTATTAATTAACGACGCATATTTCATTTACATTGGTAATAATTAAAATTATATAACGTGGCTCGATAGTATATTTATTCACCATATTCACATTGTATTATGGTTTAATAGATGTAAACAATTTAATATTTTTCTTCTTCTCCATCACCAAATTTTAGCTTACTTCATCATTCAGAAACTAAATTAAAAGACTATTGATTAATGACACATATTTCGTATACATTGGTAATAATAAAAATTATATCACGACGCACGATAGTATATTGGTTCACCATATTCACTTTGTATTATTGTATAATAGATGTAAACAATTTCAATATTTTTCTTCTTCTCCATCACAGAATTTTAGGTTACTTCATCCCTAAGAAACTAAGTTAAAAGATTGTTAATTAATGAAACATATTTCATATACATTGGTAATAATTAAAATTATATAACGATGCTTGATAATATAATTATTCACCATATTCACATTGTATTATGGTATAATAGATGTAAACAATTTCAATATTTTTCTTCTTCTCCATCACAGAATTTTAGGTTACTTCATCCCCAAGAAACTAAGTTAAAAGACTATTAATTAATGACACATATTTCATATACATTGGTAACAATTAAAATTATATAAGGAGGCTTGATAGTATATTTATTCACCATATTCACTTTGTATTATGGTATAATAGATGTAAACAATTTCAATATTTTTCTTTTTCTCCATCACAGAATTTTAGGTTACTTCATCCCCAAGAAACTAAGTTAAAAGACTATTAATTAATGACACATATTTCATATACATTGGTAACAATTAAAATTATATAACCACTCTCGATAGTATATTTATTCACCATATTCACATTGTATTATGGTATAATAGATGTAACCAATTTCAATATTTTTATTCATCTCCATCACCAATTTTTAGGTAACTACATAACTAAGAAACTAAGTTAAATGACTATTAATTAACGATGCATATTTCATATACATTGGTATTACTTAAAATTATATAACGAGGCTCGATAGTATATTTATTCACCATATTCACATTGTATTGTGGTATAATAGATGTAAACAATTTAATATTTTTCTTCTTCTACATCAAAAATTTTTAGCTTACTTCATCATTAAGAAACTAAATTAAAAGACTATTGATTAATGACACATATTTCATATACATTGGTAATAATAAAAATTCTATCACGATGCACGATTGTATATTGATTCACCATATTCACATTGTTTTATTGTATAATAGATGTAAACACTTTCAATATTTTTTCTTCTTCTCCATCACAGAATGTTAGGTTACTTAATCACTAAGAAACTAAGTTAAATGACTATTAATCAACGACTCATATTTCATATACATTGGTAATACTTAAAATTATATAACGAGGCTCGATAGTATATTTATTCACCATATTCACATTGTATTATGGTATAATAGATGTAAACAATTTAATATTTTTCTTCTTCTCCATCGCCAAATTTTAGCTTACTTCATCATTAAGAAACTAAATTAAAAGACTATTGATTAATGACACATATTTCGTATACATTGGTAATAATAAAAATTATATCACGACGCACGATAGTAAATTGATTCACGATATTCACTTTGTATTATTGTATAATAGATGTAAACAATTTCAATATTTTTCTTCTTCTCCATCACAAAATTTTAGGTTACTTCATCCCCAAGAAACTAAGTTAAAAGACTATTAATTAATGACACATATTTCATATACATTGGTAACAATTAAAATTATATAACCACTCTCGATAGTATATTTATTCACGATATTCACATTGTATTATAGTATAATAGATGTAACCAATTTCAATATTTTTATTCATCTCCATCACCAAATTTTAGGTAAATACATAACTAAGAAACTAAGTTAAATGACTATTAATTAACGACGCATATTTCATTTACATTGGTAATAATTAAAATTATAGAACGAGGCTCGATAGTATATTTATCCACCATATTCACATTGTATTATGGTATAGTAGATGTAAACAATTTAATATTTTTCTTCTTCTCCATCACCAAATTTTAGCTTACTTCATCATTCAGAAACTAAATTAAAAGACTATTTATTAATGACACATATTTCGTATACATTGGTAATAATAAAAATTATATCACGACGCACGATAGTATATTGATTCACCATATTCACATTATTTTATTGTATAATAGATGTAAACACTTTCAATATTTTTTCTTCTTCTCCATCACAGAATGTTAGGTTACTTAATCACTAAGAAACTAAGTATAATGACTATTAATTAACGACGCATATTTCATATACATTGGTAATACTTAAAATTATATAACGAGGCTCGATAGTATATTTATTCACCATATTCACATTGTATTGTGGTATAATAGATGTAAACAATTTAATATTTTTCTTCTTCTCCATCAACAAATTTTAGCTTACTTCATCATTAAGAAACTAAATTAAAAGACTATTGATTAATGACACATATTTCGTAAACATTGGTAATAATAAAAATTATATCACGATGCACGATTGTATATTGATTCACCATATTCACATTGTTTTATTGTATAATAGATGTAAACACTTTCAATATTTTTTCTTCTTCTCCATCACAGAATGTTAGGTTACTTAATCACTAAGAAACTAAGTTAAATGACTATTAATTAACGACGCATATTTCATATACATTGGTAATACTTAAAATTATATAACGAGGCTCGATAGTGTATTTATTCAACATATTCACATTGTATTATGGTATAATAGATGTAACCAATTTCAATATTTTTATTCTTCTCCATCACCAAATTTTAGCTTATTTCATCATTAAGAAACTAAATTAAAAGACTATTGATTAATGACACATATTTCGTATACATTGGTAATAATAAAAATTATATCACGACGCACGATAGTATATTGATTCACCATATTCACTTTGTATTATTGTATAATAGATGTAAACAATTTAAATATTTTTCTTCTTCTCCATCACATAATTTTAGGTTACTTCATCCCCACGAAACTAAGTTAAAAGACTATTAATTAATGACACATATTTTATATACATTGGTAACAATTAAAATTATATAACCACTCTCGATAGGATATTTATTCACCATATTCACATTGTATTATGGTATAATAGATGTAACCAATTTCAATATTTTTATTCATCTCCATCACTAAATTTTAAGTAAATACATAACTAAGAAACTAAGTATAATGACTATTAATTAACGACGCATATTTCATATACATTGGTAATACTTAAAATTATATAACGAGGCTCGATAGTATATTTATTCACCATATTCACATTGTATTGTGGTATAATAGATGTAAACAATTTAATATTTTTCTTCTTCTCCATCAACAAATTTTAGCTTACTTCATCATTAAGAAACTAAATTAAAAGACTATTGATTAATGACACATATTTCGTAAACATTGGTAATAATAAAAATTATATCACGATGCACGATTGTATATTGATTCACCATATTCACATTGTTTTATTGTATAATAGATGTAAACACTTTCAATATTTTTTCTTCTTCTCCATCACAGAATGTTAGGTTACTTAATCACTAAGAAACTAAGTTAAATGACTATTAATTAACGACGCATATTTCATATACATTGGTAATACTTAAAATTATATAACGAGGCTCGATAGTGTATTTATTCAACATATTCACATTGTATTATGGTATAATAGATGTAACCAATTTCAATATTTTTATTCTTCTCCATCACCAAATTTTAGCTTATTTCATCATTAAGAAACTAAATTAAAAGACTATTGATTAATGACACATATTTCGTATACATTGGTAATAATAAAAATTATATCACGACGCACGATAGTATATTGATTCACCATATTCACTTTGTATTATTGTATAATAGATGTAAACAATTTAAATATTTTTCTTCTTCTCCATCACATAATTTTAGGTTACTTCATCCCCACGAAACTAAGTTAAAAGACTATTAATTAATGACACATATTTTATATACATTGGTAACAATTAAAATTATATAACCACTCTCGATAGGATATTTATTCACCATATTCACATTGTATTATGGTATAATAGATGTAACCAATTTCAATATTTTTATTCATCTCCATCACTAAATTTTAAGTAAATACATAACTAAGAAACTAAGTATAATGACTATTAATTAACGACGCATATTTCATATACATTGGTAATACTTAAAATTATATAACGAGGCTCGATAGTATATTTATTCACCATATTCACATTGTATTGTGGTATAATATATGTAAACAATTTAATATTTTTCTTCTTCTCCATCAACAAATTTTAGCTTACTTCATCATTAAGAAACTAAATTAAAAGACTATTGATTAATGACACATATTTCGTAAACATTGGTAATAATAAAAATTATATCACGATGCACGATTGTATATTGATTCACCATATTCACATTGTTTTATTGTATAATAGATGTAAACACTTTCAATATTTTTTCTTCTTCTCCATCACAGAATGTTAGGTTACTTAATCACTAAGAAACTAAGTTAAATGACTATTAATTAACGACGCATATTTCATATACATTGGTAATACTTAAAATTATATAACGAGGCTCGATAGTGTATTTATTCAACATATTCACATTGTATTATGGTATAATAGATGTAACCAATTTCAATATTTTTATTCTTCTCCATCACCAAATTTTAGCTTATTTCATCATTAAGAAACTAAATTAAAAGACTATTGATTAATGACACATATTTCGTATACATTGGTAATAATAAAAATTATATCACGACGCACGATAGTATATTGATTCACCATATTCACTTTGTATTATTGTATAATAGATGTAAACAATTTAAATATTTTTCTTCTTCTCCATCACATAATTTTAGGTTACTTCATCCCCACGAAACTAAGTTAAAAGACTATTAATTAATGACACATATTTTATATACATTGGTAACAATTAAAATTATATAACCACTCTCGATAGGATATTTATTCACCATATTCACATTGTATTATGGTATAATAGATGTAACCAATTTCAATATTTTTATTCATCTCCATCACTAAATTTTAAGTAAATACATAACTAAGAAACTAAGTATAATGACTATTAATTAACGACGCATATTTCATATACATTGGTAATACTTAAAATTATATAACGAGGCTCGATAGTATATTTATTCACCATATTCACATTGTATTGTGGTATAATATATGTAAACAATTTAATATTTTTCTTCTTCTCCATCAACAAATTTTAGCTTACTTCATCATTAAGAAACTAAATTAAAAGACTATTGATTAATGACACATATTTCGTAAACATTGGTAATAATAAAAATTATATCACGATGCACGATTGTATATTGATTCACCATATTCACATTGTTTTATTGTATAATAGATGTAAACACTTTCAATATTTTTTCTTCTTCTCCATCACAGAATGTTAGGTTACTTAATCACTAAGAAACTAAGTTAAATGACTATTAATTAACGACGCATATTTCATATACATTGGTAATACTTAAAATTATATAACGAGGCTCGATAGTGTATTTATTCAACATATTCACATTGTATTATGGTATAATAGATGTAACCAATTTCAATATTTTTATTCTTCTCCATCACCAAATTTTAGCTTATTTCATCATTAAGAAACTAAATTAAAAGACTATTGATTAATGACACATATTTCGTATACATTGGTAATAATAAAAATTATATCACGACGCACGATAGTATATTGATTCACCATATTCACTTTGTATTATTGTATAATAGATGTAAACAATTTAAATATTTTTCTTCTTCTCCATCACATAATTTTAGGTTACTTCATCCCCAAGAAACTAAGTTAAAAGACTATTAATTAATGACACATATTTTATATACATTGGTAACAATTAAAATTATATAACCACTCTCGATAGGATATTTATTCACCATATTCACATTGTATTATGGTATAATAGATGTAACCAATTTCAATATTTTTATTCATCTCCATCACTAAATTTTAAGTAAATACATAACTAAGAAACTAAGTTAAATGACTATTAATTAACGACGCATATTTCATTTACATTGGTAATAATTAAAATTATATAACGAGGCTCGATAGTATATTTATTCACCATATTCACATTGTATTATGGTATAATAGATGTAAACAATTTAATATTTTTGTTCTTCTCCATCAACAAATTTTAGCTTACTTCATCATTAAGAAACTAAATTAAAAGACTATTGATTAATGACACATATTTCGTATACATTGGTAATAATAAAAATTCTATCACGATGAACGATAGTATATTGATTCACCATATTCACATTGTTTTAATGTATAATAGATGTAAACACTTTCAATATTTTTTCTTCTTCTCCATCACAGAATGATAGGTTACTTAATCACTAAGAAACTAAGTTAAATGACTATTTATTAACGACGCATATTTCATATACATTGGTAATACTTAAAATTATATAACAAGGCTCGATAGTATATTTATTCACCATATTCACATTGTATTATGGTATAATAGATGTAAACAATTTAATATTTTTCTTCTTCTCCATCACCAAATTTTAGCTTACTTCATCATTAAGAAACTAAATTAAAAGACTATTAATTAATGACACATATTTCGTATACATTGGTAATAATAAAAATTATATCACGACGCACGATAGTAAATTAATTCACCATATTCACTTTGTATTATTGTATAATAGATGTAAACAATTTAAATATTTTTCTTCTTCTCCATCACAGAATTTTAGGTTACTTCATCCCCAAGAAACTAAGTTAAAAGACTATTAATTAATGACACATATTTCATATACATTGGTAACAATTAAAATTATATAACCACTCTCGATAGTATATTTATTCACCATATTCACATTGTATTATAGTATAATAGATGTAACCAATTTCAATATTTTTTATTCATCTCCATCACCAAATTTTAGGTAAATACATAACTAAGAAACTAAGTTAAATGACTATTAATTAACGACACATATTTCATTTACATTGGTAATAATTAAAATTATATAACGAGGCTCGATAGTATATTTATTCACCAAATTCACATTGTATTATGGTATAATAGATGTAAACAATTTAATATTTTTTTCTTCTCCATCACCAAATTTTAGCTTACTTCATCATTCAGAACCTAAATTAAAAGACTATTGATTAATGACACATATTTCGTATACATTGGTAATAATAAAAATTATATCACGACGCACGATAGTATATTGATTCACCATATTCACATTATTTTATTGTATAATAGATGTAAACACTTTCAATATTTTTTCTTCTTCTCCATCACAGAATGTTAGGTTACTTAATCACTAAGAAACTAAGTATAATGACTATTAATTAACGACGCATATTTCATATACATTGGTAATACTTAAAATTATATAACGAGGATCGATAGTATATTTATTCACCATATTCACATTGTATTGTGGTATAATAGATGTAAACAATTTAATATTTTTCTTCTTCTCCATCAACAAATTTTAGCTTACTTCATCATTAAGAAACTAAATTAAAAGACTATTGATTAATGACACATATTTCGTATACATTGGTAATAATGAAAATTATATCACGATGCACGATTGTATATTGATTCACCATATTCACATTGTTTTATTGTATAATAGATGTAAACACTTTCAATATTTTTTCTTCTTCTCCATCACAGAATGTTAGGTTACTTAATCACTAAGAAACTAAGTTAAATGACTATTAATTAACGACGCATATTTCATATACATTGGTAATACTTAAAATTATATAACGAGGCTCGATAGTATATTTATTCACCATATTCACATTGTATTATGGTATAATAGATGTAACCAATTTCAATATTTTTCTTCTTCTCCATCACCAAATTTTAGCTTATTTCATCATTAAGAAACTAAATTAAAAGACTATTGATTAATGACACATATTTCGTATACATTGGTAATAATAAAAATTATATCACGACGCACGATAGTATATTGATTCACCATATTCACTTTGTATTATTGTATAATAGATGTAAACAATTTAAATATTTTTCTTCTTCTCCATCACATAATTTTAGGTTACTTCATCCCCAAGAAACTAAGTTAAAAGACTGTTAATTAATGACACATATTTTATATACATTGGTAACAATTAAAATTATATAACCACTCTCGATAGGATATTTATTCACCATATTCACATTGTATTATGGTATAATAGATGTAACCAATTTCAATATTTTTATTCTTCTCCATCACTAAATTTTAAGTAAATACATAACTAAGAAACTAAGTTAAATGACTATTAATTAACGACGCATATTTCATTTACATTGGTAATAATAAAAATTATATAACGAGGCTCGATAGTATATTTATTCACCATATTCACATTGTATTATGGTATAATAGATGTAAACAATTTAATATTTTTCTTCTTCTCCATCACCAAATTTTAGCTTACTTCATCATTAAGAAACTAAATTAAAAGACTATTGATTAATGGCACATATTTCGTATACATTGGTAATAATAAAAATTCTATCACGATGAACGATAGTATATTGATTCACCATATTCACATTGTTTTATTGTATAATAGATGTAAACACTTTCAATATTTTTTCTTCTTCTCCATCACAGAATGATAGGTTACTTAATCACTAAGAAACTAAGTTAAATGACTATTTATTAACGACGCATATTTCATATACATTGGTAATACTTAAAATTATATAACAAGGCTCGATAGTATATTTATTCACCATATTCACATTGAATTATGGTATAATAGATGTAAACAATTTAATATTTTTCTTCTTCTCCATCACCAAATTTTAGCTTACTTCATCATTAAGAAACTAAATTAAAAGACTATTAATTAATGACACATATTTCGTATACATTGGTAATAATAAAAATTATATCACGACGCACGATAGTAAATTGATTCACCATATTCACTTTGTATTATTGTATAATAGATGTAAACAATTTAAATATTTTTCTTCTTCTCCATCACAGAATTTTAGGTTACTTCATCCCCAAGAAACTAAGTTAAAAGACTATTAATTAATGACACATATTTCATATACATTGGTAACAATTAAAATTATATAACCACTCTCGATAGTATATTTATTCACCATATTCACATTGTATAATGGTATAATAGATGTAACCAATTTCAATATTTTTATTCATCTCCATCACCAAATTTTAGGTAAATACATAACAAAGAAACTAATTTAAATGACTATTAATTAACGACGCATATTTCATATACATTGGTAATAATTAAAATTATATAACGAGGCTCGATAGTATATTTATTCACCAAATTCACATTGTATTATGGTATAATAGATGTAAACAATTTAATATTTTTCTTCTTCTCCATCACCAAATTTTAGCTTACTTCATCATTCAGAAACTAAATTAAAAGACTATTGATTAATGACACATATTTTGTATACATTGGTAATAATAAAAATTATATCACGACGCACGATAGTATATTGATTCACCATATTCACATTATTTTATTGTATAATAGATGTAAACACTTTCCATATTTTTTCTTCTTCTCCATCACAGAATGTTAGGTTACTTAATCACTAAGAAACTAAGTATAATGACTATTAATTAACGACGCATATTTCATATACATTGGTAATACTTAAAATTATATAACGAGGATCGATAGTATATTTATTCACCATATTCACATTGTATTGTGGTATAATAGATGTAAACAATTTAATATTTTTCTTCTTCTCCATCAACAAATTTTAGCTTACTTCATCATTAAGAAACTAAATTAAAAGACTATTGATTAATGACACATATTTCGTATACATTGGTAATAATAAAAATTATATCACGATGCACGATTGTAAATTGATTCACCATATTCACATTGTTTTATTGTATAATAGATGTAAACACTTTCAATATTTTTTCTTCTTCTCCATCACAGAATGTTAGGTTACTTAATCACTAAGAAACTAAGTTAAATGACTATTAATTAACGACGCATATTTCATATACATTGGTAATACTTAAAATTATATAATGAGGCTCGATAGTATATTTATTCACCATATTCACATTGTATTATGGTATAATAGATGTAACCAATTTCAATATTTTTCTTCTTCTCCATCACCAAATTTTAGCTTATTTCATCATTAAGAAACTAAATTAAAAGACTATTGATTAATGACACATATTTCGTATACATTGGTAATAATAAAAATTATATCACGACGCACGATAGTATATTCATTCACCATATTCACTTTGTATTATTGTATAATAGATGTAAACAATTTCAATATTTTTCTTCTTCTCCATCACATAATTTTAGGTTACTTCATCCCCAAGAAACTAAGTTAAAAGACTGTTAATTAATGACACATATTTTATATACATTGGTAACAATTAAAATTATATAACCACTCTCGATAGGATATTTATTCACCATTTTCACATTGTATTATGGTATAATAGATGTAACCAATTTCAATATTTTTATTCTTCTCCATCACTAAATTTTAAGTAAATACATAACTAAGATACTAAGTTAAATGACTATTAATTAACGACGCATATTTCATTTACATTGGTAATAATTAAAATTATATAACGAGGCTCGATAGTATATTTATTCACCATATTCACATTGTATTATGGTATAATAGATGTAAACAATTTAATATTTTTCTTCTTCTCCATCACCAAATTTTAGCTTACTTCATCATTAAGAAACTAAATTAAAAGACTATTGATTAATGGCACATATTTCGTATACATTGGTAATAATAAAAATTCTATCACGATGAACGATAGTATATTGATTCACCATATTCACATTGTTTTATTGTATAATAGATGTAAACACTTTCAATATTTTTTCTTCTTCTCCATCACAGAATGATAGGTTACTTAATCACTAAGAAACTAAGTTAAATGACTATTTATTAACGACGCATATTTCATATACATTGGTAATACTTAAAATTATATAACAAGGCTCGATAGTATATTTATTCACCATATTCAAATTGAATTATTGTATAATAGATGTAAACAATTTAATATTTTTCTTCTTCTCCATCACCAAATTTTAGCTTACTTCATCATTAAGAAACTAAATTAAAAGACTATTAATTAATGACACATATTTCGTATACATTGGTAATAATAAAAATTATATCACGACGCACGATAGTAAATTGATTCACCATATTCACTTTGTATTATTGTATAATAGATGTAAACAATTTAAATATTTTTCTTCTTCTCCATCACAGAATTTTAGGTTACTTCATCCCCAAGAAACTAAGTTAAAAGACTATTAATTAATGACACATATTTCATATACATTGGTAACAATTAAAATTATATAACCACTCTCGATAGTATATTTATTCACCATATTCACATTGTATTATAGTATAATAGATGTAACCAATTTCAATATTTTTATTCATCTCCATCACCAAATTTTAGGTAAATACATAACTAAGAAACTAAGTTAAATGACTATTAATTAACGACACATATTTCATTTACATTGGTAATAATTAAAATTATATAACGAGGCTCGATAGTATATTTATTCACCAAATTCACATTGTATTATGGTATAATAGATGTAAACAATTTAATATTTTTCTTCTTCTCCATCACCAAATTTTAGCTTACTTCATCATTCAGAAACTAAATTAAAAGACTATTGATTAATGACACATATTTCGTATACATTGGTAATAATAAAAATTATATCACGACGCACGATAGTATATTGATTCACCATATTCACATTATTTTATTGTATAATAGATGTAAACACTTTCAATATTTTTTCTTCTTCTCCATCACAAAATGTTAGGTTACTTAATCACTAAGAAACTAAGTATAATGACTATTAATTAACGACGCATATTTCATATACATTGGTAATACTTAAAATTATATAACGAGGATCGATAGTATATTTATTCACCATATTCACATTGTATTGTGGTATAATAGATGTAAACAATTTAATATTTTTCTTCTTCTCCATCAACAAATTTTAGCTTACTTCATCATTAAGAAACTAAATTAAAAGACTATTGATTAATGACACATATTTCGTATACATTGGTAATAATAAAAATTATATCACGATGCACGATTGTAAATTGATTCACCATATTCACATTGTTTTATTGTATAATAGATGTAAACACTTTCAATATTTTTTCTTCTTCTCCATCACAGAATGTTAGGTTACTTAATCACTAAGAAACTAAGTTAAATGACTATTAATTAACGACGCATATTTCATATACATTGGTAATACTTAAAATTATATAATGAGGCTCGATAGTATATTTATTCACCATATTCACATTGTATTATGGTATAATAGATGTAACCAATTTCAATATTTTTCTTCTTCTCCATCACCAAATTTTAGCTTATTTCATCATTAAGAAACTAAATTAAAAGACTATTGATTAATGACACATATTTCGTATACATTGGTAATAATAAAAATTATATCACGACGCACGATAGTATATTCATTCACCATATTCACTTTGTATTATTGTATAATAGATGTAAACAATTTCAATATTTTTTCTTCTTCTCCATCACAGAATGTTAGGTTACTTAATCACTAAGAAACTAAGTTAAATGACTATTAATTAACGACTCATATTTCATATACATTGGTAATACTTAAAATTATATAACGAGGCTCGATAGTATATTTATTCACCATATTCACATTGTATTGTGGTATAATAGATGTAAACAATTTAATATTTTTCTTCTTCTCCATCAACAAATTTTAGCTTACTTCATCATTAAGAAACTAAATTAAAATACTATTGATTAATGACACATATTTCGTATACATTGGTAATAATAAAAATTATATCACGATGCACGATTGTATATTGATTCACCATATTCACATTGTTTTATTGTACAATAGATGTAAACACTTTCAATATTTTTTATTCTTCTCCATCACAGAATGTTAGGTTACTTAATCACTAAGAAACTAAGTATAATGACTATTAATTAACGACGCATATTTCATATACATTGGTAATACTTAAAATTATATAACGAGGATCGATAGTATATTTATTCACCATATTCACATTGTATTGTGGTATAATAGATGTAAACAATTTAATATTTTTCTTCTTCTCCATCAACAAATTTTAGCTTACTTCATCATTAAGAAACTAAATTAAAAGACTATTGATTAATGACACATATTTCGTATACATTGGTAATAATAAAAATTATATCACGATGCACGATTGTAAATTGATTCACCATATTCACATTGTTTTATTGTATAATAGATGTAAACACTTTCAATATTTTTTCTTCTTCTCCATCACAGAATGTTAGGTTACTTAATCACTAAGAAACTAAGTTAAATGACTATTAATTAACGACGCATATTTCATATACATTGGTAATACTTAAAATTATATAATGAGGCTCGATAGTATATTTATTCACCATATTCACATTGTATTATGGTATAATAGATGTAACCAATTTCAATATTTTTCTTCTTCTCCATCACCAAATTTTAGCTTATTTCATCATTAAGAAACTAAATTAAAAGACTATTGATTAATGACACATATTTCGTATACATTGGTAATAATAAAAATTATATCACGACGCACGATAGTATATTCATTCACCATATTCACTTTGTATTATTGTATAATAGATGTAAACAATTTCAATATTTTTCTTCTTCTCCATCACATAATTTTAGGTTACTTCATCCCCAAGAAACTAAGTTAAAAGACTGTTAATTAATGACACATATTTTATATACATTGGTAACAATTAAAATTATATAACCACTCTCGATAGGATATTTATTCACCATTTTCACATTGTATTATGGTATAATAGATGTAACCAATTTCAATATTTTTATTCTTCTCCATCACTAAATTTTAAGTAAATACATAACTAAGATACTAAGTTAAATGACTATTAATTAACGACGCATATTTCATTTACATTGGTAATAATTAAAATTATATAACGAGGCTCGATAGTATATTTATTCACCATATTCACATTGTATTATGGTATAATAGATGTAAACAATTTAATATTTTTCTTCTTCTCCATCACCAAATTTTAGCTTACTTCATCATTAAGAAACTAAATTAAAAGACTATTGATTAATGGCACATATTTCGTATACATTGGTAATAATAAAAATTCTATCACGATGAACGATAGTATATTGATTCACCATATTCACATTGTTTTATTGTATAATAGATGTAAACACTTTCAATATTTTTTCTTCTTCTCCATCACAGAATGATAGGTTACTTAATCACTAAGAAACTAAGTTAAATGACTATTTATTAACGACGCATATTTCATATACATTGGTAATACTTAAAATTATATAACAAGGCTCGATAGTATATTTATTCACCATATTCAAATTGAATTATTGTATAATAGATGTAAACAATTTAATATTTTTCTTCTTCTCCATCACCAAATTTTAGCTTACTTCATCATTAAGAAACTAAATTAAAAGACTATTAATTAATGACACATATTTCGTATACATTGGTAATAATAAAAATTATATCACGACGCACGATAGTAAATTGATTCACCATATTCACTTTGTATTATTGTATAATAGATGTAAACAATTTAAATATTTTTCTTCTTCTCCATCACAGAATTTTAGGTTACTTCATCCCCAAGAAACTAAGTTAAAAGACTATTAATTAATGACACATATTTCATATACATTGGTAACAATTAAAATTATATAACCACTCTCGATAGTATATTTATTCACCATATTCACATTGTATTATAGTATAATAGATGTAACCAATTTCAATATTTTTATTCATCTCCATCACCAAATTTTAGGTAAATACATAACTAAGAAACTAAGTTAAATGACTATTAATTAACGACACATATTTCATTTACATTGGTAATAATTAAAATTATATAACGAGGCTCGATAGTATATTTATTCACCAAATTCACATTGTATTATGGTATAATAGATGTAAACAATTTAATATTTTTCTTCTTCTCCATCACCAAATTTTAGCTTACTTCATCATTCAGAAACTAAATTAAAAGACTATTGATTAATGACACATATTTCGTATACATTGGTAATAATAAAAATTATATCACGACGCACGATAGTATATTGATTCACCATATTCACATTATTTTATTGTATAATAGATGTAAACACTTTCAATATTTTTTCTTCTTCTCCATCACAAAATGTTAGGTTACTTAATCACTAAGAAACTAAGTATAATGACTATTAATTAACGACGCATATTTCATATACATTGGTAATACTTAAAATTATATAACGAGGATCGATAGTATATTTATTCACCATATTCACATTGTATTGTGGTATAATAGATGTAAACAATTTAATATTTTTCTTCTTCTCCATCAACAAATTTTAGCTTACTTCATCATTAAGAAACTAAATTAAAAGACTATTGATTAATGACACATATTTCGTATACATTGGTAATAATAAAAATTATATCACGATGCACGATTGTAAATTGATTCACCATATTCACATTGTTTTATTGTATAATAGATGTAAACACTTTCAATATTTTTTCTTCTTCTCCATCACAGAATGTTAGGTTACTTAATCACTAAGAAACTAAGTTAAATGACTATTAATTAACGACGCATATTTCATATACATTGGTAATACTTAAAATTATATAATGAGGCTCGATAGTATATTTATTCACCATATTCACATTGTATTATGGTATAATAGATGTAACCAATTTCAATATTTTTCTTCTTCTCCATCACCAAATTTTAGCTTATTTCATCATTAAGAAACTAAATTAAAAGACTATTGATTAATGACACATATTTCGTATACATTGGTAATAATAAAAATTATATCACGACGCACGATAGTATATTCATTCACCATATTCACTTTGTATTATTGTATAATAGATGTAAACAATTTCAATATTTTTCTTCTTCTCCATCACATAATTTTAGGTTACTTCATCCCCAAGAAACTAAGTTAAAAGACTGTTAATTAATGACACATATTTTATATACATTGGTAACAATTAAAATTATATAACCACTCTCGATAGGATATTTATTCACCATATTCACATTGTATTATGGTATAATAGATGTAACCAATTTCAATATTTTTATTCTTCTCCATCACTAAATTTTAAGTAAATACATAACTAAGAAACTAAGTTAAATGACTATTAATTAACGACGCATATTTCATTTACATTGGTAATAATTAAAATTATATAACGAGGCTCGATAGTATATTTATTCACCATATTCACATTGTATTATGGTATAATAGATGTAAACAATTTAATATTTTTCTTCTTCTCCATCACCAAATTTTAGCTTACTTCATCATTAAGAAACTAAATTAAAAGACTATTGATTAATGGCACATATTTCGTATACATTGGTAATAATAAAAATTCTATCACGATGAACGATAGTATATTGATTCACCATATTCACATTGTTTTATTGTATAATAGATGTAAACACTTTCAATATTTTTTCTTCTTCTCCATCACAGAATGATAGGTTACTTAATCACTAAGAAACTAAGTTAAATGACTATTTATTAACGACGCATATTTCATATACATTGGTAATACTTAAAATTATATAACAAGGCTCGATAGTATATTTATTCACCATATTCACATTGAATTATGGTATAATAGATGTAAACAATTTAATATTTTTCTTCTTCTCCATCACCAAATTTTAGCTTACTTCATCATTAAGAAACTAAATTAAAAGACTATTAATTAATGACACATATTTCGTATACATTGGTAATAATAAAAATTATATCACGACGCACGATAGTAAATTGATTCACCATATTCACTTTGTATTATTGTATAATAGATGTAAACAATTTAAATATTTTTCTTCTTCTCCATCACAGAATTTTAGGTTACTTCATCCCCAAGAAACTAAGTTAAAAGACTATTAATTAATGACACATATTTCATATACATTGGTAACAATTAAAATTATATAACCACTCTCGATAGTATATTTATTCACCATATTCACATTGTATTATAGTATAATAGATGTAACCAATTTCAATATTTTTATTCATCTCCATCACCAAATTTTAGGTAAATACATAACTAAGAAACTAAGTTAAATGACTATTAATTAACGACACATATTTCATTTACATTGGTAATAATTAAAATTATATAACGAGGCTCGATAGTATATTTATTCACCAAATTCACATTGTATTATGGTATAATAGATGTAAACAATTTAATATTTTTCTTCTTCTCCATCACCAAATTTTAGCTTACTTCATCATTCAGAAACTAAATTAAAAGACTATTGATTAATGACACATATTTCGTATACATTGGTAATAATAAAAATTATATCACGACGCACGATAGTATATTGATTCACCATATTCACATTATTTTATTGTATAATAGATGTAAACACTTTCAATATTTTTTCTTCTTCTCCATCACAGAATGTTAGGTTACTTAATCACTAAGAAACTAAGTATAATGACTATTAATTAACGACGCATATTTCATATACATTGGTAATACTTAAAATTATATAACGAGGATCGATAGTATATTTATTCACCATATTCACATTGTATTGTGGTATAATAGATGTAAACAATTTAATATTTTTCTTCTTCTCCATCAACAAATTTTAGCTTACTTCATCATTAAGAAACTAAATTAAAAGACTATTGATTAATGACACATATTTCGTATACATTGGTAATAATAAAAATTATATCACGATGCACGATTGTAAATTGATTCACCATATTCACATTGTTTTATTGTATAATAGATGTAAACACTTTCAATATTTTTTCTTCTTCTCCATCACAGAATGTTAGGTTACTTAATCACTAAGAAACTAAGTTAAATGACTATTAATTAACGACGCATATTTCATATACATTGGTAATACTTAAAATTATATAATGAGGCTCGATAGTATATTTATTCACCATATTCACATTGTATTATGGTATAATAGATGTAACCAATTTCAATATTTTTCTTCTTCTCCATCACCAAATTTTAGCTTATTTCATCATTAAGAAACTAAATTAAAAGACTATTGATTAATGACACATATTTCGTATACATTGGTAATAATAAAAATTATATCACGACGCACGATAGTATATTCATTCACCATATTCACTTTGTATTATTGTATAATAGATGTAAACAATTTCAATATTTTTCTTCTTCTCCATCACATAATTTTAGGTTACTTCATCCCCAAGAAACTAAGTTAAAAGACTGTTAATTAATGACACATATTTTATATACATTGGTAACAATTAAAATTATATAACCACTCTCGATAGGATATTTATTCACCATATTCACATTGTATTATGGTATAATAGATGTAACCAATTTCAATATTTTTATTCTTCTCCATCACTAAATTTTAAGTAAATACATAACTAAGAAACTAAGTTAAATGACTATTAATTAACGACGCATATTTCATTTACATTGGTAATAATTAAAATTATATAACGAGGCTCGATAGTATATTTATTCACCATATTCACATTGTATTATGGTATAATAGATGTAAACAATTTAATATTTTTCTTCTTCTCCATCACCAAATTTTAGCTTACTTCATCATTAAGAAACTAAATTAAAAGACTATTGATTAATGGCACATATTTCGTATACATTGGTAATAATAAAAATTCTATCACGATGAACGATAGTATATTGATTCACCATATTCACATTGTTTTATTGTATAATAGATGTAAACACTTTCAATATTTTTTCTTCTTCTCCATCACAGAATGATAGGTTACTTAATCACTAAGAAACTAAGTTAAATGACTATTTATTAACGACGCATATTTCATATACATTGGTAATACTTAAAATTATATAACAAGGCTCGATAGTATATTTATTCACCATATTCACATTGAATTATGGTATAATAGATGTAAACAATTTAATATTTTTCTTCTTCTCCATCACCAAATTTTAGCTTACTTCATCATTAAGAAACTAAATTAAAAGACTATTAATTAATGACACATATTTCGTATACATTGGTAATAATAAAAATTATATCACGACGCACGATAGTAAATTGATTCACCATATTCACTTTGTATTATTGTATAATAGATGTAAACAATTTAAATATTTTTCTTCTTCTCCATCACAGAATTTTAGGTTACTTCATCCCCAAGAAACTAAGTTAAAAGACTATTAATTAATGACACATATTTCATATACATTGGTAACAATTAAAATTATATAACCACTCTCGATAGTATATTTATTCACCATATTCACATTGTATTATAGTATAATAGATGTAACCAATTTCAATATTTTTATTCATCTCCATCACCAAATTTTAGGTAAATACATAACTAAGAAACTAAGTTAAATGACTATTAATTAACGACACATATTTCATTTACATTGGTAATAATTAAAATTATATAACGAGGCTCGATAGTATATTTATTCACCAAATTCACATTGTATTATGGTATAATAGATGTAAACAATTTAATATTTTTCTTCTTCTCCATCACCAAATTTTAGCTTACTTCATCATTCAGAAACTAAATTAAAAGACTATTGATTAATGACACATATTTCGTATACATTGGTAATAATAAAAATTATATCACGACGCACGATAGTATATTGATTCACCATATTCACATTATTTTATTGTATAATAGATGTAAACACTTTCAATATTTTTTCTTCTTCTCCATCACAGAATGTTAGGTTACTTAATCACTAAGAAACTAAGTATAATGACTATTAATTAACGACGCATATTTCATATACATTGGTAATACTTAAAATTATATAACGAGGATCGATAGTATATTTATTCACCATATTCACATTGTATTGTGGTATAATAGATGTAAACAATTTAATATTTTTCTTCTTCTCCATCAACAAATTTTAGCTTACTTCATCATTAAGAAACTAAATTAAAAGACTATTGATTAATGACACATATTTCGTATACATTGGTAATAATAAAAATTATATCACGATGCACGTTTGTAAATTGATTCACCATATTCACATTGTTTTATTGTATAATAGATGTAAACACTTTCAATATTTTTTCTTCTTCTCCATCACAGAATGTTAGGTTACTTAATCACTAAGAAACTAAGTTAAATGACTATTAATTAACGACGCATATTTCATATACATTGGTAATACTTAAAATTATATAATGAGGCTCGATAGTATATTTATTCACCATATTCACATTGTATTATGGTATAATAGATGTAACCAATTTCAATATTTTTCTTCTTCTCCATCACCAAATTTTAGCTTATTTCATCATTAAGAAACTAAATTAAAAGACTATTGATTAATGACACATATTTCGTATACATTGGTAATAATAAAAATTATATCACGACGCACGATAGTATATTCATTCACCATATTCACTTTGTATTATTGTATAATAGATGTAAACAATTTCAATATTTTTCTTCTTCTCCATCACATAATTTTAGGTTACTTCATCCCCAAGAAACTAAGTTAAAAGACTATTAATTAATGACACATATTTTATATACATTGGTAACAATTAAAATTATATAACCACTCTCGATAGGATATTTATTCACCATATTCACATTGTATTATGGTATAATAGATGTAACCAATTTCAATATTTTTATTCTTCTCCATCACTAAATTTTAAGTAAATACATAACTAAGAAACTAAGTTAAATGACTATTAATTAACGACGCATATTTCATTTACATTGGTAATAATTAAAATTATATAACGAGGCTCGATAGTATATTTATTCACCATATTCACATTGTATTATGGTATAATAGATGTAAACAATTTAATATTTTTCTTCTTCTCCATCACCAAATTTTAGCTTACTTCATCATTAAGAAACTAAATTAAAAGACTATTGATTAATGACACATATTTCGTATACATTGGTAATAATAAAAATTCTATCACGATGAACGATAGTATATTGATTCACCATATTCACATTGTTTTATTGTATAATAGATGTAAACACTTTCAATATTTTTTCTTCTTCTCCATCACAGAATGATAGGTTACTTAATCACTAAGAAACTAAGTTAAATGACTATTTATTAACGACGCATATTTCATATACATTGGTAATACTTAAAATTATATAACAAGGCTCGATAGTATATTTATTCACCATATTCACATTGTATTATGGTATAATAGATGTAAACAATTTAATATTTTTCTTCTTCTCCATCACCAAATTTTAGCTTACTTCATCATTAAGAAACTAAATTAAAAGACTATTAATTAATGACACATATTTCGTATACATTGGTAATAATAAAAATTATATCACGACGCACGATAGTAAATTGATTCACCATATTCACTTTGTATTATTGTATAATAGATGTAAACAATTTAAATATTTTTCTTCTTCTCCATCAAAGAATTTTAGGTTACTTCATCCCCAAGAAACTAAGTTAAAAGACTATTAATTAATGACACATATTTAATATACATTGGTAACAATTAAAATTATATAACCACTCTCGATAGTATATTTATTCACCATATTCACATTGTATTATAGTATAATAGATGTAACCAATTTCAATATTTTTATTCATCTCCATCACCAAATTTTAGGTAAATACATAACTAAGAAACTAAGTTAAATGACTATTAATTAACGACACATATTTCATTTACATTGGTAATAATTAAAATTATATAACGAGGCTCGATAGTATATTTATTCACCAAATTCACATTGTATTATGTAATAATAGATGTAAACAATTTAAAATTTTTCTTCTTCTCCATCACCAAATTTTAGCTTACTTCATCATTCAGAAACTAAATTAAAAGACTATTGATTAATGACAAATATTTCGTATACATTGGTAATAATAAAAATTATATCACGACGCACGATAGTATATTGATTCACCATATTCACATTATTTAATTGTATAATATATGTAAACACTATCAATATTTTTTCTTCTTCTCCATCACAGAATGTTAGGTTACTTAATCACTAAGAAACTAAGTTAAATGACTATTAATTAACGACGCATATTTCATATACATTAGTAATACTTAAAATTATATAACGAGGCTCGATAGTATATTTATTCACCATATTCACATTGTATTGTGGTATAATAGATGTAAACAATTTAATATTTTTGTTCTTCTCCATCAACAAATTTTAGCTTACTTCATCATTAAGAAACTAAATTAAAAGACTATTGATTAATGACACATATTTCGTATACATTGGTAATAATAAAAATTATATCACGATGCACGATTGTATATTGATTCACCATATTCACATTGTTTTATTGTTTAATAGATGTAAACACTTTCAATATATTTTCTTCTTCTCCATCACAGAATGTTAGGTTACTTAATCACTAAGAAACTAAGTTAAATGACTATTAATTAACGACGCATATTTCATATACATTGGTAATACTTAAAATTATATAACGAGGCTCGATAGTATATTTATTCACCATATTCACATTGTATTATGGTATAATAGATGTAACCAATTTCAATATTTTTCTACTTCTCCATCACCAAATTTTAGCTTACTTCATCCTTAAGAAACTAAATTAAAAGACTATTGATTAATGACACATATTTCGTATACATTGGTAATAATAAAAATTATATCACGACGCACGATAGTATATTGATTCACCATATTCACTTTGTATTATTGTATAATAGATGTAAACAATTTCAATATTTTTCTTCTTCTCCATCACATAATTTTAGGTTACTTCATCCCCAAGAAACTAAGTTAAAAGGCTATTAATTAATGACACATATTTTATATACATTGGTAACAATTAAAATTATATAACCACTCTCGATAGGATATTTATTCACCATATTCACATTGTATTATGGTATAATAGATGTAACCAATTTCAATATTTTTATTCTTCTCCATCACTAAAATTTAAGTAAATACATAACTAAGAAACTAAGTTAAATGACTATTAATTAACGACGTATATTTCATTTACATTGGTAATAATTAAAATTATATAACGAGGCTCGATAGTATATTTATTCACCATATTCACATTGTATTATGGTATAATATATGTAAACAATTTAATATTTTTCTTCTTCTCCATCACCAAATTTTAGCTTACTTCATCATTAAGAAACAAAATTAAAAGACTATTGATTAATGACACATATTTCGTATACATTGGTAATAATAAAAATTCTATCACGATGAACGATAGTATATTGATTCACCATATTCACATTGTTTTATTGTATAATAGATGTAAACACTTTCAATATTTTTTCTTCTTCTCCATCACAGAATGATAGGTTACTTAATCACTAAGAAACTAAGTTAAATGACTATTTATTAACGACGCATATTTCATATTCATTGGTAATACTTAAAATTATATAACGAGGCTCGATAGTATATTTATTCACCATATTCACATTGTATTATGGTATAAGAGATGTAAACAATTTAATATTTTTCTTCTTCTCCATCACCAAATTTTATCTTACTTCATCATTAAGAAACTAAATTAAAAGACTATTGATTAATGACACATATTTCGTATACATTGGTAATAATAAAAATTATATCACGATGCACGATTGTATATTGATTCACCATATTCACATTGTTTTATTGTATAATAGATGTAAACACTTTCAATATTTTTTCTTCTTCTCCATCACAGAATGTTAGGTTACTTAATCACTAAGAAACTAAGTTAAATGACTATTAATTAAAGACGCATATTTCATATACATTGGTAATACTTAAAATTATATAACGAGGCTCGATAGTATATTTATTCACCATATTCACATTGTATTATTTTATAATAGATGTAACCAATTTCAATATTTTTCTTCTTCTCCATCACCAAATTTTAGCTTACTTCATCATTAAGAAACTAAATTAAAAGACTATTGATTAATGACACATATTTCGTATACATTGGTAATAATAAAAATTATATCACGACGCACGATAGTATATTGATTCACCATATTCACATTATTTTATTGTATAATAGATGTAAACACTTTCAATATTTTTTCTTCTTCTCCATCACAGAATGTTAGGTTACTTAATCACTAAGAAACTAAGTATAATGACTATTAATTAACGACGCATATTTCATATACATTGGTAATACTTAAAATTATATAACGAGGATCGATAGTATATTTATTCACCATATTCACATTGTATTATGGTATAATAGATGTAAACAATTTAATATTTTTCTTCTTCTCCATCAACAAATTTTAGCTTACTTCATCATTAAGAAACTAAATTAAAAGACTATTGATTAATGACACATATTTCGTATACATTGGTAATAATAAAAATTATATCACGATGCACGATTGTATATTGATTCACCATATTCACATTGTTTTATTGTATAATAGATGTAAACACTTTCAATATTTTTTCTTCTTCTCCATCACAGAATGTTAGGTTACTTAATCACTAAGAAACAAAGTTAAATGACTATTAATTAACGACGCATATTTCATATACATTGGTAATACTTAAAATTATATAACGAGGCTCGATAGTATATTTATTCACCATATTCACATTGTATTATGGTATAATAGATGTAACCAATTTCAATATTTTTCTTCTTCTCCATCACCAAATTTTAGCTTATTTCATCATTAAGAAACTAAATTAAAAGACTATTGATTAATGACACATATTTCGTATACATTGGTAATAATAAAAATTATATCACGACGCACGATAGTATATTGATTCACCATATTCACTTTGTATTATTGTATAATAGATGTAAACAATTTAAATATTTTTCTTCTTCTCCATCACATAATTTTAGGTTACTTCATCCCCAAGAAACTAAGTTAAAAGACTATTAATTAATGACACATATTTTATATACATTGGTAACAATTAAAATTATATAACCACTCTCTATAGGATATTTATTCACCATATTCACATTGTATTATGGTATAATAGATGTAACCAATTTCAATATTTTTATTCATCTCCATCACTAAATTTTAAGTAAATACATAACTAAGAAACTAAGTTAAATGACTATTAATTAACGACACATATTTCATTTACATTGGTAATAATTAAAATTATATAACGAGGCTCGATAGTATATTTATTCACCAAATTCACATTGTATTATGGTATAATAGATGTAAACAATTTAATATTTTTCTTCTTCTCCATCACCAAATTTTAGTTTACTTCATCATTCAGAAACTAAATTAAAAGACTATTGATTAATGACACATATTTCGTATACATTGGTAATAATAAAAATTATATCACGACGCACGATAGTATATTGATTCACCATATTCACATTATTTTATTGTATAATAGATTTAAACACTTTCAATATTTTTTCTTCTTCTCCATCACACAATGTTAGGTTACTTAATCACTAAGAAACTAAGTATAATGACTATTAATTAACGACGCATATTTCATATACATTGGTAATACTTAAAATTATATAACGAGGATCGATAGTATATTTATTCACCATATTCACATTGTATTGTGGTATAATAGATGTAAACAATTTAATATTTTTCTTCTTCTCCATCAACAAATTTTAGCTTACTTCATCATTAAGAAACTAAATTAAAAGACTATTGATTAATGACACATATTTCGTATACATTGGTAATAATAAAAATTATATCACGATGCACGATTGTATATTGATTCACCATATTCACATTTTTTTATTGTATAATAGATGTAAACACTTTCAATATTTTTTCTTCTTCTCCATCACAGAATGTTAGGTTACTTAATCACTAAGAAACTAAGTTAAATGACAATTAATTAACGACGCATATTTCATATACATTGGTAATACTTAAAATTATATAACGTGGCTCGATAGTATATTTATTCACCATATTCACATTGTATTATGGTATAATAGATGTAACCAATTTCAATATTTTTCTTCTTCTCCATCACCAAATTTTAGCTTATTTCATCATTAAGAAACTAAATTAAAAGACTATTGATTAATGACACATATTTCGTATACATTGGTAATAATAAAAATTATATCACGACGCACGATAGTATATTGATTCACCATATTCACTTTGTATTATTGTATAATAGATGTAAACAATTTAAATATTTTTCTTCTTCTCCATCACATAATTTTAGGTTACTTCATCCCCAAGAAACTAAGTTAAAAGACTATTAATTAATGACACATATTTTATATATATTGGTAACAATTAAAATTATATAACCACTCTCGATAGGATATTTATTCACCATATTCACATTGTATTATGGTATAATAGATGTAACCAATTTCAATATTTTTATTCATCTCCATCACTAAATTTTAAGTAAATACATAACTAAGAAACTAAGTTAAATGACTATTAATTAACGACGCATATTTCATTTACATTTGTAATAATTAAAATTATATAACGAGGCTCGATAGTATATTTATTCACCATATTCACATTGTATTATGGTATAATAGATGTAAACAATTTAATATTTTTCTTCTTCTCCATCACCAAATTTTAGCTTACTTCATCATTAAGAAACTAAATTAAAAGACTATTGATTAATGACACATATTTCGTATACATTGGTAATAATAAAAATTCTATCACGATGAACGATAGTATATTGATTCACCATATTCACATTGTTTTATTGTATAATAGATGTAAACACTTTCATTTTTTTTTCTTCTTCTCCATCACAGAATGATAGGTTACTTAATCACTAAGAAACTAAGTTAAATGACTATTTATTAACGACGCATATTTCATATACATTGGCAATACTTAAAATTATATAACAAGGCTCGATAGTATATTTATTCACCATATTCACATTGAATTATGCTATAATAGATGTAAACAATTTAATATTTTTCTTCTTCTCCATCACCAAATTTTAGCTTACTTCATCATTAAGAAACTAAATTAAAAGACTATTAATTAATGACACATATTTCGTATACATTGGTAATAATAAAAATTATATCACGACGCACGATAGTAAATTGATTCACCATATTCACTTTGTATTATTGTATAATAGATGTAAACAATTTAAATATTTTTCTTCTTCTCCATCACAGAATTTTAGGTTACTTCATCCCCAAGAAACTAAGTTAAAAGACTATTAATTAATGACACATATTTCATATACATTGGTAACAATTAAAATTATATAACCACTCTCGATAGTATATTTATTCACCATATTCACATTGTATTATAGTATAATAGATGTAACCAATTTCAATATTTTTATTCATCTCCATCACCAAATTTTAGGTAAATACATAACTAAGAAACTAAGTTAAATGACTATTAATTAACGACACATATTTCATTTACATTGGTAATAATTAAAATTATATAACGAGGCTCGATAGTATATTTATTCACAAAATTCACATTGTATTATGGTATAATAGATGTAAACAATTTAATATTTTTCTTCTTCTCCATCACCAAATTTTAGCTTACTTCATCATTAAGAAACTAAATTAAAAGACTATTGATTAATGACACATATTTCGTATACATTGGTAATCATAAAAATTATATCACGACGCACGATAGTATATTGATTCACCATATTCACTTTGTATTATTGTATAATAGATGTAAACAATTTAAATATTTTTCTTCTTCTCCATCACATAATTTTAGGTTACTTCATCCCCAAGAAACTAAGTTAAAAGACTATTAATTAATGACACATATTTTATATACATTGGTAACAATTAAAATTATATAACCACTCTCGATAGGATATTTATTCACCATATTCACATTGTATTATGGTATAATAGATGTAACCAATTTCAATATTTTTATTCATCTCCATCACTAAATTTTAAGTAAATACATAACTAAGAAACTAAGTTAAATGACTATTAATTAACGACGCATATTTCATTTACATTGGTAATAATTAAAATTATATAACGAGGCTCGATAGTATATTTATTCACCATATTCACATTGTATTATGGTATAATAGATGTAAACAATTTAATATTTTTCTTCTTCTCCATCACCAAATTTTAGCTTACTTCATCAGTAAGAAACTAAATTAAAAGACTATTGATTAATGACACATATTTCGTATACATTGGTAATAATAAAAATTCTATCACGATGAACGATAGTATATTGATTCACCATATTCACATTGTTTTATTGTATAATAGATGTAAACACTTTCAATATTTTTTCTTCTTCTCCATCACAGAATGATGGGTTACTTAATCACTAAGAAACTAAGTTAAATGACTATTTATTAACGACGCATATTTCATATACATTGGTAATACTTAAAATTATATAACAAGGCTCGATAGTATATTTATTCACCATATTCACATTGAATTATGGTATAATAGATGTAAACAATTTAATATTTTTCTTCTTCTCCATCACCAAATTTTAGCGTACTTCATCATTAAGAAACTAAATTAAAAGACTATTAATTAATGACACATATTTCGTATACATTGGTAATAATAAAAATTATATCACGACGCACGATAGTAAATTGATTCACCATATTCACTTTGTATTATTGTATAATAGATGTAAACAATTTAAATATTTTTCTTCTTCTCCATCACAAAATTTTAGGTTACTTCATCCCCAAGAAACTAAGTTAAAAGACTATTAATTAATGACACATATTTCATATACATTGGTAACAATTAAAATTATATAACCACTCTCGATAGTATATTTATTCACCATATTCACATTGTATTATAGTATAATAGATGTAACCAATTTCAATATTTTTATTCATCTCCATCACCAAATTTTAGGTAAATACATAACTAAGAAACTAAGTTAAATGACTATTAATTAACGACACATATTTCATTTACATTGGTAATAATTAAAATTATATAACGAGGCTCGATAGTATATTTATTCACAAAATTCACATTGTATTATGGTATAATAGATGTAAACAATTTAATATTTTTCTTCTTCTCCATCACCAAATTTTAGCTTACTTCATCATTAAGAAACTAAATTAAAAGACTATTGATTAATGACACATATTTCGTATACATTGGTAATCATAAAAATTATATCACGACGCACGATAGTATATTGATTCACCATATTCACATTGTTTTATTGTATAATAGATGTAAACAACTTAAATATTTTTCTTCTTCTCCATCACATAATTTTAGGTTACTTCATCCCCAAGAAACTAAGTTAAAAGACTATTAATTAATGACACATATTTTATATACATTGGTAACAATTAAAATTATATAACCACTCTCGATAGGATATTTATTCACCATATTCACATTGTATTATGGTATAATAGATGTAACCAATTTCAATATTTTTATTCATCTCCATCACTAAATTTTAAGTAAATACATAACTAAGAAACTAAGTTAAATGACTATTAATTAACGACGCATATTTCATTTACATTGGTAATAATTAAAATTATATAACGAGGCTCGATAGTATATTTATTCACCATATTCACATTGTATTATGGTATAATAGATGTAAACAATTTAATATTTTTCTTCTTCTCCATCACCAAATTTTAGCTTACTTCATCAGTAAGAAACTAAATTAAAAGACTATTGATTAATGACACATATTTCGTATCAATTGGTAATAATAAAAATTCTATCACGATGAACGATAGTATATTGATTCACCATATTCACATTGTTTTATTGTATAATAGATGTAAACACTTTCAATATTTTTTCTTCTTCTCCATCACAGAATGATGGGTTACTTAATCACTAAGAAACTAAGTTAAATGACTATTTATTAACGACGCATATTTCATATACATTGGTAATACTTAAAATTATATAACAAGGCTCGATAGTATATTTATTCACCATATTCACATTGAATTATGGTATAATAGATGTAAACAATTTAATATTTTTCTTCTTCTCCATCACCAAATTTTAGCGTACTTCATCATTAAGAAACTAAATTAAAAGACTATTAATTAATGACACATATTTCGTATACATTGGTAATAATAAAAATTATATCACGACGCACGATAGTAAATTGATTCACCATATTCACTTTGTATTATTGTATAATAGATGTAAACAATTTAAATATTTTTCTTCTTCTCCATCACAAAATTTTAGGTTACTTCATCCCCAAGAAACTAAGTTAAAAGACTATTAATTAATGACACATATTTCATATACATTGGTAACAATTAAAATTATATAACCACTCTCGATAGTATATTTATTCACCATATTCACATTGTATTATAGTATAATAGATGTAACCATTTTCAATATTTTTATTCATCTCCATCACCAAATTTTAGGTAAATACATAACTAAGAAACTAAGTTAAATGACTATTAATTAACGACACATATTTCATTTACATTGGTAATAATTAAAATTATATAACGAGGCTCGATAGTATATTTATTCACAAAATTCACATTGTATTATGGTATAATAGATGTAAACAATTTAATATTTTTCTTCTTCTCCATCACCAAATTTTAGCTTACTTCATCATTAAGAAACTAAATTAAAAGACTATTGATTAATGACACATATTTCGTATACATTGGTAATCATAAAAATTATATCACGACGCACGATAGTATATTGATTCACCATATTCACTTTGTATTATTGTATAATAGATGTAAACAATTTAAATATTTTTCTTCTTCTCCATCACATAATTTTAGGTTACTTCATCCCCAAGAAACTAAGTTAAAAGACTATTAATTAATGACACATATTTTATATACATTGGTAACAATTAAAATTATATAACCACTCTCGATAGGATATTTATTCACCATATTCACATTGTATTATGGTATAATAGATGTAACCAATTTCAATATTTTTATTCATCTCCATCACTAAATTTTAAGTAAATACATAACTAAGAAACTAAGTTAAATGACTATTAATTAACGACGCATATTTCATTTACATTGGTAATAATTAAAATTATATAACGAGGCTCGATAGTATATTTATTCACCATATTCACATTGTATTATGGTATAATAGATGTAAACAATTTAATATTTTTCTTCTTCTCCATCACCAAATTTTAGCTTACTTCATCATTAAGAAACTAAATTAAAAGACTATTGATTAATGACACATATTTCGTATACATTGGTAATAATAAAAATTCTATCACGATGAACGATAGTATATTGATTCACCATATTCACATTGTTTTATTGTATAATAGATGTAAACACTTTCAATATTTTTTCTTCTTCTCCATCACAGAATGATGGGTTACTTAATCACTAAGAAACTAAGTTAAATGACTATTTATTAACGACGCATATTTCATATACATTGGTAATACTTAAAATTATATAACAAGGCTCGATAGTATATTTATTCACCATATTCACATTGAATTATGGTATAATAGATGTAAACAATTTAAATATTTTTCTTCTTCTCCATCACAGAATTTTAGGTTACTTCATCCCCAAGAAACTAAGTTAAAAGACTATTAATTAATGACACATATTTCATATACATTGGTAACAATTAAAATTATATAACCACTCTCGATAGTATATTTATTCACCATATTCACATTGTATTATAGTATAATAGATGTAACCATTTTCAATATTTTTATTCATCTCCATCACCAAATTTTAGGTAAATACATAACTAAGAAACTAAGTTAAATGACTATTAATTAACGACACATATTTCATTTACATTGGTAATAATTAAAATTATATAACGAGGCTCGATAGTATATTTATTCACAAAATTCACATTGTATTATGGTATAATAGATGTAAACAATTTAATATTTTTCTTCTTCTCCATCACCAAATTTTAGCTTACTTCATCATTCAGAAACTAAATTAAAAGACTATTGATTAATGACACATATTTCGTATACATTGGTAATAATAAAAATTATATCACGACACACGATAGTATATTGATTCACCATATTCACATTATTTAATTGTATAATATATGTAAACACTATCAATATTTTTTCTTCTTCTCCATCACAGAATGTTAGGTTACTTAATCACTAAGAAACTAAGTTAAATGACTATTAATTAACGACGCATATTTCATATACATTGGTAATACTTAAAATTATATAACGAGGCTCGATAGTATATTTATTCACCATATTCACATTGTATTGTGGTATAATAGATGTAAACAATTTAATATTTTTGTTCTTCTCCATCAACAAATTTTAGCTTACTTCATCATTAAGAAACTAAATTAAAAGACTATTGATTAATGACACATATTTCGTATACATTGGTAATAATAAAAATTATATCACGATGCACGATTGTATATTGATTCACCATATTCACATTGTTTTATTGTATAATAGATGTAAACACTTTCAATATTTTTTCTTCTTCTCCATCACAGAATGTTAGGTTACTTAATCACTAAGAAACTAAGTTAAATGACTATTAATTAACGACGCATATTTCATATACATTGGTAATACTTAAAATTATATAACGAGGCTCGATAGTATATTTATTCACCATATTCACATTGTATTATGGTATAATAGATGTAACAAATTTCAATATTTTTCTACTTCTCCATCACCAAATTTTAGCTTACTTCATCCTTAAGAAACTAAATTAAAAGACTATTGATTAATGACACATATTTCGTATACATTGGTAATAATAAAAATTATATCACGACGCACGATAGTATATTGATTCACCATATTCACTTTGTATTATTGTATAATAGATGTAAACAATTTCAATATTTTTCTTCTTCTCCATCACATAATTTTAGGTTACTTCATCCCCAAGAAACTAAGTTAAAAGACTATTAATTAATGACACATATTTTATATACATTGGTAACAATTAAAATTATATAACCACTCTCGATAGGATATTTATTCACCATATTCACATTGTATTATGGTATAATAGATGTAACCAATTTCAATATTTTTATTCTTCTCCATCACTAAATTTTAAGTAAATACATAACTAAGAAACTAAGTTAAATGACTATTAATTAACGACGTATATTTCATTTACATTGGTAATAATTAAAATTATATAACGAGGCTCGATAGTATATTTATTCACCATATTCACATTGTATTATGGTATAATATATGTAAACAATTTAATATTTTTCTTCTTCTCCATCACCAAATTTTAGCTTACTTCATCATTAAGAAACAAAATTAAAAGACTATTGATTAATGACACATATTTCGTATACATTGGTAATAATAAAAATTCTATCACGATGAACGATAGTATATTGATTCACCATATTCACATTGTTTTATTGTATAATAGATGTAAACACTTTCAATATTTTTTCTTCTTCTCCATCACAGAATGATAGGTTACTTAATCACTAAGAAACTAAGTTAAATGACTATTTATTAACGACGCATATTTCATATACATTGGTAATACTTAAAATTATATAACGAGGCTCGATAGTATATTTATTCACCATATTCACATTGTATTATGGTATAAGAGATGTAAACAATTTAATATTTTTCTTCTTCTCCATCACCAAATTTTATCTTACTTCATCATTAAGAAACTAAATTAAAAGACTATTGATTAATGACACATATTTCATATACATTGGTAATAATAAAAATTATATCACGATGCACGATTGTATATTGATTCACCATATTCACATTGTTTTATTGTATAATAGATGTAAACACTTTCAATATTTTTTCTTCTTCTCCATCACAGAATGTTAGGTTACTTAATCACTAAGAAACTAAGTTAAATGACTATTAATTAAAGACGCATATTTCATATACATTGGTAATACTTAAAATTATATAACGAGGCTCGATAGTATATTTATTCACCATATTCACATTGTATTATTTTATAATAGATGTAACCAATTTCAATATTTTTCTTCTTCTCCATCACCAAATTTTAGCTTACTTCATCATTAAGAAACTAAATTAAAAGACTATTGATTAATGACACATATTTCGTATACATTGGTAATAATAAAAATTATATCACGACGCACGATAGTATATTGATTCACCATATTCACTTTGTATTATTGTATAATAGATGTAAACAATTTCAATATTTTTCTTCTTCTCCATCACATAATTTTAGGTTACTTCATCCCCAAGAAACTAAGTTAAAAGACTATTAATTAATGACACATATTTCATATACATTGGTAACAATTAAAATTATATAATCACTCTCGATAGTATATTTATTCACCATATTCACATTGTATTATGGTATAATAGATGTAACCAATTTCAATATTTTTATTCATCTCCATCACCAAATTTTAAGTATATACATAACTAAGAAACTAAGTTAAATGACTATTAATTAACGACGCATATTTCATTTACATTGGTAATAATTAAAATTATATAACGAGGCTCGATAGTATATTTATTCACCATATTCACATTGTATTATGGTATAATAGATGTAAACAATTTAATATTTTTCTTCTTCTCCATCACCAAATTTTAGCTTACTTCATCATTAAGAAACTAAATTAAAAGACTATTGATTAATGACACATATTTCGTATACATTGGTAATAATAAAAATTCTATCACGATGAACGATAGTATATTGATTCACCATATTCACATTGTTTTATTGTATAATAGATGTAAACACTTTCAATATTTTTTCATCTTCTCCATCACAGAATGTTAGGTTACTTAATCACTAAGAAACTAAGTTAAATGACTATTAATTAACGAAGCATATTTCATATACATTGGTAATACTTAAAATTATATAACGAGGCTCGATAGTATATTTATTCACCATATTCACATTGTATTATGGTATAATAGATGTAAACAATTTAATATTTTTCTTCTTCTCCATCACCAAATTTTAGCTTACTTCATCATTAAGAAACTAAATTAAAAGACTATTGATTAATGACACATATTTCGTATACATTGGTAATAATAAAAATTATATCACGACGCACGATAGTATATTGATTCACCATATTCACTTTGTATTATTGTATAATATATGTAAACAATTTCAATATTTTTCTTCTTCTCCATCAAATAATTTTAGGTTACTTCATCCCCAAGAAACTAAGTTAAAAGACTATTAATTAATGACACATATTTCATATACATTGGTAACCATTAAAATTATATAACCACTCTCGATAGTATATTTATTCACCATATTCACATTGTATTATGGTATAATAGATGTAACCAATTTCAATATTTTTATTCATCTCCATCACCAAATTTTAAGTATATACATAACTAAGAAACTAAGTTAAATGACTATTAATTAACGACGCATATTTCATTTACATTGGTAATAATTAAAATTATATAACGAGGCTCGATAGTATATTTATTCACCATATTCACATTGTATTATGGTATAATAGATGTAAACAATTTAATATTTTTCTTCTTCTCCATCACCAAATTTTAGCTTACTTCATCATTAAGAAACTAAATTAAAAGACTATTGATTAATGACACATATTTCGTATACATTGGTAATAATAAAAATTCTATCACGATGAACGATAGTATATTGATTCACCATATTCACATTGTTTTATTGTATAATAGATGTAAACACTTTCAATATTTTTTCATCTTCTCCATCACAGAATGTTAGGTTACTTAATCACTAAGAAACTAAGTTAAATGACTATTAATTAACGAAGCATATTTCATATACATTGGTAATACTTAAAATTATATAACGAGGCTCGATAGTATATTTATTCACCATATTCACATTGTATTATGGTATAATAGATGTAAACAATTTAATATTTTTCTTCTTCTCCATCACCAAATTTTAGCTTACTTCATCATTAAGAAACTAAATTAAAAGACTATTGATTAATGACACATATTTCGTATACATTGGTAATAATAAAAATTATATCACGACGCACGATAGTATATTGATTCACCATATTCACTTTGTATTATTGTATAATATATGTAAACAATTTCAATATTTTTCTTCTTCTCCATCAAATAATTTTAGGTTACTTCATCCCCAAGAAACTAAGTTAAAAGACTATTAATTAATGACACATATTTCATATACATTGGTAACCATTAAAATTATATAACCACTCTCGATAGTATATTTATTCACCACATTCACATTGTATTATGGTATAATAGATGTAACCAATTTCAATATTTTTATTCATCTCCATCACCAAATTTTAGGTAAATACATAACTAAGAAACTAAGTTAAATGACTATTAATTAACGACGCATATTTCATTTACATTGGTAATAATTAAAATTATATAACGAGGCTCGATAGTATATTTATTCACCATATTCACATTGTATTATGGTATAATAGATGTAAACAATTTAATATTTTTCTTCTTCTCCATCACCAAATTTTAGCTTACTTCATCATTAAGAAACTAAATTAAAAGACTATTGATTAATGACACATATTTCGTATACATTGGTAATAATAAAAATTATATCACGATGAACGATAGTATATTGATTCACCATATTCACATTATTTTATTGTATAATAGATGTAAACACTTTCAATATTTTTTCTTCTTCTCCATCATAGAATGTTAGGTTACTTAATCACTAAGAAACTAAGTTAAATGACTATTAATTAACGACGCATATTTCATATACATTGGTAATACTTAAAATTATATAACGAGGCTCGATAGTATATTTATTCACCATATTCACATTGTATTGTGGTATAATAGATGTAAACAATTTAATATTTTTGTTCTTCTCCATCAACAAATTTTAGCTTACTTCATCATTAAGAAACTAAATTAAAAGACTATTGATTAATGACACATATTTCTTATACATTGGTAATAATAAAAATTATATCACGATGCACGATTGTATATTGATTCACCATATTCACATTGTTTTATTGTATAATAGATGTAAACACTTTCAATATTTTTTCTTCTTCTCCATCACAGAATGTTAGGTTACTTAATCACTAAGAAACTAAGTTAAATGACTATTAATTAACGACGCATATTTCATATACATTGGTAATACTTAAAATTATATAACGAGGCTCGATAGTATATTTATTCACCATATTCACATTGTATTATGGTATAATAGATGTAACCAATTTCAATATTTTTCTACTTCTCCATCACCAAATTTTAGCTTACTTCATCCTTAAGAAACTAAATTAAAAGACTATTGATTAATGACACATATTTCGTATACGTTGGTAATAATAAAAATTATATCACGACGCACGATAGTATATTGATTCACCATATTCACTTTGTATTATTGTATAATAGATGTAAACAATTTCAATATTTTTCTTCTTCTCCATCACATAATTTTAGGTTACTTCATCCCCAAGAAACTAAGTTAAAAGACTATTAATTAATGACACATATTTTATATACATTGGTAACAATTAAAATTATATAACCACTCTCGATAGGATATTTATTCACCATATTCACATTGTATTATGGTATAATAGATGTAACCAATTTCAATATTTTTATTCTTCTCCATCACTAAATTTTAAGTAAATACATAACTAAGAAACTAAGTTAAATGACTATTAATTAACGACGTATATTTCATTTACATTGGTAATAATTAAAATTATATAACGAGGCTCGATAGTATATTTATTCACCATATTCACATTGTATTATGGTATAATATATGTAAACAATTTAATATTTTTCTTCTTCTCCATCACCAAATTTTAGCTTACTTCATCATTAAGAAACAAAATTAAAAGACTATTGATTAATGACACATATTTCTTATACATTGGTAATAATAAAAATTATATCACGATGCACGATTGTATATTGATTCACCATATTCACATTGTTTTATTGTATAATAGATGTAAACACTTTCAATATTTTTTCTTCTTCTCCATCACAGAATGTTAGGTTACTTAATCACTAAGAAACTAAGTTAAATGACTATTAATTAACGACGCATATTTCATATACATTGGTAATACTTAAAATTATATAACGAGGCTCGATAGTATATTTATTCACCATATTCACATTGTATTGTGGTATAATAGATGTAAACAATTTAATATTTTTGTTCTTCTCCATCAACAAATTTTAGCTTACTTCATCATTAAGAAACTAAATTAAAAGACTATTGATTAATGACACATATTTCTTATACATTGGTAATAATAAAAATTATATCACGATGCACGATTGTATATTGATTCACCATATTCACATTGTTTTATTGTATAATAGATGTAAACACTTTCAATATTTTTTCTTCTTCTCCATCACAGAATGTTAGGTTACTTAATCACTAAGAAACTAAGTTAAATGACTATTAATTAACGACGCATATTTCATATACATTGGTAATACTTAAAATTATATAACGAGGCTCGATAGTATATTTATTCACCATATTCACATTGTATTATGGTATAATAGATGTAACCAATTTCAATATTTTTCTACTTCTCCATCACCAAATTTTAGCTTACTTCATCCTTAAGAAACTAAATTAAAAGACTATTGATTAATGACACATATTTCGTATACGTTGGTAATAATAAAAATTATATCACGACGCACGATAGTATATTGATTCACCATATTCACTTTGTATTATTGTATAATAGATGTAAACAATTTCAATATTTTTCTTCTTCTCCATCACATAATTTTAGGTTACTTCATCCCCAAGAAACTAAGTTAAAAGACTATTAATTAATGACACATATTTTATATACATTGGTAACAATTAAAATTATATAACCACTCTCGATAGGATATTTATTCACCATATTCACATTGTATTATGGTATAATAGATGTAACCAATTTCAATATTTTTATTCTTCTCCATCACTAAATTTTAAGTAAATACATAACTAAGAAACTAAGTTAAATGACTATTAATTAACGACGTATATTTCATTTACATTGGTAATAATTAAAATTATATAACGAGGCTCGATAGTATATTTATTCACCATATTCACATTGTATTATGGTATAATATATGTAAACAATTTAATATTTTTCTTCTTCTCCATCACCAAATTTTAGCTTACTTCATCATTAAGAAACAAAATTAAAAGACTATTGATTAATGACACATATTTCGTATACATTGGTAATAATAAAAATTCTATCACGATGAACGATAGTATATTGATTCACCATATTCACATTGTTTTATTGTATAATAGATGTAAACACTTTCAATATTTTTTCTTCTTCTCCATCACAGAATGATAGGTTACTTAATCACTAAGAAACTAAGTTAAATGACTATTTATTAACGACGCATATTTCATATACATTGGTAATACTTAAAATTATATAACGAGGCTCGATAGTATATTTATTCACCATATTCACATTGTATTATGGTATAAGAGATGTAAACAATTTAATATTTTTCTTCTTCTCCATCACCAAATTTTATCTTACTTCATCATTAAGAAACTAAATTAAAAGACTATTGATTAATGACACATATTTCGTATACATTGGTAATAATAAAAATTATATCACGATGCACGATTGTATATTGATTCACCATATTCACATTGTTTTATTGTATAATAGATGTAAACACTTTCAATATTTTTTCTTCTTCTCCATCACAGAATGTTAGGTTACTTAATCACTAAGAAACTAAGTTAAATGACTATTAATTAAAGACGCATATTTCATATACATTGGTAATACTTAAAATTATATAACGAGGCTCGATAGTATATTTATTCACCATATTCACATTGTATTATTGTATAATAGATATAACCAATTTCAATATTTTTCGTCTTCTCCATCACCAAATTTTAGCTTACTTCATCATTAAGAAACTAAATTAAAAGACTATTGATTAATGACACATATTTCGTATACATTGGTAATAATAAAAATTATATCACGACGCACGATAGTATATTGATTCACCATATTCACTTTGATTTATTGTATAATAGATGTAAACAATTTCAATATTTTTCTTCTTCTCCATCACATAATTTTAGGTTACTTCATCCCCAAGAAACTAAGTTAAAAGACTATTAATTAATGACACATATTTCATATACATTGGTAACAATTAAAATGATATAACCACTCTCGATAGTATATTTATTCACCATATTCACATTGTATTATGGTATAATAGATGTAACCAATTTCAATATTTTTATTCATCTCCATCACCAAATTTTAAGTATATACATAACTAAGAAACTAAGTTAAATGACTATTAATTAACGACGCATATTTCATTTACATTGGTAATAATTAAAATTATATAACGAGGCTCGATAGTATATTTATTCACCATATTCACATTGTATTATGGTATAATAGATGTAAACAATTTAATATTTTTCTTCTTCTCCATCACCAAATTTTAGCTTACTTCATCATTAAGAAACTAAATTAGAAGACTATTGATTAATGACACATATTTCGTATACATTGGTAATAATAAAAATTCTATCACGATGAACGATAGTATATTGATTCACCATATTCACATTGTTTTATTGTATAATAGATGTAAACACTTTCAATATTTTTTCATCTTCTCCATCACAGAATGTTAGGTTACTTAATCACTAAGAAACTAAGTTAAATGACTATTAATTAACGACGCATATTTCATATACATTGGTAATACTTAAAATTATATAACGAGGCTCGATAGTATATTTATTCACCATATTCACATTGTATTATGGTATAATAGATGTAAATAATTTAATATTTTTCTTCTTCTCCATCACCAAATTTTAGCTTACTTCATCATTAAGAAACTAAATTAAAAGACTATTGATTAATGACACATATTTCGTATACATTGGTAATAATAAAAATTATATCACGACGCACGATAGTATATTGATTCACCATATTCACTTTGTATTATTGTATAATAGATGTAAACAATTTCAATATTTTTCTTCTTCTCCATCAAATAATTTTAGGTTACTTCATCCCCAAGAAACTAAGTTAAAAGACTATTAATTAATGACACATATTTCATATACATTGGTAACCATTAAAATTATATAACCACTCTCGATAGTATATTTATTCACCACATTCACATTGTATTATGGTATAATAGATGTAACCAATTTCAATATTTTTATTCATCTCCATCACCAAATTTTAGGTAAATACATAACTAAGAAACTAAGTTAAATGACTATTAATTAACGACGCATATTTCATTTACATTGGTAATAATTAAAATTATATAACGAGGCTCGATAGTATATTTATTCACCATATTCACATTGTATTATGGTATAATAGATGTAAACAATTTAATATTTTTCTTCTTCTCCATCACCAAATTTTAGCTTACTTCATCATTAAGAAACTAAATTAAAAGACTATTGATTAATGACACATATTTCGTATACATTGGTAATAATAAAAATTATATCACGATGAATGATAGTATATTGATTCACCATATTCACATTATTTTATTGTATAATAGATGTAAACACTTTCAATATTTTTTCTTCTTCTCCATCACAGAATGTTAGGTTACTTAATCACTAGGAAACTAAGTTAAAATACTATTAATTGATGACACGTATTTTATATACATTGGAAACAATAAAATTATATAACGACTCTCGATAGTATATTTATTCACCATATTCATATTGTATTATTGTATAATAGATGTAAGAAATTTCAATATTTTTATTCTTCTTCTTTACGAAATTTTAGGTTACTACATCACTAGGAAACTAAGTTAAAAGACTGTTAATTAATGAAACATATTTCATATACATTGGTAATAATTAATATTATATAACGATGATTGATAATATATTTATTCACCATATTCACATTGTATTATGGTATATGTAAATAATTTCAATATTTTTCTTCTTCTCCATCACCAAATTTTAGGTCACTTCATCATTAAGAAACTAAATTAAAAGACTATTAATTAATGACACATATTTCATATACATTGGTAATAATTAAAATTATATAAGGAGGCTTGATAGTATATTTATTCACCATATTCACTTTGTATAATGGTATAATAGATGTAAACAATTTCAATATTTTTCTTTTTCTCCATCACAGAATTTTAGGTTACTTCATCCCCAAGAAACTAAGTTAAAAGACTATTAATTAATGACACATATTTAATATACATTGTTAACAATTAAAATTATATAACCAATCTCGATAGTATATTTATTCACCATATTCACATTGTATTATGGTATAATAGATGTAACCAATTTCAATATTTTTATTCATCTCCATCACCAAATTATAGGTAACTACATAACTAAGAAACTAAGTTAAATGACTATTAATTAACGACGCATATTTCATATACATTGGTAATACTTAAAATTATATAACGAGGATCGATAGTATATTTATTCACCATATTCACATTGTATTGTGGTATAATAGATGTAAACAATTTAATATTTTTCTTCTTCTCCATCAACAAATTTTAGCTTACTTCATCATTAAGAAACTAAATTAAACGACTATTGATTAATGAAACATATTTCGTATACATTGGTAATAATAAAAATTCTATCACGATGCACGATTGTATATTGATTCACCATATTCACATTGTTTTATTGTATAATAGATGTAAACACTTTCAATATTTTTTCTTCTTCTCCATCATAGAATGTTAGGTTACTTAATCACTAAGAAACTAAGTTAAAATACTATTAATTGATGACACGTATTTTATATACATAGGAAACAGTAAAATTATATAACGACTCTCGATAGTATATTTATTCACCATATTCATATTGTATTATTGTATAATAGATGCATACAATTTCAATATTTTTATTCTTCTCCATCACGAAAATTTAAGTTACTTCATCACTAAGAAACTAAATTAAAAGACTATTAATTAATGATACATATTTCTTATACACTGGTAACAATTAAAATTATTTAACGACTCTTGATAGTATATTTATTCACCATATTCACATCATATTATGGTAGAATAGATGTAAACAATTTTAATATTTTTCTTCTTCTCCATCACCAAATTTTAGGTTACTACATCACTAGGAAACTAAGTTAAAAGACTGTTAATTAATGAAACATATTTCATATACATTGGTAATAATTAAAATTATATAACGATGCTTGATAGTATATTTATTCACCATATTCACATTGTATTATGGTATAATAGATGTAACCAATTTCAATATTTTTATTCATCTCCATCACCAAATTTTAGGTAAATACATAACTAAGAAACTAAGTTAATAGACTATTAATTAACGACGCATATTTCATTTACATTGGTAATAATTAAAATTATATAACGAGGCTCGATAGTATATTTATTCACCATATTCACATTGTATTATGGTATAATAGATGTAAACAATTTAATATTTTTCTTCTTCTCCATCACCAAATTTTAGCTTACTTCATCATTAAGAAACTAAATTAAAAGACTATTGATTAATGACACATATTTCGTATACATTGGTAATAATAAAAATTATATCATGATGAACGATAGTATATTGATTCACCATATTCACATTATTTTATTGTATAATAGATGTAAACACTTTCAATATTTTTTCTTCTTCTCCATCACAGAATGTTAGGTTTCTTAATCACTAGGAAACTAAGTTAAAATACTATTAATTGATGACACGTATTTTATATACATTGGAAACAATAAAATTATATAACGACTCTCGATAGTATATTTATTCACCATATTCATATTGTATTATTGTATAATAGATGTAAGAAATTTCAATATTTTTATTCTTCTCCATCAAGAAATTTTAGGTTACTACATCACTAGGAAACTAAGTTAAAAGACTGTTAATTAATGAAACATATTTCATATACATTGGTAATAATTAAAATTATATAACGATGATTGATAATATATTTATTCACCATATTCACATTGTATTATGGTATATGTAAACAATTTCAATATTTTTCTTCTTCTCCATCACAGAATTTTAGGTTACTTCATCCCCAAGAAACTAAGTTAAAAGACTATTAATTAATGACACATATTTAATATACATTGTTAACAATTAAAATTATATAACCAATCTCGATAGTATATTTATTCACGATATTCACATTGTATTATGGTATAATAGATGTAACCAATTTCAATATTTGTATTCATCTCCATCACCAAATTATAGGTAACTACATAACTAAGAAACTAAGTTAAATGACTATTAACTAACGACGCATATTTCATATACATTGGTAATACTTAAAATTATATAACGAGGCTCGATAGTATATTTATTCACAATATTCACATTGTATTATGGTATAATAGATGTAAACAATTTCAATATTTTTCTTCTTCTCCATCACCAAATTTTAACTAACTTCATCATTAAGAAACTAAGTTAAAAGACTATTGATTAATGACACATATTTCATATACATTGGTAATAATAAAAATTATACCGCGATGCACGATAGTATATTGATTCACCATATTCACATTGTTTTATTGTATAATAGATGTAAACACTTTCAATATTTTTTCTTCTTCTCCATCACAAAATGTTAGGTTACTTAATCACTAAGAAACTAAGTTAAAATACTATTAATTGATGACACGTATTGTATATACATTGATAATAATAAAATTATATAACGACTCTCGATAGTATATTGATTCACCATATTCATATTATATTATTGTATAATAGATGTAAACAATTTCAATATTTTTATTCTTCTCCATCACGAAATTTTAAGTTACTTCATCACTAAGAAACTAAGTTAAAAGACTATTAATTAATGATACATATTTCATATACACTGGTAACAATTAAAATTATTTAACGACTCTCGATAGTATATTTATTCACCATATTCAAATCATATTATGGTAGAATAGATGTAAACAATTTCAATATTTTTCTTCTTCTCCATCACCAAATTTTAGTTTACTACATCACTAGGAAACTAAGTTAAAAGACAACTAATTAATGACACATATTTCATATACATTGGTAATAATTAAAATTATGTCACGACGCACGATAGTATATTGATTCACCATATTCACATTGTATTATTGTATAATAGATGTAAACACTTTCAATATTTTTTCTTCTTCTCCATCACAGAATGTTAGGTTACTTAATCACTAAGAAACTAAGTTAAAATATTATTAATTGATGACAGGTATTTTATATACATTGGTAACAATAAAATTATATAACGACTCTCGATAGTATATTTATTCACCATATTCATATTAAATTATTGTATAATAGATGTAAACAATTTCAATATTTTTATTCTTCTCCATCACGAAATTTTAAGTTACTTCATCGCAAAGAAACTAAGTTAAAAGACAATTAATTGATGATACATATTTCATATACACTGGTAACAATTAAAATTATTTAACGAGTCTCTATAGTATATTTATTCACCATATGCACATCATATTATGGTAGAATAGATGTAAACAATTTCAATATTTTTCTTCTTCTCCATCACCAAATTTTAGGTTACTACATCACTAGTGTGATCGGTGGATCTGGAACTGACTGTTTAACGCTGGTTCGCGAAATGTCGAGGAAGCAAGAGTCGCCACCGTCTTTTATTTTCTCCAAATGGAAAGGACAAAAGCACAGAAAAATTCCTTAAAGAGATTGCTCTCGGTTCGGGAGGTAGATTATAGAAAGGGAAGGTGTTAGCACCCTTTCTATCCATGGTTATCCATGGGCTCTTAGATACTTGCTCATTTGTGTTTTCAAAATGGTTTGTTTGCTTTTCAACTGTGGGTTTTAAAAAGTTTCTTTGAAAATTCCAGTTCGACTCTTGTATCGGTCCTCAAGAGTGTTTGAAAAATTTGCTTTCGAACGCTTTTTGAAAAGTGTCGGTGTGAAAAGTATTTTTGATTTTGTTTTGAAATTAGAGCAAGTATCTAGAGTTGTCTACCTACCCTAAGGAATTTGTCTGTGTAAATGTCCTTTGAAGTAGTGCCATCCCACCATTGAGAGGTAGGTAGCACCACCGTTGGAGGTGTTCGGGTCAATTCGAGGTTCGGGACATGGTGATCACCAGAGCAATGGGAAGACACCTTAGAAGCTACCCTCATGCCAGGTTCCCGGATCATGAGGACTTACTAAGACATCCTCTACTCGACGATCACCTTTCGAGGCAAGGCAACAGTGAGGCGTACCCTAGGGGTGGTGTGTGATTTGTGTGTCGTTTTCAAATATTTTGTCTTCTCATGTTATGAGTGATCTACGCGTTATTTTTATTTTAGTCATTTATTCTTGCATGCAGTTATTAACAGTTAAAAATTTGCGAGAAATTAAAATTCCTAAACTATTACAAAGGCGCGGGTCCACATCGCCAAAATTAAAATCCAGGACCCGATTTGACAGAAAATAAAGGAAAGTGCGAGAAATTAAATTTACACGGCTTTGGGAGAATTACATCAATATTTAAAAGAAAGGAAATAAAGCGTGCGAATTGAAATTACAATTTGAAGCGAGGGCGTTGGACCCTTTTTTTAATGAAATTAAATTATATTAACAAATTAATGAAATTAAAATGAAAAAAGAAATTATTTTGATATTTTTTGGTATTTATGATTTTAATGAGAATTAAATGAAAGTTAAACCTAATTCTAGCTATTTTTAATTTATTAAAAAAAATATGAAAATTACCTGAAATTAAACCTAATTAATTAATGCAATTTGATTTATGAAAATAAATTAAATTAATTACTAGTGATGAGAAAATAAAAGAAAAAAAGTAATTAAAATAATTAAACCTAATTCTACAAGTTTTTAATTTATTAAGAAAATATGTTAAAATTAAACCTAAATTTAAATCTAATTAATTAGTGAGACTTATTTACAAAAATATTAACTAAATAAATATATTTTGATTTTTTGTGACTTTTCTGATTTTTCATATTATTTTTATATTTTATGAAAATGATTTAAATTAAAGAATTTAAAAAAAAGAAATAATTGAAACAAATAAAATAAAAAGAATTGAATTGCAAAACCTTAGGGGGGTTCTGTCCCCAATTGGAGGTGTCATTAGCATTGTTGGCCCACTTGTTTAAGGCCTCAGTTGACCTTTCCTGGGAGCGTGCATACGTGTTGACCGGTGCCTAGGATGTTCTTCAGGTCATAGCCCTTTGATTGATCTTGCTAAACGCGTGGCAAACCTGGAGGATGGATGTATGGTGGACGCTTGCATTGAGACTGTACAGAATGACGTTAGGAAAAATATTATTGAAAGTGAGGGGCACCTGGGATTCGAACCCAGGTCCCAGAGGTTTCCAATATGCTTGCTTGCCACTTGAACCAAACGCACGCTTTGAATATATAATGACAATTAATTATTATGAGGGAAAAGTGGTCAGTGATGCCAAAATAACAAAAAGCGCGCGTTGAATTCAAATCCCCCAATCAGATAACGCCACATAGTCTTCTTCTTCGTTGGCTTGTTTTTTCCTGAAATATAAAAAGGGTTAGCGGGGGTTTTAAACCCCCCCCCAAAACATGCAGTTTTCAATAATAGCGAATAGGCTATGGTGCTACATAAATTAAGCGCGAGGGGTGTTTTTAAATCGTCCAAGCTCCCTGATTTCAACCATGGTATTAAGGTGCTCTGGTTTTGCAGTATTCAGAAACGCCCAATTTCAAGTTTGAAGAACCCTAATAATCGTCCATGGTAGTTCTTCATACAATGCATAAAAACTCAATTAAATCATCTGGTTAGCTTCAGAAAGGTCCAATTAGTATAAATCCATAAATAAAATGCAATGAGAATGCTTGAAAATTTAAACACGAACATGCATATTATATGAAAAATTCTGAGTTCTGTATACCAATTCAGGATTCTATGCGCGTGGAAAACTATTCAGTTAGCTTCAGTAACACTTTTGCAAGCTATTGGGATTAATCTTTGCCTCTGAATCGTCCTCTAAGGCCACTTTCAGTTTTGAACTTTTTTGATAAAATTGCAAGTTTGATCCTTGAGATGGGGCGCAGCCTGGAGGTTCCGGACATTAGGGTTTTCATTAGGCTTATGTATAGAATGATTAGGGTAAAAAATCTGAGCCAAAGAATCAAAGTATTGATGGAATGGATATTGGATTTTCATGCCATAAGTTTTCAATCTTTTTCATGCTATTTTGGTTCCAATCATGTCCAATCACATGGATTCTTTCTAAATCAGATCATGCACGAAATCTTGAGACTATTTCATGCACAAAAAGATTTAAAAAGTTACGTTTAGTATTTTCCACATATTTATTTTAATTAAATGAATTATTAGCATTTAAAAATTCAAATAAATAAATAAAAATGATGAAAAACTTCCCTTTGGGCCAAATGGTCGTGCACATGCCTTGGATAATGATTCTTGGAAGAAAAAGAGACCCATTAGCATTTTTAAGACATTTGAAGCAAAGTTGACTTTTCAAAATATCCAAAAATTTCCCAACTTCCACAAGGCATATCTTGCTCAATTTTTAAGCTTTGCTCATGTTTTTGGACATTTTGGAAATGTCTTTGAGTCCTCTAACCAATGTATTTGGTCCCATGTCATTTTTATTTACCAATATCAAGTTATGGCCTTTGACTTAAAGTCCCTTTTTGTTGACTTTTGAAAATGACCTATAATGTTGAAATTGATAACTTTTTGTGAGAGCATCTCTTGGACTTGAAGTGTGAAGAGGAGTTGTAGGAAATGTCTTCATCTTAAAAATGAGCTATGGATGGAATTTTTCTGATAATCCATGTGGAAGTTATGGCTTGGTCAAGTTACAGTTGACTTTTTCAACTGTCCAAATATGGAAACTTTTGCATCTTGAGACTTTTTGAGCCAAGCTTTGAGAATCATGATCAAGCATTGATCAAATGATGTTTGTGGCTTCAAAATGAGATGTTGACCAAAAATTTGAACTTTTGACTGTCAAATGACCATTTTGCCCCTACAGTTGATTGTAGTGCAATTAGGGTTTTTGACTGTGCAATTTTGTGCTGTAAGTCTTGAAACTTTGACATGAGGATGCTTGACAATGTTTGTAGGCATGTGGGACTTGATTGGACCCTTGGAAACATCATTTTCTTTGTCAGAACCAAAACCCTAGTTTTTGACTGTTATGAGGCCCTTGAACTGTGCAACCCTTGGGGAGATTTTGAAGCTTTGACTTTGGAAAATCTTGAAGAATATGGGAGGGACAATTTTGGGGTACAACAGTTACCCCTGTTCAATCTTCTTAGACCTGAGGATGTAGATTGGCTGGCGTGCCTTTCGTAATCCGAAGGTGGAAGATGATTGAACACTAGAGTGCCCAGAAATTTGCGCTCACATAGTAGTGTGATGGTTGAGTGGGCTTATAGATGCCATTTGGAGATTAGTGGATAGGATGATGGGCTTATAGATGCCATGCTGAGAGGTGAGGGATAGGTGGATGGGCTTATAGATGCCATCTGGTTGTCAATCGCGTCAGAGATTCCTTAACGAGAACTTGCGCACCTGCAAAAGAAAATGATTACCTGACCTGTTACAAGAGCTGGTCTTCAAACTCTTTGTGTAGATGTGCCCTGACTGGTTACAGGAGCTGGTCTTCAGATTCTTTGTATAGGTGTGTCCTGACTGGTTACAGGAGCTGGATCTGGATCTTCAAAAGGTGATGAATGAACCAGGGATGGTTACTACCTCAACAGGAACGCTGAGAGAACCTGGTATGATTACTACCTCAACAGGGACGCTGAGAGAATCTTGGACGACTTCTACTTCAACAGTAACGCTGAGAGAATCTGGGGATGATTACTACCTCCGCAGTAACGGGGAGAGAACCACAGGCGACTACAACCTCAACAGTAATCATTGAGAGAATCTTGGGCGACTTCAACCTCAACAGTAATCATTGAGAGAAGCTTGGATGACTTCTACTTCAACAGTAACGCTGAGAGAATCTGGGGATGATTACTACCTCCGCAGTAACGGGGAGAGAGCTACAGGCGACTACAACCTCAACAGTAATCATTGAGAGAATCTTGGACGACTTCTACTTCAACAGTAACGCTGAGAGAATCTGGGGATGATTACTACCTCCGCAGTAACGGGGAGAGAACCACAGGCGACTACAACCTCAACAGTAATCATTGAGAGAATCTTGGGTATCTTCCACTAAGTCTTTATCAGGAAAATCTGTTAGGGGTCAATTTAGCTGGACTAGAGAAGGTCTTGGACTGGATAAGAAACAGAAAAATCTTAGGGTCGATTTAACTGATCCGGTCAAGGTCTTGAAATCTTCAACTGGATAAGAAACAGGGAGATCTTAGGGTCGATCTGACTGAACCAGAGAAGGCCTTGGACTGGATAAGAAACAGAAAAATCTTAGGGTCGATTTAACTGAACCGGTCTAGGTCTTGGAATGTCTTCAACTGGATAAGAAATAGGGAGATCTTAGGGTCGATCTGACTGAACCAGAGAAGGCCTTTGACGGGATAAGAAACAGAGAAGTCTTAGGGTCGACTTAACTGAACCGGTCTAGGTCTTGATGTCTTCAACTGGATAAGAAACAGGGAGATCTTAGGGTCGATCTGACTGAACCAGAGAAGGCCTTTGACTGGAGAAGAAACAGAAAAGTCTTAGGGTCGACTTAACTGAACCGGTCTAGGTCTTGATGTCTTCAACTGGATAAGAAACAGGGAGATCTTAGGGTCGATCTGACTGAACCAGAGAAGGCCTTGGACTGGATAAGAAACAGAAAAATCTGAGGGTCGATTTAACTGAACCGGTCTAGGTCTTGAAATGTCTTCAACTGGATAAGAAACAGGGAGATCTTAGGGTCGATCTGACTGAACCAGAGAAGGCATTTGACTGGATAAGAAACAGAAAAATCTTAGGGTCGATTTAACTGAACCGGTCTAGGTCTTGAAATGTCTTCAACTGGATAAGAAACAGGGAGATCTTAGGGTCGATCTGACTGAACTAGAGAAGGCCTTTGACTGGATAAGAAACAGAAAAATCTTAGGGTCGATTTAACTGAACCGGTCTAGGTCTTGAAATAGCTGAGCACTTAACTGGATCTTTCCTGAAAGGTAAAGGTCTGTCATATGCAATGCGTGATATGGATCAAGCAATGATGTTCTCAAAATAAATGAGATTGTGAGATATGATGTATATATGCATGCTATAATGTATAGAAGTGTGATGTTTATGAATGTATATTTTTGTCTAGGGAAGTAAATCCTTGACGGGTGCCGGGAAGTCACTCCTGGGCTGATGTTTGAAGAATAGATCTTAGCTTCCGCTGGGGATGATAATTGCAAGAATACCGGTAAGAGAAGATGACTCCGTTTGGGAATGAACTTGGCGAATGGGTTACTCTGCGGGGAGAAAAGTAACCTAGCAACCTTGCTGGGAAGCAATACTTTGTGGGGAGAGAGATACTTTGCTGGAATGTTGATAATAACTTGCTGGGGATACCCTTGTTGTGTTGGAAGTGTTGATAGACTTCGCTGGGGATAATAAGACTTCGTCGAGGACGTTCTTTCCGTGGCTTTTGGCTGAGGATAACCCAGTTATATCCTGGTAGGGAAATAACTCTTGAATAAAGTCGGGAGACGCGTTCGTACTCTGCGAGGATAAGCTTCCAGAATTTACTGGGGATAAGCTTACTGCTTGGGGGAGATGGATTCCAACTTTCCTGGGGAAACTGGATTGGACTCTCCTGGGGAAGTTTGAACCATATCGGGGAAGTGACTCCATTGAATATTTGATAGACCGCCGGGGAACAATCCTTAGGTCAAGACTGCCGGGGATACTTGTTAGGAATGTTTGTGCTGCTGGGGAATGTTGAGATCTGCTGGAGGATACCCAACTTCCTTAAGTTTGATAATAGCTTTTCTTGGGGAGAGTGCACTGACTTGCTGGCTCACTCTCTGGGGAATTAAGATATCTGGTTATGTTCTTCAGCTGAAACTACCTTGGTGCCTTGGTGAATAGAACAATTAGATCGCTTAGACCACTCATTATTGCCCCTGTTTCTAATGTGGGAGAGGAAGACCTGTGAGGTGCTGATAGTTGTTTGATGGACCAACCTTCTTCTGGTAGGCAAGTGATGAGCTGACAGGACATAGTCGTACGCTTTGATCCCTAATTTTTGCCTGGACCGCCCTTTTGGGTTTTCAGTCCACCGGGATACCCATTTTTGCCCAAGCCGCCTTTTTAGGTTTTCGACTTGCCGGGTGTACAGATCTTTTTCATTTCATCCCTTATTTTTGCCCGAACCCTTTTGGTTCGCCGGGAAGCCCTTGTTTTTGCCTAGGTATGTCAACCTAGCGGGTCTTTGATTTTGCGTAGTATTTTTCGACTATGTCCGCGCTCTCGGAATGTAGGGGGTTGCCCCTGTTAGAAGTGTAGTGTTGCCACCAGAAGGTGTTTGATCAGGCAAGATTCGTTGTTGGAATGCCCCAAGTGACTCAGGCGGAGATTTGCCCCAGGCTATTTGGCCTTTGAGAGATTCTCCGAATCTTGATTGGACTGCCCCAGATAATAGACCATGATCATATCATGTCCCTTGATTGAAAGTGCTTTTGTTCACTAGGTATTCATCGTGCGAATTTCCCTGTGTTCAAACAAATAGTCATATGCAAACAATGTTATATCCAAAATGCAAAGCTTATGTCTGTCTTGAAGATTTTGAAAATGCACTCTTATTCATAAAACAAGTGAATGTTTGTAAAATGTGATGTCAACTCCGTATTTACCGTAAGCCTTAAGGAGTCAGGATACCTTTCGTAACAGTATGCTTTCGAACTAACCCATGCTTCAGCTAGGACTTTTAAGGGTTGTAGCGTGGCGTGGTTCACGGTTTAAGAAACAAAGGATAAAGGCTCAAATTATTTGTACCCACCCGCTCTTCGTGATGTTCTTCAATCCTAAACTCAGCTGATCGTGCGTTAGACCTTATTTGAGTTTTTGTCCTGATATTCCCGTGATGGTTCGGATGTTGATAGTTTATTTTGAATAGGCAGTCATTCCTTTTTGTTATTGAGGGTTTGTGTGACCTCTTTCCTTTTTTTTTGATTTTGTTATCCCTGTTTTTTGCCTGAACTGTTTCTTTTGTGATTACAGTCAGCGGGATGCCCCAGTTTCGTAAGTCTCCTTCATAGGTTTTGACTTAATGGGTTTTTATTTTGAGAAGTAATGACTGCCTTTCTTTATTGATTATTCGGAACCATCACTGTCTTTTGTTTTGTAAGGACCTCTTTGGTGCCATTTGTTATGCACTTGGATCAACTGAGAAAACTACCCTGCCCCAGGTTATGATAAAGGGTTTTAATTTTCGAAAAGAAAAACTCCTACTTCTTTGGCTCAGATGGGTTGACGAGGGATTATCATCCTTATAACTCCAGTGTTTAGGGATTGAAACAATGCCTGTACCTCATCAGCGGGGTCCGTCCGAAAGCATACTGTAGATCATGGTATCGTTTTCGTCATCCTCCCTCAAGAGGCTTAGAATTAATGAGAGTTGATCATCAGAAAAAATATGAAAATAATTTGCATATAGTGAATACGAATATATTGCTTCAAAACAGACATATGCAATGCATTAATGGAATAACAACGTTTGATATGAATGGAATGTTTGAACAATCAAAAGAAAATTACAACTTGAAAGATTCTAATGAACAAAAATTTCTCAATCCTAGCCATGTTTTGGAAAGGGAGCAGTGATCACGTTGGGAGTCTCGGCGGGCTCGAACTCGATCTCTTTAGCATCGATCATGTTCTGAATCTTGTACTTCAGTGCCCAACAATCCTCAGTATCGTGCCCCGGGCTACCAGAATGGTAAGCGCACCTTGCTTCTGGGTTGTAATTTGGAGAGGAAGTCTTTGGATTTGCAGGAGGGTTGATCACCGCAATCAAGTTCATCCTTAACATGTGCTGCAAAGCTCGTGACCATGGCATGTTGATGTTGGTGAATTGTCTCTTATGCTCGCCCGACCTGTTCTGATCAACCCGCTGTTCTTGGCGAGGTCGTTGTTGGACCTGTGAAGTAGTAGCAACTCGGAGAAGTCTATTCATTGGACCCGACCTTTGCCCTCTTAGAAGCTGTTTCATGACCTGGTCCCTGATTTGGGCTGGTTGCTTCATGCCTTGAGGAAGCTGACTGATCATGGCCCTAAGCTCTCCTTGCTCCTGAGCTAAACCTTGAATGAGGGCCCTTTGCCCGAGCATCTGGGTTTTCAATGTGTCTACCTCAGCTTGTAGCCGTTTCAGCTGCTCGTCCTTGTCATCTTCAGGACTCTTTCTGATCAGGTTCCCCATGAGGAGTGTCCTCAACTCTTCCTGCCCCTTGGATAGGCTTAGGAAGATCTCCTTGAACTGAGTCTCTTGAGTGTGAAGGTCCTGGTTATCTGGTTGGGGAGCCATTGCTGAAATAAACAGCGAACAAGGGTAAGTGACCTGCAACAAGGGTACCTGTAATGCAATGATATGTATGATATATATGCAATGTTTTCAAGGATCTCGCGGGGTAAACAAAAATTGTTAGAACTAGGTAGCTTGATTGAGGGAACTTCATGTTTGCTGAGAGTCCTTCTTCAAGGGTCAAAGGCTCACCATATCCAGTGGGTCATAGCCCCTGACAACCTTGTCTAGAGGAAAATAAATCCCCTTTGCCCCTTGCTGGACAGTTGGTTCACCATGACCTGCATCACAAGCCCTTGAGATCCTCGAAATGGATTAGTTTTTTGTGCAGGATGTATGCAATGGTATGATGTCATGCTATGCATGGGGTAATGTAGGTAAACCCTGTTACGAGTCCCAACTAAGGACTGCAAACCAAAACCTGCAAGAAATTCAGTACACTCTGTTAGGAGTCCCAATTAAGGACTATAAACAAAACCTGCAAGAGACTTAATAAACCCTGTTATGAGTCCCAATTAAGGACTATAAACAAAACCTGCAAGTAGTTCATGTGTCAGATAACAAGCATGCAAGTAGTCAAGTACGAAGGCACACAAGTCACACAAGAGAAACCCTTAGAGTTTAGGCCAGCATGGGGTCTGGGTAGTACCCTCTTGAAGTTGGTGGGTTCAACCTGTCCTATTAGAAGTAACCGGGTTCTAAAGGTCCCAATATCACGGGATTGCTTTCATTGTTCATCGTTTCGATTTAGCCACTGAACTGGCGACCGAAATATTCCAGGAAAGCAACCCTCAATTGAGTGTAGTATCGAGTATCAACCAACCTCGGACTGCACCAAAGTCAGTTATCTCACTACCCTAAAGAGGCCAAGATAGTTCAATTAAGGTTCCTAAGGTCTGTTGATGCTTCATGACACCACGCGGAGGCCCCGTACTCTCCTTGACTGAACTCAAGGGTTACCGATACACACCAAAGTGCCACATCAACGTAGCAGACTGTTTCAACCATGTCGGTATACCCCACACAGTTCCCTCACAACCTTGTTTCTACTTTCTAAGAAGGTATCCCCCAGATCCGGGTTAGGATCTATAGAACTCCCAAGACAGTACCCACAATAATAAAGCAAGCAATTCAGGCAATTGAAAACACAAGTGATCTTAGTCCTAAGGTACACCTCACTTTTAATATCTCCCCAGCAGAGTCGCCAGTTCTGTGATCGGTGGATCATGAACTGACTGTTTAACGCTGGTTCGTGAAATTTCGCGGAAGCAAGAGTCGCCACCGTCTTTTATTTTCTCCAAATGGAAAGGACAAAAGCACAGAAAAATTCCTTAAAGAGATTGCTCTCGGTTCGGGAGGTAGATTATAGAAAGGGAAGGTGTTAGCACCCTTTCTATCCATGGTTATCCATGGGCTCTTAGATACTTGCTCATTTGTGTTTTCAAAATGGTTTGTTTGCTTTTCAACTGTGGGTTTTAAAAAGTTTCTTTGAAAATTCCAGTTCGACTCTTGTATCGGTCCTCAAGAGTGTTTGAAAAATTTGCTTTCGAAAGCTTTTTGAAAAGTGTCGGTGTGAAAAGTATTTTTGATTTTGTTTTGAAATTAGAGCAAGTATCTAGAGTTGTCTACCTACCCTAAGGAATTCGTCTGTGTAAATGTCCTTTAAAGTAGTGCCATCCCACCATTGAGAGGTAGGTAGCACCACCTTTGGAGGTGTTCGGGTCAATTCGAGGTTCGGGACATGGTGATCACCAGAACAATGGGAAGACACCTTAGAAGCTACCCTCATGCCAGGTTCCCGGATCATGAGGACTTACTAAGACATCCTTTACTCGACGATCACCTTTCGAGGCAAGGCAACAGTGAGGCGTACCCTAGGGGTGGTGTGTGATTTGTGTGTCGTTTTCAAATATTTTGTCTTGTCATGTTATGAGTGATCTACGCGTTATTTTTATTTTAGTCATTTATTCTTGCATGCAGTTATTAACAGTTAAAAATTTGCGAGAAATTAAAATTCCTAAACTATTACAAAGGCGCGGGTCCACATCGCCAAAATTAAAATCCAGGACCCGATTTGACAAAAAATAAAGGAAAGTGCGAGAAATTAAATTTACACGACTTTGGGAGAATTACATCAATATTTAAAAGAAAGGAAATAAAGCGTGCGAATTGAAATTACAATTTGAAGCGAGGGCGTTGGACCCTTTTTTTAATGAAATTAAATTATATTAACAAATTAATGAAATTAAAATTAAAAAAGAAATTATTTTGAGATTTTTTGGTATTTATGATTTTAATGAGAATTAAATGAAAGTTAAACCTAATTCTAGCTATTTTTAATTTATTAAAAAAAATATGAAAATTACCTGAAATTAAACCTAATTAATTAATGCAATTTGATTTATGAAAATAAATTAAATTAATTACTAGTGATGAGAAAATAAAAGAAAAAAAGTAATTAAAATAATTAAACCTAATTCTACAAGTTTTTAATTTATTAAGAAAATATGTTAAAATTAAACCTAAATTTAAATCTAATTAATTAGTGAGACTTATTTACAAAAATATTAACTAAATAAATATATTTTGATTTTTTGTGACTTTTCTGATTTTTCATATTATTTTTATATTTTATGAAAATGATTTAAATTAAAGAATTTAAAAAAAAGAAATAATTGAAACAAATAAAATAAAAAGAATTGAATTGCAAAACCTTAGGGGGGTTCTGTCCCCAATTGGAGGTGTCATTAGCATTGTTGGCCCACTTGTTTAAGGCCTCAGTTGACCTTTCCTGGGAGCGTGCATACGTGTTGACCGGTGCCTAGGATGTTCTTCAGGTCATAGCCCTTTGATTGATCTTGCTAAACGCGTGGCAAACCTGGAGGATGGATGTATGGTGGACGCTTGCATTGAGACTGTACAGAATGACGTTAGGAAAAATATTATTGAAAGTGAGGGGCACCTGGGATTCGAACCCAGGTCCCAGAGGTTTCCAATATGCTTGCTTGCCACTTGAACCAAACGCACGCTTTGAATATATAATGACAATTAATTATTATGAGGGAAAAGTGGTCAGTGATGCCAAAATAACAAAAAGCGCGCGTTGAATTCAAATCCCCCAATCAGATAACGCCACATAGTCTTCTTCTTCGTTGGCTTGTTTTTTCCTGAAATATAAAAAGGGTTAGCGGGGGTTTTAAACCCCCCCCCAAAACATGCAGTTTTCAATAATAGCGAATAGGCTATGGTGCTACATAAATTAAGCGCGAGGGGTGTTTTTAAATCGTCCAAGCTCCCTGATTTCAACCATGGTATTAAGGTGCTCTGGTTTTGCAGTATTCAGAAACGCCCAATTTCAAGTTTGAAGAACCCTAATAATCGTCCATGGTAGTTCTTCATACAATGCATAAAAACTCAATTAAATCATCTGGTTAGCTTCAGAAAGGTCCAATTAGTATAAATCCATAAATAAAATGCAATGAGAATGCTTGAAAATTTAAACACGAACATGCATATTATATGAAAAATTCTGAGTTCTGTATACCAATTCAGGATTCTATGCGCGTGGAAAACTATTCAGTTAGCTTCAGTAACACTTTTGCAAGCTATTGGGATTAATCTTTGCCTCTGAATCGTCCTCTAAGGCCACTTTCAGTTTTGAACTTTTTTGATAAAATTGCAAGTTTGATCCTTGAGATGGGGCGCAGCCTGGAGGTTCCGGACATTAGGGTTTTCATTAGGCTTATGTATAGAATGATTAGGGTAAAAAATATGAGCCAAAGAATCAAAGTATTCATGGAATGGATATTGGATTTTCATGCCATAAGTTTTCAATCTTTTTCATGCTATTTTGGTTCCAATCATGTCCAATCAAATGGATTCTTTCTAAATCAGATCATGCACGAAATCTTGAGACTATTTCATGCACAAAAAGATTTAAAAAGTTAGGTTTAGTATTTTCCACATATTTATTTTAATTAAATGAATTATTAGCATTTAAAAATTCAAATAAATAAATAAAAATGATGAAAAACTTCCCTTTGGGCCAAATGGTCGTGCACATGCCTTGGATAATGATTCTTGGAAGAAAAAGAGACCCATTAGCATTTTTAAGACATTTGAAGCAAAGTTGACTTTTCAAAATATCCAAAAATTTCCCAACTTCCACAAGGCATATCTTGCTCAATTTTTAAGCTTTTCTCATGTTTTTGGACATTTTCGAAATGTCTTTGAGTCCTCTAACCAATGTCTTTGGTCCCATGTAATTTTGATTTACCAATCTCAAGTTATGGCCTTTGACTTAAAGTCCCTTTTTGTTGACTTTTGAAAATGACCTATAATGTTGAAATTGATAACTTTTTGTGAGAGAATCTCTTGGACTTGAAGTGTGAAGAGGAGTTGTAGGAAATGTCTTCTTCTTCAAAATGAGCTTTGGATGGAATTTTTCTGATAATCCATGTGGAAGTTATGGCTTGGTCAAGTTACAGTTGACTTTTTCAACTGTCCAAATATGGAAACTTTTGCATCTTGAGACTTTTTGAGCCAAGCTTTGAGAATCATGATCAAGCATTGATCAAATGATGTTTGTGGCTTCAAAATGAGATGTTGACCAAAAATTTGAACTTTTGATTGTCAAATGACCATTTTGCCCCTACAGTTGACTGTAGTGCAATTAGGGTTTTTTACTGTGCAATTTTGTGCTGTAAGTCTTGAAACTTTGACATGAGGATGCTTGACAATGTTTGTAGGCATGTGGGACTTGATTGGACCCTTGGAAACTTCATTTTCTTTGTCAGAACCAAAACCCTAGTTTTTGACTGTTAGGAGGCCCTTGAACTGTGCAACCCTTGGGGAGATTTTGAAGCTTTGACTTTGGCAAATCTTGAAGAATATGGGAGGGCAAATTTTGGGGAACAACAACTAGGAAACTAAGTTAAAAGACTGTTAATTAATGAAATATATTTCATATACATTGGTAATAATTAAAATTATATAACGATGCTTGATAGTATATTTATTCACCATATTCACATTGTATTATGGTATAATAGAAGTAAACATTTTCAATATTTTTCTTCTTCTCCATCACCAAATTTTAGGTTACTTCATCATTAAGAAACTAAATTAAAAGACTATTAATTAATGACACATATTTCATATACATTGGTAATAATTAAAATTATATAAGAAGGCTAGATAGTATATTTATTCACCATATTCACTTTGTATTATGGTATAATAGATGTAAACAATTTCAATAATTTTCTTCTTCTCCATCACAGAATTTTAGGTTACATCATCCCAAAGAAACTAAGTTAAAAGACTATTAATTAATGACACATATTTCATATACATTGGTAATAAATAAAATTATATAACCACTCTCGATAGTATATTTATTCACCATATTCACATTGTATTATGGCATAATAGATGTAACCAATTTCAATATTTTTATTCATCTCCATCACCAAATTTTAGTTAACTACATAACTAAGAAACTAAGTTAAATGACTATTAATTAAAGACACATATTTTATATACATTGGTAATAATTAAAATTATATAACGAGGCTCGATAGTATGTTTATTCACCATATTCACATTGTATTATGGTATAATAGATGTAAACAATTTAATATTTTTCTTCTTCTCCATCACCAAATTTTAGGTTACTTCATCATTAAGAAACTAAATTAAAAGACAACTAATTAATGACACATATTTCGTATACATTGGTAATAATAAAAATTATATCACGACGCACGATAGTATATTGATTCACCATATTCACATTGTATTATTGTATAATAGATGTAAACACTTTCAATATTTTTTCTTCTTCTCCATCACAGAATATTAGGTTACTTAATCACTAAGAAACTAAGTTAAAATACTATTAATTGATGACACGTATTTTATATACATTGGTAACAATAAAATTATATAACGATTCTCGATAGTATATTTATTCACCAAATTCATATTAAATTATTGTATAATAGATGTAAACAATTTCAATATTTTTATTCTTCTCCATCACGAAATGTTAAGTTACTTCATCACTAAGAAACTAAGTTAAAAGACTATTAATTAATGATACATATTTCATATACACTGGTAAAAATTAAAATTATTTAACGAGTCTCTATAGTATATTTATTCACCATATTCACATCATATTATGGTAGAATAGATGTAAACAATTTCAATATTTTTCTTCTTCTCCATCACAAAATTTTAGGTTACTACATCACTTGGAAACTAAGTTAAAAGACTGTTAATTAATGAAATATATTTCATATACATTGGTAATAATTAAAATTATATAACGATGCTTGATGGTATATTTATTCACCATATTCACATTGTATTATGATATAATAGATGTAAACAATTTCAATATTTTTCTTCTTCTCCATCACCAAATTTTAGGTTACTTCATCATTAAGAAACTAAATTGAAAGACTATTAATTAATGACACATATTTCACATACATTGGTAATAATTAAAATTATATAACCACTCTCGATAGTATATTTATTCACCATATTCACATTGTATTATGGTATAATAGATGTAACCAATTTCAATATTTTTATTCATTTCCATCACCAAATTTTAGGTAACTACATAACTAAGAAACTAAGTTAAATGACTATTAATTAACGACACATATTTCATATGCATTGGTAATAATTAAAATTATATAAGGAGGCTCGATAGTATATTTATTCACCATATTCACATTGTATTATGGTATAATAGATGTAAACAATTTAATATTTTTCTTCTTCTCCATCACCAAATTTTAGGTTACCTCGTCGTTAAGAAACTAAGTTAAAAGACTATTGATTAATGACACATTTTTCGTATACATTGGTGATAATAAAAATTATATCACGACGCACGATAGTATACTGATTCACCATATTCACATTGTTTTATTGTATAATAGATGTAAACACTTTCAATATTTTTTCTTCTTCTCCATCACAGAATGTTAGGTTACTTAATCACCAAGAAACTAAGTTAAAATACTATTAATTGATGACACATATTTTATATACATTGGAAACAATTAAATTATATAACGACTCTTGATAGTATATTTATTCACCATATTCATATTGTATTATTGTATAATAGATGTAAACAATTTCAATATTTTTATTCTTCTCAATCATGAAATTTTAAGTTACTTCGTCACTAAGAAACTAAGTTAAAAGACTATTAATTAATGATACATATTTTATATACACTGGTAACAATTAAAATTATAAAACGACTCTCGATAGTGTATTTATTCACCAAATTCACATCATATTTTTCTTCTTCTCCATCACCAATGTTTAGGTTACTTCATCACTAGGAAACTAAGTTAAAAGACTTATAATTAATGAAACATATTTCATATACATTGGTAATAATTAAAATTGTATAACGATGCTTGATAGTATATTTATTCACCATATTCACATTGTATTATGGTATAATAGATGTAAACAATTTCAATATTTTTCTTCTTCTCCATCACCAAATTTTAGGTGACTTCATCATTAAGAAACTAAATTAAAAGACTATTAATTAATGACACATATTTCATATATATTGGTTATAATTAAAATTATATAAGGAGGCTCGATAGTATATTTATTCACCATATTAACTTTGTATTATGGTATAATAGATGTAACCAATTTCAATATTTTTCTTCTTCTCCATCACCAAATTTTAGGTAACTACATAACTAAGAAACTATTAATTAATGACACATATTTCATATACATTGGTAATAATTAAAATTATATAAGGAGGCTCGATAGTATATTTATTCACCATATTCACTTTTTATTATGGTATAATAGATGTAAACAATTTCTATATTTTTCTTCTTCTCCATCACCAAATTTTAACTTACTTCATCATTAAGAAACTAAGTTAAAAGACTCTTGATTAATGACACATATTTCATATACATTGGTAATAATAAAAATTATACCACGACGCACGATAGTATATTGATTCACCATATTCACATTGTTTTATTGTATAATAGATGTAAACACTTTCAATATTTTTTCTTCTTCTCCATCACAAAATGTTAGGTTACTTAATCACTAAGAAACTAAGTTAAAATACTATTAATTGATGACACGTATTGTATATACATTAATAATAATAAAATTATATAACGACTCTCGATAGTATATTTATTCACCATATTCATATTGTATTATTGTATAATAGATGTAAACAATTTCAATATTTTTATACTTCTCCATCACGAAATTTTAAGTTACTTCATCACTAAGAAACTAAGTTAAAAGACTATTAATTAATGATACATATTTCATATACACTGGTAACAGTTAAAATTATAAAACAACTCTCGATAGTATTTTTATTCACCCTATTCACATCATATTATGGTAGAATAGATGTAAACAATTTCAATATTTTTCTTCTTCTCCATCACCAAAGTTTAGGTTACTTCATCACTAGGAAACTAAGTTAAATGACTGTTAATTAATGAAACATATTTCATATACATTGGTAATAATTTAAATTATATAACGATGCTTGATAGTATATTTATTCACCATATTCACATTGTATTATGGTATAATAGATGTAAACAATTTCAATATTTTTCTTCTTCTGCATCACCAAATTTTAGGTGACTTCATCATTAAGAAACTAAATTAAAAGACTAATAATTAATGACACATATTTATTATATATTGGTAATAATTAAAATTATATAAGGAGGCTCGATAGTATATTTATTCACCATGTTAAGTTTGTATTAGGGTATAATAGATGTAAACAATTTCAATATTTTTCTTCTTTTCCATCACAGAATTTTAGGTTACTTCATCCCCAAGAAACTAAGTTAAAAGACTATTAATTAATGACACTTATTTCATATACATTGGTAACAATTAAAATTATATAACCACTCTAGATAGTATATTTATTCACCATATTCACATGGTATTATGGTATAATAGATGTAACCAATTTCAATATTTTTATTCATCTCCATAACCAAATTTTAGGTAACTACATAACTAAGAAACTAAGTTAAATAACTATTAATTAACGACACATATATCATATACATTGGTAATAATTAAAATTATATAAGGAGGCTCGATAGTATATTTATTCACCATATTCACATTGTATTATGGTATAATAGATGTAAACAATTTAATATTTTTATTCTTCTCCATCACCAAATTTTAGGTTACTTCATCATTAAGAAACTAAATTAAAAGACTATTGATTTATGACACATATTTCGTATACATTGGTAATAATAAAAATTATATCACGAAGCACGATAGTATATTGATTCACCATATTGACATTGTATTATTGTATAATAGATGTAAACACTTTCAATATTTTTCCTTCTTCTCCATCACAGAATGTTAGGTTACTTAATCACTAAGAAACTAAGTTAAAATACCATTAATTGATGACACGTATTTTATATACGTTGGAAACAATAAAATTATATAACGACTCTCGATAGTATATTTATTCACCATATTCATATTGTATTAATTTATAATAGATGTAAACAATTTCAATATTTTTATTCTTCTCCATCACGAAATTTTAAGTTTCTTCATCACTAAGAAACCAAGTTAAAAGACTATTAATTAATGATACATATTTCATATACACTAGTAACAATTAAAATTATATAACGACTCTCGATAGTAGATTTATTCACCATATTCACATCATATTATGGTAGAATAGATGTAAACAATTTCAATATTTTTCTTCTTCTCCATCACCAAAGTTTAGGTTACTTCATTACTAGGTAACTAAGTTAAAAAACTGTTAATTAATGAAACATATTTCATATACATTGGTAATAATTAAAATTATATAACGATGCTTTGATAGTATATTTATTCACCATATTCACATTGTATTATGGTATAATAGATGTAAACAATTTCAATATTTTTCTTCTTCTCCATCACCAAATTTTAGGTTACTTCATCATTAAGAAACTAAATTAAAAGACTATTAATTAATGACACATATTTCATATACACTGGTAATAATTAAAATTATATAAGGAGGCTCGATAGTATATTTATTCACCATATTAACTTTGTATTATGGTATAATAGATGTAAACAATTTCAATATTTTTCTTCTTTTCCATCACAGAATTTTAGGTTACTTCATCCCCAAGAAACTAAGTTAAAAGACTATTAATTAATTACAGATATTTCATATACATTGGTAACAATTAAAATTATATAACCACTCTCGATAGTATATTTATTCACCATATTCACATGGTATTATGGTATAAAAGATGTAACCAATTTCAATATTTTTATTCATCTCCATCACCAAATTTTAGGTAACTACATAACTAAGAAACTAAGTTAAATGACTATTAGTTAACGACGCATATTTCATATACATTGGTAATAATTAAAATTATATAAGGAGGCTTGATAGTATATTTATTCACCATATTCACATTGTATTATGGTATAATAGATGTAAACAATTTAATATTTTTCTTCTTCTCAATCACCAAATTTTAGGTTACTTCATCATAAAGAAACTAAATTAAAAGACTATTGATTAATGACACATATTTCATATACATTGGTAATAATAAAAATTATATCACGGCGCACGATAGTATATTGATTCACCATATTCACATTGTTTTATTGTATAATAGATGTAAACACTTTCAATATTTTTTCTTCTTCTCCATCACAAAATGTTAGGTTACTTAATCACTAAGAAACTAAGTTAAAATACTATTAATTGATGACACGTATTGTATATACATTGATAATAATAAAATTATATAACGACTCTCGATAGTATATATATTCACCATATTCATATTATATTATTGTATAATAGATGTAAACAATGTCAATATTTTTATTCTTCTCCATCACGAAATTTTAAGTTACTTCATCATTAAGAAACTAAGTTAAAAGACTATTAATTAATGATACATATTTCATATACACTGGTAACAATTAAAATTATAAAACGACTCTCGAATGTATATTTATTCACCATATTCACATCATATAATGGTAGAATAGATGTAATCAATTTCAATATTTTTCTTCTTCTCCATCACCAACGTTTAGGTTACTTCATCACTAGGAAACTAAGTTAAAAGACTGTTAATTAATGAAACATATTTCATATACATTGGTAATAATTAAAATTATATAACGATGCTTGATAGTATATTTATTCAACATATTCACATTGTATTATGGTATAATAGATGTAAACAATTTCAATATTTTTCTTCTTCTCCATCACCAAATTTTAGGTTACTTCATCATTAAGAAACTAAATTAAAAGACTATTAATTAATGACACATATTTCATATACATTGGTAATAATTAAAATTATATAAGGAGGCTTGATAGTATATTTATTCACCATATTAACTTTGTATTATGGTATAATAGATGTAAACAATTTCAATATTTTTCTTCTTTTACATCACAGAATTTTAGGTTACTGCATCCCCAAGAAACTAAGTTAAAATACTATTAATTAATGACATTTATTTCATATACATTGGTAACAATTAAAATTATATAACCACTCTCGATAGTATATTTATTCACCATATTCACATGGTATTATGGTATAATAGATGTAACCAATTTCAATATTTTTATTCATCTCCATCACCAAAATTTAGGTAACTACATAACTAAGAAACTAAGTTAAATATCTAGTAATTAACGACGCATATATCATATACATTGGTAATAATTAAAATTATGTAACGAGGCTCGATAGTATATTTATTCACCATATTCACATTGTATTATGGTATAATAGATGTAAACAATTTAATATTTTTCTTCTTCTCCATCACCAAATTTTAGGTTACTTCATCATAAAGAAACTAAGTTCAAAGACTTTTGATTAATGACACATATTTCGTATACATTGGTAATAATAAAAATTATATCACGACGCACGATAGTATATTGATTCACCATATTCACATTGTTTTATTGTATAATAGATGTAAACACTTTCAATATTTTTTCTTCTTCTCCATCACAGAATCTTAGGTTACTTAATCACAAAGAAACTAAGTTAAAATACTATTAATTGATGACACATATTTTATATACATTGGAAACAATAAAATTATATAACGAATCTCGTTAGTATATTTATTCACCATATTCATATTGTATTATTGTATAATAGATGTAAACAATTTCAATATTTTTATTCTTCTCCATCACGAAATTTTAAGTTACTTCATCACTAAGAAACTAAGTTAAAAGACTCTTAATTAATGATACATATTTCATATACACTGGTAACAATTAAAATTATAAAACGACTCTCGATAGTATATTTATTCACCATATTCACATCATATTATGGTAGAATAGATATAAACAATTTCAATATTTTTCTTCTTCTCCATCACCAAAGTTTAGGTTACTTCATCACTAGGAAACAAAGTTAAAAGACTGTTAATTAATGAAACATATTTCATATACATTGGTAATAATTAAAATTATATAACGATGCTTGATAGTATATTTTTTTACCATATTCACATTGTATTATGGTATAATAGATGTAAACAATTTCAATATTTTTCTTCTTCTCCATCACCAAATTTTAGGTGACTTCATCATTAAGAAACTAAATTAAAAGACTATTAATTAATGACACATATTTCATATATATTGGTAATAATTAAAATTATATAAGGAGGCTCGATAGTATATTTATTCACCATATTAACTTTGTATTATGGTATAATAGATGTAAACAATTTCAATATTTTTCTTCTTTTCCATCACAGAATTTTAGGTTACTTCATCCCCAAGAAACTAAGTTAAAAGACTATTAATTAATGACACTTATTTCATATATATTGGTAACAATTAAAATTATATAACCACTCTCGATAGTATATTTATTCACCATATTCACATGGTATTATGGTATAATAGATGTAACCAATTTCAATATTTTTATTCATCTCCATCACCAAATGTTAGGTAACTACATAACTAAGAAACTAAGTTAAATGACTATTAATTAACGACGCATATTTCATATACATTGGTAATAATTAAAATTATATAAGGAGGCTCGATAGTATATTTATTCACCATATTCACATTGTATTATGGTATAATAGATGTAAACAATTTAATATTTTTCTTCTTCTCCATCACCAAATTTTAAGTTACTTCATCATTAAGAAACTAAATTAAAAGACTATTGATTTATGACACATATTTCGTATACAATGGTAATAATAAAAATTATATCACGACGCACGATAGTATATTGATTCACCATATTCACATTGTTTTATTGTATAATAGATGTAAACACTTTCAATATTTTTTCTTCTTCTCCATCACAAAATGTTAGGTTACTTAATCACTAAGAAACTAAGTTAAAATACTATTAAATGATGACACGTATTGTATATACATTGATAATAATAAAATTATATAACGACTCTCGATAGTATATATATTCACCATATTCATATTATATTATTGTATAATAGATGTAAACAATTTCAATATTTTTATTCTTCTCCATCACGAAAATTTAAGTTACTTCATCACTAAGAAACTAAGTTAAAAGACTATTAATTAATGATACATATTTCATATACATTGGTAATAATTAAAATTATATAACGATGCTTGATAGTATATTTGTTTACCATATTCACATTGTATTATGGTATAATAGATGTAAACAATTTCAATATTTTTCTTCTTCTCCATCACCAAATTTTAGGTGACTTCATCATTAAGAAACTAAATTAAAAGACTATTAATTAATGACACATATTTCATATATATTGGTAATAATTAAAATTATATAAGGAGGCTCGATAGTATATTTATTCACCATATTAACTTTGTATTATGGTATAATAGATGTAAACAATTTCAATATTTTTCTTCTTTTCCATCACAGAATTTTAGGTTACTTCATCCCCAAGAAACTAAGTTAAAAGACTATTAATTAATGACACTTATTTCATATACATTGGTAACAATTAAAATTATATAACCACTCTCGATAGTATATTTATTCACCATATTCACATGGTATTATGGTATAATAGATGTAACCAATTTCAATATTTTTATTCATCTCCATCACCAAATGTTAGGTAACTACATAACTAAGAAACTAAGTTAAATGACTATTAATTAACGACGCATATTTCATATACATTGGTAATAATTAAAATTATATAAGGAGGCTCGATAGTATATTTATTCACCATATTCACATTGTATTATGGTATAATAGATGTAAACAATTTAATATTTTTCTTCTTCTCCATCACCAAATTTTAGGTTACTTCATCATTAAGAAACTAAATTAAAAGACTATTGATTTATGACACATATTTCGTATACATTGGTAATAATAAAAATTATATCACGACGCACGATAGTATATTGATTCACCATATTCACATTGTTTTATTGTATAATAGATGTAAACACTTTCAATATTTTTTCTTCTTCTCCATCACAAAAAGTTAGGTTACTTAATCACTAAGAAACTAAGTTAAAATACTATTAAATGATGACACGTATTGTATATACATTGATAATAATAAAATTATATAACAACTCTCGATAGTATATATATTCACCATATTCATATTATATTATTGTATAATAGATGTAAACAATTTCAATATTTTTATTCTTCTCCATCACGAAAATTTAAGTTACTTCATCACTAAGAAACTAAGTTAAAAGACTATTAATTAATGATACATATTTCATATACACTGCTAACAATTAAAATTATAAAACGACTCTCGATAGTATATTTATTCACCATATTCACATCATATTATGGTAGAATAGATGTAAAAAATTTCAATATTTTTCTTCTTCTCCATCACCAACGTTTAGGTTACTTCATCACTAGGAAACTAAGTTAAAAGACTGTTAATTAATGAAACATATTTCATATACATTGGTAATAATTAAAATTATATAACGATGCTCGATAGTATATTTATTCACCATATTCACATTGTATTATGGTAGAATAGATGTAAACAATTTCAATATTTTTCTTCTTCTCCATCACCAAATTTTAGGTTACTTCATCACTAGGAAACTAAGTTAAAAGACTGTTAATTAATGAAACATATTTCATATACATTGGTAATAATTAAAATTATATAACGATGCTTGATAGTATATTTATTCACCATATTCACTTTGTATTATGGTATAATAGATGTAAACAATTTCAATATTTTTCTTCTTTTACATCACAAAATTTTAGGTTACTACATCCCCAAGAAACTAAGTTAAGAGACTATTAATTAATGACACCTATTTCATATACATTGGTAACAATTAAAATTATATAACCACTCTCGATAGTATATTTATTCACCATACTCACATGGTATTATGGTATAATAGATGTAACCAATTTCAATATTTATATTCATCTCCATCACCAAATTTTAGGTAACTACATAACTAAGAAACTAAGTTAAATGACTATTAATTAACGACGCATATTTCATATACATTGGTAATAATTAAAATTATATAACGAGGCTCGATAGTATATTTATTCACCATATTCACATTGTATTATGGTATAATAGATGTAAACACTTTAATATATTTCTTCTTCTCCATCACCAAATTTTAGGTTACTTCATCATAAAGAAACTAAGTTAAAAGACTATTGATTAATGACACATATTTCGTATACATTGGTAATAATAAAAATTATATCACGACGCACGATAGTATATTGATTCACCATATTCACATTGTTTTATTGTATAATAGATGTAAACACTTTCAATATTTTTTCTTCTTCTCCATCACAAAATGTTAGGTTACTTAATCACTAAGAAACTAAGTTAAAATACTATTAATTGATGACACATATTTTATATACATTGAAAACAATAAAATTATATAACGACTCTCGATAGTATATTTATTTACCATATTCATATTGTATTATTGTATAATAGATGTAAACAATTTCAATATTTTTATTCTTCTCCATCACGAAATTTTAAGTTACGTCATCACTAAGAAACTAAGTTAAAAGACTATTAATTAATGATACATATTTCATATACACTGGTAACAATTAAAATTATAAAACGACTCTCGATAGTATATTTATTCACCATATTCACATCATATTATGGTAGAATAGATGTAAACAATTTCAATATTTTTCTTCTTCTCCATCACCAAAGTTTTGGTTACTTCATCACTAGGAAACTAAGTTAAAAGACTGTTAATTAATGAAACATATTTCATATACATTGGTAATAATTAAAATTATATAACGATGCTAGATAGTATATTTATTCACCATATTCACATTGTATTATGGTATAATAGATGTAAACAATTTCAATATTTTTCTTCTTCTCCATTACCAAATTTTAGGTGACTTCATCATTAAGAAACTAAATTAAAAGACTATTAATTAATGACACATATTTCATATATATTGGTAATAATTAAAATTATATAAGGAGGCTCGATAGTATATTTATTCACCATATTAACTTTGTATTATGGTATAATAAATGTAAACAAATTCAATATTTTTCTTCTTTTCCATCACAGAATTTTAGGTTACTTCATCCCCAAGAAACTAAGTTAAAAGACTATTAATTAATGACACTTATTTCATATACATTGGTAACAATTAAAATTATATAACCACTCTCGATAGTATATTTATTCACCATATTCACGTGGTATTATGGTATAATAGATGTAACCAATTTCAATATTTTTATTCATCTCCATCACCAAATTTTAGGTAACTACATAACTAAGAAACTAAGTTAAATGACTATTAATTAACGACGCATATTTTATATACATTAGTAATAATTAAAATTATATAACGATGCTTGATAGTATATTATTCACCATATTCACATTGTATTATGGTAGAATAGATGTAAACAATTTCAATATTTTTTTTCTTCTCCATCACCAAATTTTAGGTTACTTCATCACTAGGAAACTAAGTTAAAAGACTGTTAATTAATGAAACATATTTCATATACATTGGTAATAATTAAAATTATATAACGATGCTTGATAGTATATTTATTCACCATATTCACATTGTATTATGGTATAATAGATGTAAACAATTTCAATATTTTTCTTCTTCTCCATCACCAAATTCTAGGTTACTTCATCATTAAGAAAGTAAATTAAAAGACTATTAATTAATGACACATATTTCATATACATTGGTAATAATTTAAATTATATAAGGAGGCTCGATAGTATATTTATTCACCATATTAACTTTGTATTATGGTATAATAGATGTAAACAATTTCAATATTTTTCTTCTTTTCCATCACAGTATTTTAGGTTACTTCATCCCCAAGAAACTAAGTTAAAAGACTGTTAATTAATGATACATATTTCATATACAATGGTAACAATTAAAATTATAAAACGACTCTCGATAGTATATTTATTAACCATATTCACTTCATATTATGGTAGAATAGATGTCAACAATTTCAATATTTTTCTTCTTCTCCATCACGAAAGTTTAGGTTACTTCATCACTAGGAAATTAAGTTAAAAGACTGTTAATTAATGAAACATATTTCATATACATTGGTAATAATTAAAATTATATAACCACTCTCGATAGTATATTTATTCACCATATTCACGTGGTATTATGGTATAATAGATGTAACCAATTTCAATATTTTTATTCATCTCCATCACCAAATTTTAGGTGACTTCATCATTAAGAAACTAAATTAAAAGACTATTGATTTATGACACATATTTCATATACATTGGTAATAATAAAAATTATATCACGACGCACGATAGTTTATTGATTCACCATATTCACATTGTTTTATTGTATAATAGATGTAAACACTTTCAATATTTTTTCTTCTTCTCCATCACAAAATGTTAGGTTACTTAATCACTAAGAAACTTAGTTAAAATACTATTAATTGATGACACATATTGTATATACATTGATAATAATAAAATTATATAACGACTCTCGATAGTATATATATTCACCATATTCATATTATATTATTGTATAATAGATGTAAACAATTTCAATATTTTTATTCTTCTCCATCACGAAATTTTAAGTTACTTCATCACTAAGAAACTAAGTTAAAAGACTATTAATTAATGATACATATTTCATATACACTGGTAACAATTAAAATTATAAAACGACTCTCGAATGTATATTTATTCACCATATTCACATCATATTATGGTAGAATAGATGTAAACAATTTCAATATTTTTCTTCTTCTCCATCACCAACGTTTATGTTACTTCATCACTAGGAAACTAAGTTAAAAGACTGTTAATTAATGAAACATATTTCATATACATTGGTAATAATTAAAATTATATAACGATGCTGGATAGTATATTTATTCACCATATTCACATTGTATTATGGTATAATAGATGTAAACAATTTCAATATTTTTCTTCTTCTCCATTACCAAATTTTAGGTGACTTCATCATTAAGAAACTAAATTAAAAGACTATTAATTAATGACACATATTTCATATATATTGGTAATAATTAAAATTATATAAGGAGGCTCGATAGTATATTTATTCACCATATTAACTTTGTATTATGGTATAATAAATGTAAACAAATTCAATATTTTTCTTCTTTTCCATCACAGAATTTTAGGTTACTTCATCCCCAAGAAACTAAGTTAAAAGACTATTAATTAATGACACTTATTTCATATACATTGGTAACAATTAAAATTATATAACCACTCTCGATAGTATATTTATTCACCATATTCACGTGGTATTATGGTATAATAGATGTAACCAATTTCAATATTTTTATTCATCTCCATCACCAAATTTTAGGTAACTACATAACTAAGAAACTAAGTTAAATGACTATTAATTAACGACGCATATTTTATATACATTAGTAATAATTAAAATTATATAACGATGCTTGATAGTATATTTATTCACCATATTCACATTGTATTATGGTATAATAGATGTAAACAATTTCAATATTTTTTTTCTTCTCCATCACCAAATTTTAGGTTACTTCAACACTAGGAAACTAAGTTAAAAGACTGTTAATTAATGAAACATATTTCATATACATTGGTAATAATTAAAATTATATAACGATGCTTGATAGTATATTTATTCACCATATTCACATTGTATTATGGTATAATAGATGTAAACAATTTCAATATTTTTCTTCTTCTCCATCACCAAATTCTAGGTTACTTCATCATTAAGAAAGTAAATTAAAAGACTATTAATTAATGACACATATTTCATATACTTTGGTAATAATTTAAATTATATAAGGAGGCTCGATAGTATATTTATTCACCATATTAACTTTGTATTATGGTATAATAGATGTAAACAATTTCAATATTTTTCTTCTTTTCCATCATAGTATTTTAGGTTACTTCATCCCCAAGAAACTAAGTTAAAAGACTGTTAATTAATGATACATATTTCATATACAATGGTAACAATTAAAATTATAAAACGACTCTCGATAGTATATTTATTAACCATATTCACATCATATTATGGTAGAATAGATGTCAACAATTTCAATATTTTTCTTCTTCTCCATCACGAAAGTTTAGGTTACTTCATCACTAGGAAATTAAGTTAAAAGACTATTAATTAATGAAACATATTTCATATACATTGGTAATAATTAAAATTATATAACGATGCTTGATAGTATATTTATTCACCATATTCACATTGTATTATGGTATAATAGATGTAAACAATTTCAATATTTTTCTTCTTCTCCATCACCAAATTTTAGGTGACTTCATCATTAAGAAACTAAATTAAAAGACTATTGATTTATGACACATATTTCATATACATTGGTAATAATAAAAATTATATCACGACGCACGATAGTATATTGATTCACCATATTCACATTGTTTTATTGTATAATAGATGTAAACACTTTCAATATTTTTTCTTCTTCTCCATCACAAAATGTTAGGTTACTTAATCACTAAGAAACTTAGTTAAAATACTATTAATTGATGACACATATTGTATATACATTGATAATAATAAAATTATATAACGACTCTCGATAGTATATATATTCACCATATTCATATTATATTATTGTATAATAGATGTAAACAATTTCAATATTTTTATTCTTCTCCATCACGAAATTTTAAGTTACTTCATCACTAAGAAACTAAGTTAAAAGACTATTAATTAATGATACATATTTCATATACACTGGTAACAATTAAAATTATAAAACGACTCTCGAATGTATATTTATTCACCATATTCACATCATATTATGGTAGAATAGATGTAAACAATTTCAATATTTTTCTTCTTCTCCATCACCAACGTTTATGTTACTTCATCACTAGGAAACTAAGTTAAAAGACTGTTAATTAATGAAACATATTTCATATACATTGGTAATAATTAAAATTATATAACGATGCTTGATAGTATATTTATTCACCATATTCACATTGTATTATGGTATAATAGATGTAAACAATTTCAATATTTTTCTTCTTCTCCATCACCAAATTCTAGGTTACTTCATCATTAAGAAAGTAAATTAAAAGACTATTAATTAATGACACATATTTCATATACATTGGTAATAATTTAAATTATATAAGGAGGCTCGATAGTATATTTATTCACCATATTAACTTTGTATTATGGTATAATAGATGTAAACAATTTCAATATTTTTCTTCTTTTCCATCACAGTATTTTAGGTTACTTCATCCCCAAGAAACTAAGTTAAAAGACTGTTAATTAATGATACATATTTCATATACAATGGTAACAATTAAAATTATAAAACGACTCTCGATAGTATATTTATTAACCATATTCACTTCATATTATGGTAGAATAGATGTCAACAATTTCAATATTTTTCTTCTTCTCCATCACGAAAGTTTAGGTTACTTCATCACTAGGAAATTAAGTTAAAAGACTGTTAATTAATGAAACATATTTCATATACATTGGTAATAATTAAAATTATATAACCACTCTCGATAGTATATTTATTCACCATATTCACGTGGTATTATGGTATAATAGATGTAACCAATTTCAATATTTTTATTCATCTCCATCACCAAATTTTAGGTGACTTCATCATTAAGAAACTAAATTAAAAGACTATTGATTTATGACACATATTTCATATACATTGGTAATAATAAAAATTATATCACGACGCACGATAGTATATTGATTCACCATATTCACATTGTTTTATTGTATAATAGATGTAAACACTTTCAATATTTTTTCTTCTTCTCCATCACAAAATGTTAGGTTACTTAATCACTAAGAAACTTAGTTAAAATACTATTAATTGATGACACATATTGTATATACATTGATAATAATAAAATTATATAACGACTCTCGATAGTATATATATTCACCATATTCATATTATATTATTGTATAATAGATGTAAACAATTTCAATATTTTTATTCTTCTCCATCACGAAATTTTAAGTTACTTCATCACTAAGAAACTAAGTTAAAAGACTATTAATTAATGATACATATTTCATATACACTGGTAACAATTAAAATTATAAAACGACTCTCGAATGTATATTTATTCACCATATTCACATCATATTATGGTAGAATAGATGTAAACAATTTCAATATTTTTCTTCTTCTCCATCACCAACGTTTATGTTACTTCATCACTAGGAAACTAAGTTAAAAGACTGTTAATTAATGAAACATATTTCATATACATTGGTAATAATTAAAATTATATAACGATGCTGGATAGTATATTTATTCACCATATTCACATTGTATTATGGTATAATAGATGTAAACAATTTCAATATTTTTCTTCTTCTCCATTACCAAATTTTAGGTGACTTCATCATTAAGAAACTAAATTAAAAGACTATTAATTAATGACACATATTTCATATATATTGGTAATAATTAAAATTATATAAGGAGGCTCGATAGTATATTTATTCACCATATTAACTTTGTATTATGGTATAATAAATGTAAACAAATTCAATATTTTTCTTCTTTTCCATCACAGAATTTTAGGTTACTTCATCCCCAAGAAACTAAGTTAAAAGACTATTAATTAATGACACTTATTTCATATACATTGGTAACAATTAAAATTATATAACCACTCTCGATAGTATATTTATTCACCATATTCACGTGGTATTATGGTATAATAGATGTAACCAATTTCAATATTTTTATTCATCTCCATCACCAAATTTTAGGTAACTACATAACTAAGAAACTAAGTTAAATGACTATTAATTAACGACGCATATTTTATATACATTAGTAATAATTAAAATTATATAACGATGCTTGATAGTATATTTATTCACCATATTCACATTGTATTATGGTATAATAGATGTAAACAATTTCAATATTTTTTTTCTTCTCCATCACCAAATTTTAGGTTACTTCAACACTAGGAAACTAAGTTAAAAGACTGTTAATTAATGAAACATATTTCATATACATTGGTAATAATTAAAATTATATAACGATGCTTGATAGTATATTTATTCACCATATTCACATTGTATTATGGTATAATAGATGTAAACAATTTCAATATTTTTCTTCTTCTCCATCACCAAATTCTAGGTTACTTCATCATTAAGAAAGTAAATTAAAAGACTATTAATTAATGACACATATTTCATATACTTTGGTAATAATTTAAATTATATAAGGAGGCTCGATAGTATATTTATTCACCATATTAACTTTGTATTATGGTATAATAGATGTAAACAATTTCAATATTTTTCTTCTTTTCCATCATAGTATTTTAGGTTACTTCATCCCCAAGAAACTAAGTTAAAAGACTGTTAATTAATGATACATATTTCATATACAATGGTAACAATTAAAATTATAAAACGACTCTCGATAGTATATTTATTAACCATATTCACATCATATTATGGTAGAATAGATGTCAACAATTTCAATATTTTTCTTCTTCTCCATCACGAAAGTTTAGGTTACTTCATCACTAGGAAATTAAGTTAAAAGACTATTAATTAATGAAACATATTTCATATACATTGGTAATAATTAAAATTATATAACGATGCTTGATAGTATATTTATTCACCATATTCACATTGTATTATGGTATAATAGATGTAAACAATTTCAATATTTTTCTTCTTCTCCATCACCAAATTTTAGGTGACTTCATCATTAAGAAACTAAATTAAAAGACTATTGATTTATGACACATATTTCATATACATTGGTAATAATAAAAATTATATCACGACGCACGATAGTATATTGATTCACCATATTCACATTGTTTTATTGTATAATAGATGTAAACACTTTCAATATTTTTTCTTCTTCTCCATCACAAAATGTTAGGTTACTTAATCACTAAGAAACTTAGTTAAAATACTATTAATTGATGACACATATTGTATATACATTGATAATAATAAAATTATATAACGACTCTCGATAGTATATATATTCACCATATTCATATTATATTATTGTATAATAGATGTAAACAATTTCAATATTTTTATTCTTCTCCATCACGAAATTTTAAGTTACTTCATCACTAAGAAACTAAGTTAAAAGACTATTAATTAATGATACATATTTCATATACACTGGTAACAATTAAAATTATAAAACGACTCTCGAATGTATATTTATTCACCATATTCACATCATATTATGGTAGAATAGATGTAAACAATTTCAATATTTTTCTTCTTCTCCATCACCAACGTTTATGTTACTTCATCACTAGGAAACTAAGTTAAAAGACTGTTAATTAATGAAACATATTTCATATACATTGGTAATAATTAAAATTATATAACGATGCTGGATAGTATATTTATTCACCATATTCACATTGTATTATGGTATAATAGATGTAAACAATTTCAATATTTTTCTTCTTCTCCATCACCAAATTTTAGGTGACTTCATCATTAAGAAACTAAATTAAAAGACTATAAATTAATGAAACATATTTCATATACATTGGTAATAATTAAAATTATATAAGGAGGCTCGATAGTATATTTATTCACCATATTAACTTTGTATTATGGTATAATAGATGTAAACAATTTCAATATTTTTCTTCTTTTACATCACAGAATTTTAGGTTATTACATCCCCAAGAAACTAAGTTAAAAGACTATTAATTAATGACACTTATTTCATATACATTAGTAACAATTAAAATTATATAACCACTCTCGATAGTATATTTATTCACCATACTCACATGGTATTATGGTATAATAGATGTAACCAATTTCAATATTTTTATTCATCTCCATCACCAAATTTTAGGTAACTACATAACTAAGAAACTAAGTTAAATATCTAGTAATTAACGACGCGTATATCATATACATTGGTAATAATTAAAATTATATAACGAGGCTCGATAGTATATTTATTCACCATATTCACATTGTATTATGGTATAATAGATGTAAAACACTTTAATATATTTCTTCTTCTCCATCACCAAATTTTAGGTTACTTCATCATAAAGAAACTAAGTTAAAAGACTATTGATTAGTGACACATATTTCGTATACATTGGTAATAATAAAAATTATATCACGACGCAAGATAGTATATTGATTCACCATATTCACATTGTTTTATTGTATAATAGATGTAAACACTTTCAATATTTTTTCTTCTTCTCCATCACAAGATGTTAGGTTACTTAATCACTAAGAAACTAAGTTAAAATACTATTAATTGATGACACATATTTTATATACATTGGAAACAATAAAATTATATAACGACTCTCGATAGTATATTTATTCACCATATTCATATTTTATTATTGTATAATAGATGTAAACAATTTCAATATTTTTATTCTTCTCCATCACGAAATTTTAAGTTACGTCATCACTAAGAAACTAAGTTAAAAGACTATTAATTAATGATACATATTTCATATACACTGGTAACAATTAAAATTATAAAACGACTCTCGATAGTATATTTATTCACCATATTCACATCATATTATGGTAGAATAGATGTAAACAATTTCAATATTTTTCTTCTTCTCCATCACCAAAGTTTAGGTTACTTCATCACTAGGAAACTAAGTTAAAAGACTGTTAATTAATGAAACATATTTCATATACATTGGTAATAATTAAAATTATATAACGATGCTGGATAGTATATTTATTCACCATATTCACATTGTATTATGGTATAATAGATGTAAACAATTTCAATATTTTTCTTCTTCTCCATCACCAAATTTTAGGTGACTTCATCATTAAGAAACTAAATTAAAAGACTATTAATTAATGACACATATTTCATATATATTGGTAATAATTAAAATTATATAAGGAGGCTCGATAGTATATTTATTCACCATATTAACTTTGTATTATGGTATAATAGATGTAAACAAATTCAATATTTTTCTTCTTTTCCATCACAGAATTTTAGGTTACTTCATCCCCAAACAACTAAGTTAAAAGACTATTAATTAATGACACTTATTTCATATACATTGGTAACAATTAAAATTATATAACCACTGTCGATAGTATATTTATTCACCATATTCACGTGGTATTATGATATAATAGATGTAACCAATTTCAATATTTTTATTCATTTCCATCACCAAATTTTAGGTAACTACATAACTAAGAAACTAAGTTAAATGACTATTAATTAATGATACATATTTCATATACATTAGTAATAATTAAAATTATATAACGATGCTTGATAGTATATTTATTCACCATATTCACATTGTATTATGGTAGAATAGATGTAAACAATTTCAATATTTTTCTTCTTCTCCATCACCAAATTTAAGGTGACTTCATCATTAAAAAACTAAATTAAAAGACTATTAATTAATGAAACATATTTCATATACATTGGTAATAATTAAAATTATATAAGGAGGCTCGATAGTATATTTATTCACCATATTAACTTTGTATTATGGTATAATAGATGTAAACAATTTCAATATTTTTCTTCTTTTACATCACAGAATTTTAGGTTACTACATCCCCAAGAAACTAAGTTAAAAGACTATTAATTAATGACACTTATTTCATATACATTAGTAACAATTAAAATTATATAACCACTCTCGATAGTATATTTATTCACCATACTCACATGGTATTATGTTATAATAGATGTAACCAATTTCAATATTTTTATTCATCTCCATCACCAAATTTTAGGTAACTACATAACTAAGAAACTAAGTTAAATATCTAGTAATTAACGACGCGTATATCATATACATTGGTAATAATTAAAATTATATAACGAGGCTCGATAGTATATTTATTCACCATATTCACATTGTATTATGGTATAATAGATGTAAACACTTTAATATATTTCTTCTTCTCCATCACCAAATTTTAGGTTACTTCATCATAAAGAAACTAAGTTAAAAGACTATTGATTAATGACACATATTTCGTATACATTGGTAATAATAAAAATTATATCACGACGCACGATAGTATATTGATTCACCATATTCACATTGTTTTATTGTATAATAGATGTAAACACTTTCAATATTTTTTCTTCTTCTCCATCACAAGATGTTAGGTTACTTAATCACTAAGAAACTAAGTTAAAATACTATTAATTGATGACACATATTTTATATACATTGGAAACAATAAAATTATATAACGACTCTCGATAGTATATTTATTCACCATATTCATATTTTATTATTGTATAATAGATGTAAACAATTTCAATATTTTTATTCTTTTCCATCACGAAATTTTAAGTTACGTCATCACTAAGAAACTAAGTTAAAAGACTATTAATTAATGATACATATTTCATATACACTGGTAACAATTAAAATTATAAAACGACTCTCGATAGTATATTTATTCACCATATTCACATCATATTATGGTAGAATAGATGTAAACAATTTCAATATTTTTCTTCTTCTCCATCACCAAAGTTTAGGTTACTTCATCACTAGGAAACTAAGTTAAAAGACTGTTAATTAATGAAACATATTTCATATACATTGGTAATAATTAAAATTATATAACGATGCTGGATAGTATATTTATTCACCATATTCACATTGTATTATGGTATAATAGATGTAAACAATTTCAATATTTTTCTTCTTCTCCATCACCAAATTTTAGGTGACTTCATCATTAAGAAACTAAATTAAAAGACTATTAATTAATGACACATATTTCATATATATTGGTAATAATTAAAATTATATAAGGAGGCTCGATAGTATATTTATTCACCATATTAACTTTGTATTATGGTATAATAGATGTAAACAAATTCAATATTTTTCTTCTTTTCCATCACAGAATTTTAGGTTACTTCATCCCCAAACAACTAAGTTAAAAGACTATTAATTAATGACACTTATTTCATATACATTGGTAACAATTAAAATTATATAACCACTCTCGATAGTATATTTATTCACCATATTCACGTGGTATTATGATATAATAGATGTAACCAATTTCAATATTTTTATTCATTTCCATCACCAAATTTTAGGTAACTACATAACTAAGAAACTAAGTTAAATGACTATTAATTAATGATACATATTTCATATACATTAGTAATAATTAAAATTATATAACGATGCTTGATAGTATATTTATTCACCATATTCACATTGTATTATGGTAGAATAGATGTAAACAATTTCAATATTTTTCTTCTTCTCCATCACCAAATTTTAGGTTACTTCATCACTAGGAAACTAAGTTAAAAGACTGTTAATTAATGAAACATATTTCATATACATTGGTAATAATTAAAATTATATAACGATGCTTGATAGTATATTTATTCACCATATTCACATTGTATTATGGTATAATAGATGTAAACAATTTCAATATTTTTCTTCTTCTCCATCACCAAATTTTAGGTTACTTCATCATTAAGAAACTAAATTAAAAGACTATTAATTAATGAAACATATTTCATATACATTGGTAATAATTAAAATTATATAAGGAGGCTCGATAGTATATTTATTCACCATATTAACTTTGTATTATGGTATAATAGATGTAAACAATTTCAATATTTTTCTTCTTTTACATCACAGAATTTTAGGTTACTACATCCCCAAGAAACTAAGTTAAAAGACTATTAATTAATGACACTTATTTCATATACATTAGTAACAATTAAAATTATATAACCACTCTCGATAGTATATTTATTCACCATACTCACATGGTATTATGGTATAATAGATGTAACCAATTTCAATATTTTTATTCATCTCCATCACCAAATTTTAGGTAACTACATAACTAAGAAACTAAGTTAAATATCTAGTAATTAACGACGCGTATATCATATACATTGGTAATAATTAAAATTATATAACGAGGCTCGATAGTATATTTATTCACCATATTCACATTGTATTATGGTATAATAGATGTAAACAATTTCAATATTTTTCTTCTTCTCCATCACCAAATTTTAGGTGACTTCATCATTAAGAAACTAAATTAAAAGACTATTGATTAATGACACATATTTCATATATATTGGTAATAATTAAAATTATATAAGGAGGCTCGATAGTATATTTATTCACCATATTAACTTTGTATTATGGTATAATAGATGTAAACAAATTCAATATTTTTCTTCTTTTCCATCACAGAATTTTAGGTTACTTCATCCCCAAACAACTAAGTTAAAAGACTATTAATTAATGACACTTATTTCATATACATTGGTAACAATTAAAATTATATAACCACTCTCGATAGTATATTTATTCACCATATTCACGTGGTATTATGATATAATAGATGTAACCAATTTCAATATTTTTATTCATTTCCATCACCAAATTTTAGGTAACTACATAACTAAGAAACTAAGTTAAATGACTATTAATTAATGATACATATTTCATATACATTAGTAATAATTAAAATTATATAACGATGCTTGATAGTATATTTATTCACCATATTCACATTGTATTATGGTAGAATAGATGTAAACAATTTCAATATTTTTCTTCTTCTCCATCACCAAATTTTAGGTTACTTCATCACTAGGAAACTAAGTTAAAAGACTGTTAATTAATGAAACATATTTCATATACATTGGTAATAATTAAAATTATATAACGATGCTTGATAGTATATTTATTCACCATATTAACATTGTATTATGGTATAATAGATGTAAACAATTTCAATATTTTTCTTCTTCTCCATCACCAAATTCTAGGTTACTTCATCATTTAGAAACTAAATTAAAAGACTATTAATTAATGACACATATTTCATATACATTTGTAATAATTAAAATTATATAAGGAGACTCGATAGTATATTTATTCACCATATTAACTTTGTATTATGGTATAATAGATGTAAACAATTTCAATATTTTTCTTCTTCTCCATCACAGAATGTTAGGTTACTTAATCACTAAGAAACTAAGTTAAAATACTATTAATTGATGACACGTATTTTATATACATTGGAAACAATAAAATTATATAACGACTCTCGATAGTATATTTATTCACCATATTCATATTTTATTATTGTATAATAGATGTAAACAATTTCAATATTTTTATTCTTCTCCATCACGAAATTTTAAGTTACTTCATCACTAAGAAACTAAGTTAAAAGACTATTAATTAATGATACATATTTCATATACACTGGTAACAATTAAAATTATAAAACGACTCTCGAATGTATATTTATTCACCATATTCACATCATATTATGGTAGAATAGATGTAAACAATTTCAATATTTTTCTTCTTCTCCATCACCAACGTTTAGGTTACTTGATCACTAGGAAACTAAGTTAAAAGACTGTTAATTAATGAAACATATTTCATATACATTGGTAATAATAAAAATTATATAACGATGCTTGATAGTATATTTATTCACCATATTCACATCATATTATGATATAATATATGTAAACAATTTCAATATTTTTCTTCTTCTCCATCACCAACGTTTATGTTACTTCATCACTAGGAAACTAAGTTAAAAGACTATTAATTAATGAAACATATTTCATATACATTGGTAATAATTAAAATTATATAAGGAGGCTCGATAGTATATTTATTCACCATATTAACTTTGTATTATGGTATAATAGATGTAAACAATTTCAATATTTTTCTTCTTTTACATCACAGAATTTTAGGTTACTGCATCCCCAAGAAACTAAGTTAAAAGACTATTAATTAATGACACTTATTTCATATACATTAGTAACAATTAAAATTATATAACCACTCTCGATAGTATATTTATTCACCATACTCACATGGTATTATGGTATAATAGATGTAACCAATTTCAATATTTTTATTCATCTCCATCACCAAATTTTAGGTAACTACATAACTAAGAAACTAAGTTAAATATCTAGTAATTAACGACGCGTATATCATATACATTGGTAATAATTAAAATTATATAACGAGGCTCGATAGTATATTTATTCACCATATTCACATTGTATTATGGTATAATAGATGTAAACACTTTAATATATTTCTTCTTCTCCATCACCAAATTTTAGGTTACTTCATCATAAAGAAACTAAGTTAAAAGACTATTGATTAATGACACATATTTCGTATACATTGGTAATAATAAAAATTATATCACGACGCACGATAGTATATTGATTCACCATATTCACATTGTTTTATTGTATAATAGATGTAAACACTTTCAATATTTTTTCTTCTTCTCCATCACAAAATGTTAGGTTTCTTAATCACTAAGAAACTAAGTTAAAATACTATTAATTGATGACACATATTTTATATACATTGGAAACAATAAAATTATATAACGACTCTCGATAGTATATTTATTCACCATATTCATATTTTATTATTGTATAATAGATGTAAACAATTTCAATATTTTTATTCTTCTCCATCACGAAATTTTAAGTTACGTCATCACTAAGAAACTAAGTTAAAAGACTATTAATTAATGATACATATTTCATATACACTGGTAACAATTAAAATTATAAAACGACTCTCAATAGTATATTTATTCACCATATTCACATCATATTATGGTAGAATAGATGTAAAGAATTTCAATATTTTTCTTCTTCTCCATCACCAAAGTTTAGGTTACTTCATCACTAGGAAACTAAGTTAAAAAACTGTTAATTAATGAAACATATTTCATATACATTGGTAATAATTAAAATTATATAACGATGCTGGATAGTATATTTATTCACCATATTCACATCGTATTATGGTATAATAGATGTAAACAATTTCAATATTTTTCTTCTTCTCCATCACCAAATTTTAGGTGACTTCATCATTAAGAAACTAAATTAAAAGACTATTAATTAATGGCACATATTTCATATATATTGGTAATAATTAAAATTATATAAGGAGGCTCGATAGTATATTTATTCACCATATTAACTTTGTATTATGGTATAATAGATGTAAACAAATTCAATATTTTTCTTCTTTTCCATCACAGAATTTTAGGTTACTTCATCCCCAAACAACTAAGTTAAAAGACTATTAATTAATGACACTTATTTCATATACATTGGTAACAATTAAAATTATATAACCACTCTCGATAGTATATTTATTCACCATATTCACGTGGTATTATGATATAATAGATGTAACCAATTTCAATATTTTTATTCATCTCCATCACCAAATTTTAGGTAACTACATAACTAAGAAACTAAGTTAAATGACTATTAATTAATGATACATATTTCATATACATTAGTAATAATTAAAATTATATAACGATGCTTGATAGTATATTTATTCACCATATTCACATTGTATTATGGTAGAATAGATGTAAACAATTTCAATATTTTTCTTCTTCTCCATCACCAAATTTTAGGTTACTTCATCACTAGGAAACTAAGTTAAAAGACTGTTAATTAATGAAACATATTTCATATACATTGGTAATAATTAAAATTCTTCAACGATGCTTGATAGTATATTTATTCACCATATTCACATTGTATTATGGTATAATAGATGTAAACAATTTCAATATTTTTCTTCTTCTCCATCACCAAATTCTAGGTTACTTCATCATTAAGAAACTAAATTAAAAGACTATTAATTAATGACACATATTTCATATACATTGGTAATAATTAAAATTATATAAGGAGGCTCGATAGTATATTTATTCACCATATTAACTTTGTATTATGGTATAATAGATGTAAACAATTTCAATATTTTTCTTCTTTTCCATCACAGTATTTTAGATTACTTCATCCCCAAGAAACTAAGTTAAAAGACTGTTAATTAATGATACATATTTCATATACACTGGTAACAATTAAAATTATAAAATGACTCTCGATAGTATATTTATTAACCATATTCACATGGTATTATGTTATAATAGATGTAAACAATTTCAATATTTTTCTTCTTCTCCATCACGAAAGTTTAGGTTACTTCATCACTAGGAAATTAAGTTAAAAGACTATTAATTAATGAAACATATTTCATATACATTGGTAATAATTAAAATTATATAACGATGCTTGATAGTATATTTATTCACCATATTCACATTGTATTATGGTATAATAGATGTAAACAATTTCAATATTTTTCTTCTTCTCCATCACCAAATTTTAGGTGACTTCATCATTAAGAAACTAAATTAAAAGACTATTGATTTATGACACATATTTCATATACATTGGTAATAATAAAAATTATATCACGACGCACGATAGTATATTGATTCACCATATTCACATTGTTTTATTGAATAATAGATGTAAACACTTTCAATATTTTTTCTTCTTCTCCATCACAAAATGTTAGGTTACTTAATCACTAAGAAACTTAGTTAAAATACTATTAGTTGATAACACATATTGTATATACATTGATAATAATAAAATTATATAACGACTCTCGATAGTATATATATTCACCATATTCATATTATATTATTGTATAATAGATGTAAACAATTTAAATATTTTTATTCTTCTCCATCACGAAATTTTAAGTTACTTCATCACTAAGAAACTAAGTTAAAAGACTATTAATTAATGATACATATTTCAAATACACTGGTAACAATTAAAATTATAAAACGACTCTCGAATGTATATTTATTCACCATATTCAGATCATATTATGGTAGAATAGATGTGAACAATTTTAATATTTTTCTTCTTCTCCATCACCAACGTTTAGGTTACTTCATCAATAGGAAACTAAGTTAAAAGACTGTTAATTAATGAAACATATTTCATATACATTGGTAATAATTAAAATTATATAACGATGCTTGATAGTATATTTAATCACCATATTCACATCATATTATGGTATAATAGATGTAAACAATTTCAATATTTTTCTTCATCTCCATCACCAAATTTTAGGTTACTTCATCATTAAGAAACTAAATTAAAAGACTATTAATTAATGACACATATTTCATATACATTGGTAATAATTAAAATTATATAAGGAGGCTCGATAGTATATTTATTCACCATATTAACTTTGTATTATGGTATAATAGATGTAAAAAATTTAAATATTTTTCTTCTTTTACATCACAGAATTTTAGGTTACTTCATCCCCAAGAAACTAAGTTAAAAGACTATTAATTAATGACACTTATTTCATATACATTGGTAACAATTAAAATTATATAAACACTCTCGATAGTATATTTAATCACCATATTCACATGGTATTATGGTATAATAGATGTAACCAATTTCAATATTTTTATTCATCTCCATCACCAAATTTTAGGTAACTACATAACTAAGAAACTAAGATAAATATCTAGTAATTAACGACGCGTATATCATATACATTGGTAATAATTAAAATTATATAACGAGGCTCGATAGTATATTTATTCACCATATTCACATTGTATTATGGTATAATAGATGTAAACAATTTCAATATTTTTCTTCTTCTCCATCACCAAATTTTAGGTGACTTCATCATTAAGAAACTAAATTAAAAGACTATTGATTAATGACACATATTTCATATATATTGGTAATAATTAAAATTATATAAGGAGGCTCGATAGTATATTTATTCACCATATTAACTTTGTATTATGGTATAATAGATGTAAACAAATTCAATATTTTTCTTCTTTTCCATCACAGAATTTTAGGTTACTTCATCCCCAAACAACTAAGTTAAAAGACTATTAATTAATGACACTTATGTCATATACATTGGTAACAATTAAAATTATATAACCACTCTCGATAGTATATTTATTCACCATATTCACGTGGTATTATGATATAATAGATGTAACCAATTTCAATATTTTTATTCATTTCCATCACCAAATTTTAGGTAACTACATAACTAAGAAACTAAGTTAAATGACTATTAATTAATGATACATATTTCATATACATTAGTAATAATTAAAATTATATAACGATGCTTGATAGTATATTTATTCACCATATTCACATTGTATTATGGTAGAATAGATGTAAACAATTTCAAAATTTTTCTTCTTCTCCATCACCAAATTTTAGGTTACTTCATCACTAGGAAACTAAGTTAAAAGACTGTTAATTAATGAAACATATTTCATATACATTGGTAATAATTAAAATTATATAACGATGCTTGATAGTATATTTATTCACCATATTAACATTGTATTATGGTATAATAGATGTAAACAATTTCAATATTTTTCTTCTTCTCCATCACCAAATTCTAGGTTACTTCATCATTTAGAAACTAAATTAAAAGACTATTAATTAATGACACATATTTCATATACATTTGTAATAATTAAAATTATATAAGGAGGCTCGATAGTATATTTATTCACCATATTAACTTTGTATTATGGTATAATAGATGTAAACAATTTCAATATTTTTCTTCTTCTCCATCACAGAATGTTAGGTTACTTAATCACTAAGAAACTAAGTTAAAATACTATTAATTGATGACACGTATTTTATATACATTGGAAACAATAAAATTATATAACGACTCTCGATAGTATATTTATTCACCATATTCATATTTTATTATTGTATAATAGATGTAAACAATTTCAATATTTTTATTCTTCTCCATCACGAAATTTTAAGTTACTTCATCACTAAGAAACTAAGTTAAAAGACTATTAATTAATGATACATATTTCATATACACTGGTAACAATTAAAATTATAAAACGACTCTCGAATGTATATTTATTCACCATATTCACATCATATTATGGTAGAATAGATGTAAACAATTTCAATATTTTTCTTCTTCTCCATCACCAACGTTTAGGTTACTTGATCACTAGGAAACTAAGTTAAAAGACTGTTAATTAATGAAACATATTTCATATACATTGGTAATAATAAAAATTATATAACGATGCTTGATAGTATATTTATTCACCATATTCACATCATATTATGATATAATATATGTAAACAATTTCAATATTTTTCTTCTTCTCCATCACCAACGTTTATGTTACTTCATCACTAGGAAACTAAGTTAAAAGACTATTAATTAATGAAACATATTTCATATACATTGGTAATAATTAAAATTATATAAGGAGGCTCGATAGTATATTTATTCACCATATTAACTTTGTATTATGGTATAATAGATGTAAACAATTTCAATATTTTTCTTCTTTTACATCACAGAATTTTAGGTTACTGCATCCCCAAGAAACTAAGTTAAAAGACTATTAATTAATGACACTTATTTCATATACATTAGTAACAATTAAAATTATATAACCACTCTCGATAGTATATTTATTCACCATACTCACATGGTATTATGGTATAATAGATGTAACCAATTTCAATATTTTTATTCATCTCCATCACCAAATTTTAGGTAACTACATAACTAAGAAAACTAAGTTAAATATCTAGTAATTAACGACGCGTATATCATATACATTGGTAATAATTAAAATTATATAACGAGGCTCGATAGTATATTTATTCACCATATTCACATTGTATTATGGTATAATAGATGTAAACACTTTAATATATTTCTTCTTCTCCATCACCAAATTTTAAGTTACTTCATCATAAAGAAACTAAGTTAAAAGACTATTGATTAATGACACATATTTCGTATACATTGGTAATAATAAAAATTATATCACGACGCACGATAGTATATTGATTCACCATATTCACATTGTTTTTATTGTATAATAGATGTAAACACTTTCAATATTTTTTCTTCTTCTCCATCACAAAATGTTAGGTTACTTAATCACTAAGAAACTAAGTTAAAATACTATTAATTGATGACACATATTTTATATACATTGGAAACAATAAAATTATATAACGACTCTCGATAGTATATTTATTCACCATATTCATATTTTATTATTGTATAATAGATGTAAACAATTTCAATATTTTTATTCTTCTCCATCACAAAATTTTAAGTTACGTCATCACTAAGAAACTAAGTTAAAAGACTATTAATTAATGATACATATTTCATATACACTGGTAACAATTAAAATTATAAAAACGACTCTCAATAGTATATTTATTCACCATATTCACATCATATTATGGTAGAATAGATGTAAAGAATTTCAATATTTTTCTTCTTCTCCATCACCAAAGTTTAGGTTACTTCATCACTAGGAAACTAAGTTAAAAAACTGTTAATTAATGAAACATATTTCATATACATTGGTAATAATTAAAATTATATAACGATGCTGGATAGTATATTTATTCACCATATTCACATTGTATTATGGTATAATAGATGTAAACAATTTCAATATTTTTCTTCTTCTCCATCACCAAATTTTAGGTGACTTCATCATTAAGAAACTAAATTAAAAGACTATTAATTAATGACACATATTTCATATATATTGGTAATAATTAAAATTATTTAAGGAGGCTCGATAGTATATTTATTCACCATATTAACTTTGTATTATGGTATAATAGATGTAAACAAATTCAATATTTTTCTTCTTTTCCATCACAGAATTTTAGGTTACATCATCCCCAAACAACTAAGTTAAAAGACTATTAATTAATGACACTTATTTCATATACATTGGTAACAATTAAAATTATATAACCACTCTCGATAGTATATTTATTCACCATATTCACGTGGTATTATGATATAATAGATGTAACCAATTTCAATATTTTTATTCATCTCCATCACCAAATTTTAGGTAACTACATAACTAAGAAACTAAGTTAAATGACTATTAATTAATGATACATATTTCATATACATTAGTAATAATTAAAATTATATAACGATGCTTGATAGTATATTTATTCACCATATTCACATTGTATTATGGTAGAATAGATGTAAACAATTTCAATATTTTTCTTCTTCTCCATCACCAAATTTTAGGTTACTTCATCACTAGGAAACTAAGTTAAAAGACTGTTAATTAATGAAACATATTTCATATACATTGGTAATAATTAAAATTCTATAACGATGCTTGATAGTATATTTATTCACCATAATTCACATTGTATTATGGTATAATAGATGTAAACAATTTCAATATTTTTCTTCTTCTCCATCACCAAATTCTAGGTTACTTCATCATTAAGAAACTAAATTAAAAGACTATTAATTAATGACACATATTTCATATACATTGGTAATAATTAAAATTATATAAGGAGGCTCGATAGTATATTTATTCACCATATTAACTTTGTATTATGGTATAATAGATGTAAACAATTTCAATATTTTTCTTCTTTTCCATCACAGTATTTTAGATTACTTCATCCCCAAGAAACTAAGTTAAAAGACTGTTAATTAATGATACATATTTCATATACACTGGTAACAATTAAAATTATAAAATGACTCTCGATAGTATATTTATTAACCATATTCACATCATATTATGTTAGAATAGATGTAAACAATTTCAATATTTTTCTTCTTCTCCATCACGAAAGTTTAGGTTACTTCATCACTAGGAAATTAAGTTAAAAGACTATTAATTAATGAAACATATTTCATATACATTGGTAATAATTAAAATTATATAACGATGCTTGATAGTATATTTATTCACCATATTCACATTGTATTATGGTATAATAGATGTAAACAATTTCAATATTTTTCTTCTTCTCCATCACCAAATTTTAGGTGACTTCATCATTAAGAAAACTAAATTAAAAGACTATTGATTTATGACACATATTTCATATACATTGGTAATAATAAAAATTATATCACGACGCACGATAGTATATTGATTCACCATAGTCACATTGTTTTATTGAATAATAGATGTAAACACTTTCAATATTTTTTCTTCTTCTCCATCACAAAATGTTAGGTTACTTAATCACTAAGAAACTTAGTTAAAATACTATTAGTTGATAACACATATTGTATATACATTGATAATAATAAAATTATATAACGACTCTCGATAGTATATATATTCACCATATTCATATTATATTATTGTATAATAGATGTAAACAATTTAAATATTTTTATTCTTCTCCATCACGAAATTTTAAGTTACTTCATCACTAAGAAACTAAGTTAAAAGACTATTAATTAATGATACATATTTCATATACACTGGTAACAATTAAAATTATAAACGACTCTCGAATGTATATTTATTCACCATATTCAGATCATATTATGGTAGAATAGATGTGAACAATTTTAATATTTTTCTTCTTCTCCATCACCAACGTTTAGGTTACTTCATCAATAGGAAACTAAGTTAAAAGACTGTTAATTAATGAAACATATTTCATATACATTGGTAATAATTAAAATTATATAACGATGCTTGATAGTATATTTAATCACCATATTCACATCATATTATGGTATAATAGATGTAAACAATTTCAATATTTTTCTTCATCTCCATCACCAAATTTTAGGTTACTTCATCATTAAGAAACTAAATTAAAAGACTATTAATTAATGACACATATTTCATATACATTGGTAATAATTAAAATTATATAAGGAGGCTCGATAGTATATTTATTCACCATATTAACTTTGTATTATGGTATAATAGATGTAAAAAATTTAAATATTTTTCTTCTTTTACATCACAGAATTTTAGGTTACTTCATCCCCAAGAAACTAAGTTAAAAGACTATTAATTAATGACACTTATTTCATATACATTGGTAACAATTAAAATTATATAAACACTCTCGATAGTATATTTAATCACCATATTCACATGGTATTATGGTATAATAGATGTAACCAATTTCAATATTTTTATTCATCTCCATCACCAAATTTTAGGTAACTACATAACTAAGAAACTAAGTTAAATATCTAGTAATTAACGACGCATATATCATATACATTGGTAATAATTATAATTATATAACGAGGCTCGATAGTATATTTATTCACCATATTCACATTGTACTATGGGATAATAGATGTAAACAATTTAATATTTTTCTTCTTCTCCATCACCAAATTTTAGGTTACTTCATCATAAAGAAACTAAGTTAAAAGACTATTGATTAATGACACATATTTCGTATACATTGGTAATAATAAAAATTATATCACGACGCACGATAGTATATTGATTCACCATATTCACATTGTTTTATTGTATAATAGATGTAAACACTTTCAATATTTTTTCTTCTTCTCCATCACAGAATGTTAGGTTACTTAATCACTAAGAAACTAAGTTAAAATACTATTAATTGATGACACGTATTTTATATACATTGGAAACAATAAAATTATATAACGACTCTCGATAGTATATTTATTCACCATATTCATATTTTATTATTGTATAATAGATGTAAACAATTTCAATATTTTTATTCTTCTCCATCACGAAATTTTAAGTTACTTCATCACTAAGAAACTAAGTTAAAAGACTATTAATTAATGATACATATTTCATATACACTGGTAACAATTAAAATTATAAAACGACTCTCGAATGTATATTTATTCACCATATTCACATCATATTATGGTAGAATAGATGTAAACAATTTCAATATTTTTCTTCTTCTCCATCACCAACGTTTAGGTTACTTGATCACTAGGAAACTAAGTTAAAAGACTGTTAATTAATGAAACATATTTCATATACATTGGTAATAATAAAAATTATATAACGATGCTTGATAGTATATTTATTCACCATATTCACATCATATTATGGTATAATATATGTAAACAATTTCAATATTTTTCTTCTTCTCCATCACCAAATTTTAGGTTACTTCATCATTAAGAAACTAAATTAAAAGACTATTAATTAATGACACATATTTCATATACATTGGTAATAATTAAAATTATATAAGGAGGCTCGATAGTATATTTATTCACCATATTAACTTTGTATTATGGTATAATAGATGAAAAAAATTTCAATATTTTTCTTCTTTTACATCACAGAATTTTAGGTTACTTCATCCCCAAGAAACTAAGTTAAAAGACTATTAATTAATGACACTTATTTCATATACATTGGTAACAATTAAAATTATATAACCACTCTCGATAGTATATTTATTCACCATATTCACATGGTATTATGGTATAATAGATGTAACCAATTTCAATATTTTTATTCATCTCCATCACCAAATTTTAGGTAACTACATAACTAAGAAACTAAGTTAAATATCTAGTAATTAACGACGCATATATCATATACATTGGTAATAATTATAATTATATAACGAGGCTCGATAGTATATTTATTCACCATATTCACATTGTATTATGGTATAATAGATGTAAACAATTTAATATTTTTATTCTTCTCCATCACCAAATTTTAGGTTATTTCATCATTAAGAAACTAAATTAAAAGACTATTGATTTATGACACATATTTCATATACATTGGTAATAATAAAAATTATATCACGACGCACGATAGTATATTGATTCACCATATTCACATTGTTTTATTGTATAATAGATGTAAACACTTTCAATATTTTTTCTTCTTCTCCATCACAAAATGTTAGGTTACTTAATTACTAAGAAACTAAGTTAAAATACTATTAATTGATGACACATATTGTATATACATTGATAATAATTAAATTATATAACGACTCTCGATAGTATATATATATTCACCATATTCATATTATATTATTGTATAATAGATGTAAGCAATTTCAATATTTTTATTCTTCTCCATCACGAAATTTTAAGTTACTTCATCACTAAGAAACTAAGTTAAAAGACTATTAATTAATGATACATATTTCATATACACTGGTAACAATTAAAATTATAAAACGACTCTCGAATGTATATTTATTCACCATATTCACATCATATTATGGTAGAATAGATGTAAACAATTTCAATATTTTTCTTCTTCTCCATCACCAACGTTTAGGTTACTTCATCACTAGGAAACTAAGTTAAAAGACTGTTAATTAATGAAACATATTTCATATACATTGGTAATAATTAAAATTATATAACGATGCTTGATAGTATATTTATTCACCATATTCACATCATATTATGGTATAATAGATGTAAACAATTTCAATATTTTTCTTCTTCTCCATCACCAAATTTTAGGTTACTTCATCATGAAGAAACTAAATTAAAAGACTATTGATTTATGACACATATTTCATATACATTGGTAATAATAAAAATTATATCACGACGCACGATAGTATATTGATTCACCATATTCACATTGTTTTATTGTATAATAGATGTAAACACTTTCAATATTTTTTCTTCTTCTCCATCACAAAATGTTAGGTTACTTAATCACTAAGAAACTAAGTTAAAATACTATTAATTGATGACACATATTGTATATACATTTATAATAATTAAATTATATAACGACTCTCGATAGTAAATATATTCACCATATTCATATTATATTATTGTATAATAGATGTAAGCAATTTCAATATTTTATTCTTCTCCATCACGAAATTTTAAGTTACTTCATCACTAAGAAACTAAGTTAAAAGACTATTAATTAATGATACATATTTCATATACACTGGTAACAATTAAAATTATAAAACGACTCTCGAATGTATATTTATTCACCATATTCACATCATATTATGGTAGAATAGATGTAAACAATTTCAATATTTTTCTTCTTCTCCATCACCAACGTTTAGGTTACTTCATCATTAGGAAACTAAGTTAAAAGACTGTTAATTAATGAAACATATTTCATATACATTGGTAATAATTAAAATTATATAACGATGCTTGATAGTATATTTATTCACCATATTCACATCATATTATGGTATAATAGATGTAAACAATTTCAATATTTTTCTTCTTCTCCATCACCAAATTTTAGGTTACTTCATCATTAAGAAACTAAATTAAAAGAATATTAATTAATGACACATATTTCATATACATTGGTAATAATTAAAATTATATAAGGAGGCTCGATAGAATATTTATTCACCATATTAACTTTGTATTATGGTATAATAGATGTAAAAAATTTCAATATTTTTCTTATTTTACATCACAGAATTTTAGGTTACTTCATCCCCAAGAAACTAAGTTAAAAGACTATTAATTAATGACACTTATTTCATATACATTGGTAACAATTAAAATTATATAACCACTCTCGATAGTATATTTATTCACCATATTCACATGGTATTATGGTATAATAGATGTAACCAATTTCAATATTTTTATTCATCTCCATCACCAAATTTTAGGTAACTACATACCTAAGAAACTAAGTTAAATATCTAGTAATTAACGACGCATATATCATATACATTGGTAATAATTATAATTATATAACGAGGCTCGATAGTATATTTATTCACCATATTCACATTGTATTATGGTATAATAGATGTAAACAATTTAATATTTTTCTTCTTCTCCATCACCAAATTTTAGGTTATTTCATCATGAAGAAACTAAATTAAAAGACTATTGATTTATGACACATATTTCATATACATTGGTAATAATAAAAATTATATCACGACGCACGATAGTATATTGATTCACCATATTCACATTGTTTTATTGTATAATAGATGTAAACACTTTCAATATTTTTTCTTCTTCTCCATCACAAAATGTTAGGTTACTTAATTACTAAGAAACTAAGTTAAAATACTAT
>CATIWC010001272.1:37500-40000 GCA_948472305.1 Vicia faba
TTGAGTTTTTTTCAAGGGGCGGAAGCAAACAAACGTCGGGCTACGGAATGAGTTCCGGTCTGGAATTTTTCATGCATTAATCTGCCACCAAATTGAGATGGCATGCCAAGTTTCATGCCATTCGGGCGATCCCTCGATATATTTCGGCTTTTCGCGTGTCGGGCCCCCGTGCGGTTTTTCCGACGGGAGCGGAGGCAAACGCGCCTTAGGGGAATAATCTCCCGATGGATTTTTGCATGCACTTCCCAAATAACACATTGAGAGTGTCCAAGGAGTTTCGTAGCGTTTCGACAAGCCCTCGGTCTACTTTCAATTTCCGACCGGAACGCGTGCGTGTGCGGTTTCTCCATGAACGGGAGCGGAGGCAAACGCGCCTTAGGGGAATAATCTCCCGATGAATTTTTGCATGGAAGTCCCAAATAACACATAGAAGGGATCTGCAAAGTTTCGTAGCGTTTCGACAATTTTGAATTTCCGGCCCGAACGGGCCCCCGTGCGGTTTTTCCGACGGGAGCGGAGGCAAACGCGCCTTAGGGGAATAATCTCCCGATGGATTTTTGCAATGCACTTCCCAAATAACACATTGAGAGTGTCCAAGGAGTTTCGTAGCGTTTCGACAAGCCCTCGGTCTACTTTCAATTTCCGACCGGAACGCGTGCGTGTGCGGTTTCTCCATGAACGGGAGCGGAGGCAAACGCGCCTTAGGGGAATAATCTCCCGATGAATTTTTGCATGGAAGTCCCAAATAACACATAGAAGGGATCTGCAAAGTTTCGTAGCGTTTCGACAATTTTGAATTTCCGGCCCGAACGGGCCCCCGTGCGGTTTTTCCGACGGGAGCGGAGGCAAACGCGCCTTAGGGGAATAATCTCCCGATGGATTTTTGCATGCACTTCCCAAATAACACATTGAGAGTGTCCAAGGAGTTTCGTAGCGTTTCGACAAGCCCTCGGTCTACTTTCAATTTCCGACCGGAACGCGTGCGTGTGCGGTTTCTCCATGAACGGGAGCGGAGGCAAACGCGCCTTAGGGGAATAATCTCCCGATGAATTTTTGCATGGAAGTCCCAAATAACACATAGAAGGGATCTGCAAAGTTTCGTAGCGTTTCGACAATTTTGAATTTCCGGCCCGAACGGGCCCCCGTGCGGTTTTTCCGACGGGAGCGGAGGCAAACGCGCCTTAGGGGAATAATCTCCCGATGGATTTTTGCATGCACTTCCCAAATAACACATTGAGAGTGTCCAAGGAGTTTCGTAGCGTTTCGACAAGCCCTCGGTCTACTTTCAATTTCCGACCGGAACGCGTGCGTGTGCGGTTTCTCCATGAACGGGAGCGGAGGCAAACGCGCCTTAGGGGAATAATCTCCCGATGAATTTTTGCATGGAAGTCCCAAATAACACATAGAAGGGATCTGCAAAGTTTCGTAGCGTTTCGACAATTTTGAATTTCCGGCCCGAACGGGCCCCCGTGCGGTTTTTCCGACGGGAGCGGAGGCAAACGCGCCTTAGGGGAATAATCTCCCGATGGATTTTTGCATGCACTTCCCAAATAACACATTGAGAGTGTCCAAGGAGTTTCGTAGCGTTTCGACAAGCCCTCGGTCTACTTTCAATTTCCGACCGGAACGCGTGCGTGTGCGGTTTCTCCATGAACGGGAGCGGAGGCAAACGCGCCTTAGGGGAATAATCTCCCGATGAATTTTTGCATGGAAGTCCCAAATAACACATAGAAGGGATCTGCAAAGTTTCGTAGCGTTTCGACAATTTTGAATTTCCGGCCCGAACGGGCCCCCGTGCGGTTTTTCCGACGGGAGCGGAGGCAAACGCGCCTTAGGGGAATAATCTCCCGATGGATTTTTGCATGCACTTCCCAAATAACACATTGAGAGTGTCCAAGGAGTTTCGTAGCGTTTCGACAAGCCCTCGGTCTACTTTCAATTTCCGACCGGAACGCGTGCGTGTGCGGTTTCTCCATGAACGGGAGCGGAGGCAAACGCGCCTTAGGGGAATAATCTCCCGATGAATTTTTGCATGGAAGTCCCAAATAACACATAGAAGGGATCTGCAAAGTTTCGTAGCGTTTCGACAATTTTGAATTTCCGGCCCGAACGGGCCCCCGTGCGGTTTTTCCGACGGGAGCGGAGGCAAACGCGCCTTAGGGGAATAATCTCCCGATGGATTTTTGCATGCACTTCCCAAATAACACATTGAGAGTGTCCAAGGAGTTTCGTAGCGTTTCGACAAGCCCTCGGTCTACTTTCAATTTCCGACCGGAACGCGTGCGTGTGCGGTTTCTCCATGAACGGGAGCGGAGGCAAACGCGCCTTAGGGGAATAATCTCCCGATGAATTTTTGCATGGAAGTCCCAAATAACACATAGAAGGGATCTGCAAAGTTTCGTAGCGTTTTGACAATTTTGAATTTCCGGCCCGAACGGGCCCCCGTGCGGTTTTTCCGACGGGAGCGGAGGCAAACGCGCCTTAGGGGAATAATCTCCCG
>CATIWC010001272.1:50000-52500 GCA_948472305.1 Vicia faba
TCCCAAATAACACATGAGAGTGTCCAAGGAGTTTCGTAGCGTTTCGACAAGCCCTCGGTCTACTTTCAATTTCCGACCGGAACGCGTGCGTGTGCGGTTTCTCCATGAACGGGAGCGGAGGCAAACGCGCCTTAGGGGAATAATCTCCCGATGAATTTTTGCATGGAAGTCCCAAATAACACATAGAAGGGATCTGCAAAGTTTCGTAGCGTTTCGACAATTTTGAATTTCCGGCCCGAACGGGCCCCCCGTGCGGTTTTTCCGACGGGAGCGGAGGCAAACGCGCCTTAGGGGAATAATCTCCCCGATGGATTTTTGCATGCACTTCCCAAATAACACATTGAGAGTGTCCAAGGAGTTTCGTAGCGTTTCGACAAGCCCTCGGTCTACTTTCAATTTCCGACCGGAACGCGTGCGTGTGCGGTTTCCTCCATGAACGGGAGCGGAGGCAAACGCGCCTTAGGGGAATAATCTCCCGATGAATTTTTGCATGGAAGTCCCAAATAACACATAGAAGGGATCTGCAAAGTTTCGTAGCGTTTCGACAATTTTGAATTTCGGCCCGAACGGGCCCCCGTGCGGTTTTTTCCGACGGGAGCGGAGGCAAACGCGCCTTAGGGGAATAATCTCCCGATGGATTTTTGCATGCACTTCCCAAATAAACACATTGAGAGTGTCCAAGGAGTTTCGTAGCGTTTCGACAAGCCCTCGGTCTACTTTCAATTTCCGACCGGAACGCGTGCGTGTGCGGTTTCTCCATGAACGGGAGCGGAGGCAAACGCGCCTTAGGGGAATAATCTCCCGATGAATTTTTGCATGGAAGTCCCAAATAAACACATAGAAGGGATCTGCAAAGTTTCGTAGCGTTTCGACAATTTTGAATTTCCGGCCCGAACGGGCCCCCCGTGCGGTTTTTCCGACGGGAGCGGAGGCAAACGCGCCTTAGGGGAATAATCTCCCGATGGATTTTTGCATGCACTTCCCAAATAACACATTGAGAGTGTCCAAGGAGTTTCGTAGCGTTTCGACAAGCCCCTCGGTCTACTTTCAATTTTCCGACCGGAACGCGTGCGTGTGCGGTTTCTCCATGAACGGGAGCGGAGGCAAACGCGCCTTAGGGGGAATAATCTCCCGATGAATTTTTGCATGGAAGTCCCAAATAACACATAGAAGGGATCTGCAAAGTTTCGTAGCGTTTCGACAATTTTGAATTTCCGGCCCGAACGGGCCCCCCCGTGCGGTTTTTCCGACGGGAGCGGAGGCAAACGCGCCTTAGGGGAATAATCTCCCGATGGATTTTTGCATGCACTTCCCAAATAACACATTGAGAGTGTCCAAGGAGTTTCGTAGCGTTTCGACAAGCCCTCGGTCTACTTTCAATTTCCGACCGGAACGCGTGCGTGTGCGGTTTCTCCATGAACGGGAGCGGAGGCAAACGCGCCTTAGGGGAATAATCTCCCGATGAATTTTTGCATGGAAGTCCCAAATAACACATAGAAGGGATCTGCAAAGTTTCGTAGCGTTTCGACAATTTTGAATTTCCGGCCCGAACGGGCCCCCCGTGCGGTTTTTCCGACGGGAGCGGAGGCAAACGCGCCCTTAGGGGAATAATCTCCCGATGGATTTTTGCATGCACTTCCCAAATAACACATTGAGAGTGTCCAAGGAGTTTCGTAGCGTTTCGACAAGCCCCTCGGTCTACTTTCAATTTCTCCGACCGGAACGCGTGCGTGTGCGGTTTCTCCATGAACGGGAGCGGAGGCAAACGCGCCTTAGGGGAATAATCTCCCGATGAATTTTTGCATGGAAGTCCCAAATAACACATAGAAGGGATCTGCAAAGTTTCGTAGCGTTTCGACAATTTTGAATTTCCGGCCCGAACGGGCCCCCGTGCGGTTTTTTCCGACGGGAGCGGAGGCAAACGCGCCTTAGGGGAATAATCTCCCGATGGATTTTTGCATGCACTTCCCAAATAACACATTGAGAGTGTCCAAGGAGTTTCGTAGCGTTTCGACAAGCCCTCGGTCTACTTTCAATTTCCGACCGGAACGCGTGCGTGTGCGGTTTCTCCATGAACGGGAGCGGAGGCAAACGCGCCCTTAGGGGAATAATCTCCCGATGAATTTTTGCATGGAAGTCCCAAATAACACATAGAAGGGATCTGCAAAGTTTCGTAGCGTGTCGACAATTTTGAATTTCCGGCCGAACGGGCCCCCGTGCGGTTTTTCCGACGGGAGCGGAGGCAAACGCGCCTTAGGGGAATAAATCTCCCGATGGATTTTTGCATGCACTTCCCAAATAACACATTGAGAGTGTCCAAGGAGTTTCGTAGCGTTTCGACAAGCCCTCGGGTCTACTTTCAATTTCCGACCGGAACGCGTGCGTGTGCGGTTTCTCCATGAACGGGAGCGGAGGCAAACGCGCCTTAGGGGAATAATCTCCCGATGAATTTTTGCATGGAAGTCCCAAATAACACATAGAAGGGATCTGCAAAGTTTCG
>CATIWC010001272.1:62500-65000 GCA_948472305.1 Vicia faba
ACAATTTTGAATTTCCGGCCCGAACGGGGCCCCCGTGCGGTTTTTCCGACGGGAGCGGAGGCTAACGCGCCTTAGGGGAATAATCTCCCGATGGATTTTTGCATGCACTTCCCAAATAACACATTGAGAGTGTCCAAGGAGTTTCGTAGCGTTTCGACAAGCCCCTCGGTCTACTTTCAATTTCCGACCGGAACGCGTGCGTGTGCGGTTTCTCCATGAACGGGAGCGGAGGCAAACGCGCCTTAGGGGAATAATCTCCCGATGAATTTTTGCATGGAAGTCCCCAAATAACACATAGAAGGGATCTGCAAAGTTTCGTAGCGTTTCGACAATTTTGAATTTCCGGCCCCGAACGGGCCCCCGTGCGGTTTTTCCGACGGGAGCGGAGGCAAACGCGCCTTAGGGGAATAATCTCCCGATGGATTTTTGCATGCACTTCCCAAATAACACATTGAGAGTGTCCAAGGAGTTTCGTAGCGTTTCGACAAGCCCTCGGTCTACTTTCAATTTCCGACCGGAACGCGTGCGTGTGCGGTTTCTCCATGAACGGGGAGCGGAGGCAAACGCGCCTTAGGGGAATAATCTCCCGATGAATTTTTGCATGGAAGTCCCAAATAACACATAGAAGGGATCTGCAAAGTTTCGTAGCGTTTCGACAATTTTGAATTTCCGGCCCGAACGGGCCCCCGTGCGGTTTTTCCGACGGGAGCGGAGGCAAACGCGCCTTAGGGGAATAATCTCCCGATGGATTTTTGCATGCACCTTCCCAAATAACACATTGAGAGTGTCCAAGGAGTTTCGTAGCGTTTCGACAGCCCTCGGTCTACTTTCAATTTCCGACCGGAACGCGTGCGTGTGCGGTTTCTCCATGAACGGGAGCGGAGGCAAACGCGCCTTAGGGGAATAATCTCCCGATGAATTTTTGCATGGAAGTCCCAAATAACACATAGAAGGGATCTGCAAAGTTTCGTAGCGTTTCGACAATTTGAATTTCCGGCCCGAACGGGCCCCCCGTGCGGTTTTTTCCGACGGGAGCGGAGGCAAACGCGCCTTAGGGGAATAATCTCCCGATGGATTTTTGCATGCACTTCCCAATAACACATTGAGAGTGTCCAAGGAGTTTCGTAGCGTTTCGACAAGCCCTCGGTCTACTTTCAATTTCCGACCGGAAACGCGTGCGTGTGCGGTTTCTCCATGAACGGGAGCGGAGGCAAACGCGCCTTAGGGGAATAATCTCCCGATGAATTTTTGCATGGAAGTCCCAAATAAACACATAGAAGGGATCTGCAAAGTTTCGTAGCGTTTCGACAATTTTGAATTTCCGGCCCGAACGGGCCCCCGTGCGGTTTTTCCGACGGGAGCGGAGGCAAACGCGCCTTAGGGGAATAATCTCCCGATGGATTTTGCATGCACTTCCCAAATAACACATTGAGAGTGTCCAAGGAGTTTCGTAGCGTTTCGACAAGCCTCGGTCTACTTTCAATTTCCGACCGGAACGCGTGCGTGTGCGGTTTCTCCATGAACGGGAGCGGAGGCAAACGCGCCTTAGGGGAATAATCTCCCGATGAATTTTTGCATGGAAGTCCCAAATAACACATAGAAGGGATCTGCAAAGTTTCGTAGCGTTTCGACAATTTTGAATTTCCGGCCCGAACGGGCCCCCGTGCGGTTTTTCCGACGGGAGCGGAGGCAAACGCGCCTTATGGGGAATAATCTCCCGATGGATTTTTTGCATGCACTTCCCAAATAACACATTGAGAGTGTCCAAGGAGTTTCGTAGCGTTTCGACAAGCCCTCGGTCTACTTTCAATTTCCGACCGGAACGCGTGCGTGTGCGGTTTCTCCATGAACGGGAGCGGAGGCAAACGCGCCTTAGGGGAATAATCTCCCGATGAATTTTTGCATGGAAGTCCCAAATAACACATAGAAGGGATCTGCAAAGTTTCGTAGCGTTTCGACAATTTTGAATTTCCGGCCCGAACGGGCCCCCGTGCGGTTTTTCCGACGGGAGCGGAGGCAAACGCGCCTTAGGGGAATAATCTCCCGATGGATTTTTGCATGCACTTCCCAAATAACACATTGAGAGTGTCCAAGGAGTTTCGTAGCGTTTCGACAAGCCCTCGGTCTACTTTCAATTTCCGACCGGAACGCGTGCGTGTGCGGTTTCTCCATGAACGGGAGCGGAGGCAAACGCGCCTTAGGGGAATAATCTCCCGATGAATTTTTGCATGGAAGTCCCAAATAACACATAGAAGGGATCTGCAAAGTTTCGTAGCGTTTCGACAATTTTGAATTTCCGGCCCGAACGGGCCCCCGTGCGGTTTTTCCGACGGGAGCGGAGGCAAACGCGCCTTAGGGGAATAATCTCCCGATGGATTTTTGCATGCACTTCCCAAATAACACATTGAGAGTGTCCAAGGAGTTTCGTAGCGTTTCGACAAGCCCTCGGTCTACTTTCAATTTCCGACCGGAACGCGGGCGTGTGCGGTTTCTCCATGAA